>OZ038387.1:41926037-42407606 GCA_964036045.1 Eutreptiella sp. 'Long Island Sound 2002' | reverse complement strand
CGTGATCACCTAAAATGACCATCCAAGGTATGTAAAGCATGTTTTAGGCCGTATTTATGTAGTTTCCACCCTATTTTGGGTACTTGTTGCTCGCTGTAGATTCTCTGCGAGGTGGACTTGCCGAAGGCAATAGAATTTATGAAACTTGTTTTTTTGATATTGTGATCACCTAAAATGGCCATCCAAGGTATGTAAAGCATGTTTTAGGCCATAGTTACGTGTTTTTCACCCTATTTGGGTATTGGCTTGGGGGGGGGGCGGGCTTCCAAGGGATGGGTACACCACCAACGTGCTCATACAATTTTTCACCCTGGGCAGCTCAAAAATCGAAGTTTTGGAAACTTATTTTTTTGATATCGTGATCACGTAAAATGATCATCCAAGCTATGCAAAGCATGTTTTAGCCCGTATTTATGTAGTTTATACCCTATTTTGGGTGTGTGTTGCTTGGAGTAGATGCTCTGCGAGGTGGACTTGCCGAAGGCAATAGAATCACCTCGCAGAGGTTGTTAGATCAAAGCCAGGCAGGCGTATATATGGGGAAAACGCCACATACCCCCCCATTTGGGCCTATTCGCGTACCCTACCCCAAGGGGTTGAATTGTTAGTTTAACCCCTTGTAAAATCATTATTTTGTCCAATAAACGCATCCCCCAATGAGTTTTTGGTCCGGACCCCCCCAGACCCCCCCCCACTTGAAACCCACTTTGTAGGGGGGGGTGGGGGGGGGGTGGGGGTGGGGGGGTGGGGGGGGGGTCAAAAATGTCGAAAAAATGACCCCCCCCTTTTTTTGGGTCGAAAATCATGAATCTTTTGGTTTTTTTCGATTTTGAGCCGAAAAAGTGTTTCCGGGTCCCGACTCCATGGGGTTTGTATGGGGCGGAGTGGGACGAGCGCTTATGCAGTTTATGCACTTTTCAGCCTTTTTTGCTATGTTGGCGGTTTTGGCGACCTCAGTGACCCTGTGGTACCCACCCTGAGGGGTGCGAGTGGGGATGTTGTGACAGTATATGCCTACTAGGATACGAAAGGACGTTTTTTGCAGTCTGTAGCCTTGCTTATGGCCGTTCACAACCCGTGCTAAAGACGCGAAATGACTGTTTCCACCAATAACGGCCTAGTGAATGGGGAGGTACACAACCTGCTGATGCAGTTTTTCACCCCGGACAGCTCAAAAATCGAAGTTTCCGAAACTTGTTTTTTTGATATTGTGACCACCCAAAATGACCACCCAAGCTATGCAAAGCATGTTCTAGGCCGTATTTACGTGTTTTTCACCCTATTTGGGTATCAGGTCGGGGGGGGGGGTCTCCCAAGGGACGGGTGCACAACCTGCTTATGCAGTTTTTCAACCCGGACAGCTCAAAAATGGAAGTTTTTGAAACTTGTTTTTGTGATATTGTGACCACAGAATATGACCATCCAAGGTATGTAAAGCATGTTTTAGGCCGTATTTACGTGTTTTTCACCCTATTTGGGTATCAGGTCGGGGGGGGGGGGGGGGGGCTCCCAAGGGACGGGTGCACCACCTGCTTGTGCAGCTTTTCAACCCGGACAGCTCAAAAATCGAAGTTTTCGAAACTTGTTTTTTTGATATTGTGACCACCCAAAATGACCACTCAAGCGATGTAAAGCATGTTTTAGGCCGCATTTACGTGTTTTTCACCCTATTTGGGAATCAGGTCCGGGGGGGGGGGGGGGGGGCTCCTAGGGGATTGGTACACAACCTGCTTATGCAGCTTTTCACCCCGGACAGCTCAAAAATGGAAGTTTTTGAAATTTGTTTTTGTGATATTGTGATCACCTAAAATGACCATCCAAGGTATGTAAAGCATGTTTTAGGCCGTATTTACGTGTTTTTCACCCTATTTGGGTATTAGGTCCAGGGGGAGGGGTCTCCCAAGGGATTGGTACACAACCTGCTTATGCAGTTTGTCACCGTGGACAGCTGAAAAATCGAAGTTTTTGAAACTTGTTTTTCTGATATTGTGACCACCTAAAATGATCATCCAAGCTATGTAAAGCATGTTTTAGGCCGTATGTACATCTTTTTCACCCTATTTGGGTATTAGGTTCCGGGGTGGGGGGGGGTCTCCCAAGGGATTGGTACACAACTTGCTAGTGCAGTTTTTCACCCTGGGCAGCTCAAAAATCGAAGTTTTCGAAACTTGTTTTTTTGATACCGTGATCACCCAAAATCATCATCCAAGGTATGTAAAGCATGTTTTAGCCGGTGTTTATGTAGTTTCCACCCTATTTTGGGTGTGTGTTGCTCGCGGTAGAAACTCTGCGAGGTGGACTTGCCGAAGGCAATAGAATTTCCGAAACTTGTTTTTTTGATATTGTGACCACACAATATGACCATCCAAGGTATGTAAAGCATGTTTTAGGCCGTATTTACGTGTTTTTCACCCGATTTGGGAATCAGGTCCGGGGGGGGGGGGGGGGGCTCCCAAGGGATTGGTACACAACCTGCTTATGCAGTTTTTCACCTTGGACAGCTCAAAAATCGAAGTTTTCGAAACTTGTTTTTTTGATACCGTAATCACCTAAAATGAATATCCAAGATATGTAAAGCATGTTTTAGCCCGCATCTATGTAGTTTTTACCCTATTTTGGGTGTGTGTTGCTTGGGGTAGATTCTCTGCGAGGTGGACTTGCCGAAGGCAATAGAATTTTTTGCAAAGCATTTTTTTGACATTGTGACCACTTACAATGATGAAATATGCTATGTAAAGCATGTTTTGGCCCCCTTTTATGTGTTTTTCACCCTATTTGGGTGTGGGGGGGGTCTCCCAAGGGGTCTAGGGCACAACCTGCTTATGCAGTTTTCCAGCCTCGGCAGCTCAAAAATGGAAATCACCTCGCAGAGGTTGTTAGATCAAAGCCAGGCAGGCGTATATATGGGGAAAACGCCACATACCCCCCCATTTTGGCCTTTTTGGGCCTATTCGCGTACCCTAACCCAAGGGGTTGAATTGTTAGTTTAACCCCTTGTAAAATCATTATTTTGTCCAATAAACGCATCCCCCAATGAGTTTTTGGTCTGGACCCCCCTAGACCCCCCCCACTTGAAACCCACTTTTTTGAGGTTTTCAAGGAGGGGGGGGGGGGTGGGGGGGTGGGGGGGGGTCAAAAAATGACCCCCCCTTTTTTGGGTCGAAAATCATGAATCTTTTGGTTTTTTTCGATTTTGAGCCGAAAAAGTGTTTCCGGGTCCCGACTCCATAGGGTTTGTATGGGGCGGAGTGGGACGAGCGCTTATGCAGTTTATGCACTTTTCAGCCATTTTTGCTATGTTGGCGGTTTTGGCGACCTCGGTGACCCTGTGGTACCCACTCTGAGGGGTGCGAGTGGGGATGTTGTGACAGTATATGCCTACTAGGATACAGAAGGACGTTTTTTGCAGTCTCTAGCCTTGCCTGGGGCCGTTCACAACCCGTGCCAAAGACACGAAATGACTGTTTCCACCAATAATGGCCTAGTGAATGGGCCAGTACACAACCTGCTTATGCAGTTTTTCACCCTGGACAGCTCAAAAATCGAAGTTTTCGAAACTTGTTTTTTTGATGTTGTGACCACCCAAAATGACCATCCAAGGTATGTAAAACATGCTTTAGGCTGTATATGCGTGTTTTTCATCCTATTCGGGTATGAGATCTGGGGGGGGGGGGGGGGGGGCTCCCAAGGGATTGGTACACAACCTGCGTATGCAGTTTTTCACCCCGGACAGCTCAAAAATGGAAGTTTTCGAAACTTCTTTTTTTGATATTGTGACCACCTAAAATGACCATCCAAGGTATGTAAAGCATGTTTTAGGCCGTATTTACGTGTTTTTCACCCCATTTGGGTATTATGTCCGGGGGGGGGGGGGGGGAGTCCTCCCAAGGGATTGGTACACAACTTGCTAGTGCAGTTTTTCACCCCGGACAGCTCAAAAATCGAAGTTTCCGAAACTTGTTTTTTTGATATTGTGACCACACAATATGACCATCCAAGGTATGTAAAGCATGTTTTAGGCCGTATTTACGTGTTTTTCACCCGATTTGGGAATCAGGTCCGGGCGGGGGGGGGGGGGGGGGGGCTCCCAAGGGATTGGTACACAACCTGCTTGTGCAGTTTTTCACCCCGGGCAGCTCAAAAATCGAAGTTTTCGAAACTTGTTTTTTTGATACCGTAATCACCTAAAATGAATATCCAAGATATGTAAAGCATGTTTTAGCCCGCATCTATGTAGTTTTTACCCTATTTTGGGTGTGTGTTGCTTGGGGTAGATTCTCTGCGAGGTGGACTTGCCGAAGGCAATAGAATCACCTCGCAGAGGTTGTTAGATCAAAGCCAGGCAGGCGTATATATGGGGAAAACGCCACATACCCCCCCATTTTGGCCTTTATGGGGCTATTCGCGTACCCTACCCCAAGGGGTTGAATTGTTAGTTTAACCCCTTGTAAAATCATTATTTTGTGCAATAACCGCATCCCCCAATGAGTTTTTGGTCCGGACCCCCCCAGACCCCCCCCACTTGAAACCCACTTTTTAGGGGGGGGTGGGGGTGGGGGTGGGGGGGTGGGGGGGGGGTCAAAAAATGACCCCCCCTTTTTTTGGGTCGAAAATCACGAATCTTTTGGTTTTTTTCGATTTTGAGCCAAAAAAGTGTTTCCGGGTTCCGACTCTATGGGGTTTGTATGGGGCGGAGTGGGACGAGCGCTTATGCAGTTTATGCCGTTTTCAGCCATTTTTGCTATGTTCGTCGACCTCGGTGACCCCGTGGTACCCACTCTGAGGGGTGCGAGTGGGGATGTTGTGACAGTATATGCCTCCTAGGATACGGAAGGACCTTTTTTGCAGTCTGTAGCTTTGCCGAGGGCCGGTCAAATGCCCGTGCCAAAGACGCGAAATGGCTATTTCCACCAATAAAGGCCTAGTGAATGGGCCGGGACACAACCTGCTTATGCAGTTTTTCACCCCGGGCAGCTCAAAAATCGAAGTTTTCGAACTTTGTTTTTTTGACATTGTGACCACTCAAAATTATCATCCAAGGTATGTAAAGCATGTTTTAGGCCGTGTTTACATGTTCTTCACCCTATTTGGGTATTGGCCGCATGGGGGGGGGGTCTCCCAAGAGATTGGTACACAACCTGCTTATGCAGTTTTCCACCCTAGGCAGCTCAAAAATCGAAGTTTTCGAAATCTGTTTTAATGATATTGTGGCCACCCAAAATGACCATCCAAGGTATGGAAAGCATGTTTTAGGTTGTATTTACATTTTTTTCACCATATATGGGTATTAGGTCCGGGGGGGGGGGGTCCCAAGGGATGGGTACACAACGTGCTTATGCAGTTTTTCACCATGGCCAGCTCAAAAATCGAAGTTTTCGAAAGTTGTTTTTATGATATTGTGGCCTCTTAAAATGACCATCCAAGGTATTTAAAGCATGTTTCAGACCGTATTTACGTGTTTTTCACCCTATTTGGGTATTGGGCGCACGGGGGGGGTCCTCCCAAGGGATTGGTACACAACCTGCGTATGCAGTTTTTCACCCTGGGCAGCTCAAAAATCGAAGGTTTCGAAATCTGTTATTTTGATATTGTCACCACTTAAAATGACCATCCAAGGTATGTAAAGCATGTTTTAGGCCGTATTTACATGTTTTTCACTTTATTTGGGTATTAGGTTCGGGGGGGGGGGGTCCTCCCAAGGGATTGGTACACAACCTGCTTATGCAGTTTTTCACCCTGGGCAGCTCAAAAATCGAAGTTTACGAAACTTATGTTTTTTATATTGTGATCACCTAAAATGACCATCCAAGCTATGTAAAGCATATTTTAGCTTGTATTTATATAGTTTTTACCCTATTTAGGGTGTGTTTTGCCTGGGGTAGATTCTCTGCGAGGTGGACTTGCCGAAGGCAATAGAATTTTCCGAAACTGATTTTTTTGATACTTTGACCATCCAAAATGATCAAATATCCTATGTAAAGCATGTTTTAGCCCCTCTTTATGTGTTTTTCACCCTATTTGGGTGTTGGGGGGGGGGCTCAAAAAAGGTTGTCCCTCTCCCCTCTTCGAGGTGCCTTGCCGAAGGCAATAGAATTTCCCAACCATTGACTGTTTGATGTGGGAACGTGATGATACATGTGGTGCATAGTGTCGCTCAGTGCATCGGTAATCACCTCGCAGAGGTTGTTAGATCAAAGCCAGGCAGGCGTATATAGGGGAAAACGCCACATACCCCCCATTTTGGGCCTATTCGCGTACCCTACCCCAAGGGGTTGAATTGTTAGTTTAACCCCTTGTAAAATCCTTATTTTGTCCAATAAACGCATCCCCCAATGAGTTTTTGGTCCGGACCCCCCATACCCCCCCCACTTGAAACCCACTTTTTAGGGGGGGGGGGTGGGGGTGGGGGTGGGGGGGTGGGGGGGTGGGGGGGGGGGTCAAAAATGTCGAAAAAATGACCCCCCCTTTTTTTGGGTCGAAAATCATGAATCTTTTGGTTTTTTCTGATTTTGAGCCGAAAAAGTGTTTCCGGGTCCCGACTCCATAGGGTTTGTATGGGGCAGAGTGGGACGAGCGCTTGTGCAGTTTATGCACTTTTCAGCCATTTTTGGTATGTTGGCGGTTTTGGCAACCTCGGTGAACCCGTGCTACCCACTCTGAGGGGTGTGAGTGGGGATGTTGTGACAGTATATGCCTACTAGGATATGGAAGGACGTTTTTTGTGGTCTCTAGCCTTGCTTAGGGCCGTTCACAACCCGTGCCAAAGACGCGAAATGACTGTTTCCACCAATAATGGCCCAGTGAAGGGGCGGGTACACAACCTGCTTGTGCAGTTTTTCACCCCGGACAGCTCAAAAATCGAAGTTTTTGAAACTTACTTTTTTGATATTGTGACCACCCAATATGATCATCCAAGGTATGTAAAGCATGTTTTTTGCCGTATTTACACGTTTTTCACCCTATTTGGGTATCAGGTCGGGGGGGGGGGTCTCCCAAGGGATTGGTACACAACCTGCTTATGCAGTTTTTCACTCTGGGCAGCTCAAAAATCGAAGTTTTCAAAACTTGTTTTTATGATATTGTGACCACCTAAAATGACCATCCAAGGTATGTGAAGCATGTTTCAGGCCGTGTTTACACGTTTTTCACCCTATTTGGGTATTAGGTCCGGGGGGGGGGGGGGTCCTCCCAAGGGATTGGTACACAACCTGCTTATGCCGTTTTTCACCCCGGACAGCTCAAAAATCGAAGTTTTCAAAACTTGTTTTTTTGATATTGTGACCACCCAAAATGACCATCCAAGGTATGTAAAGCGTGTTTTAGGCCGTATTTACGTGTTTCTCACCCTATTTGGGTATTAGGTCTGGGGGGGGGGGGGGGTCTCCCAAGGGATTGATACACAACCTGCTTATGCAGTTTTTCACCCCGGACAGCTCAAAAATGGAAGTTTTTGAAACCTGTTTTTTTGATATTGTGATCACCTAAAATGACCATCCAAGGTATGTAAAGCGTGTTTTAGGCCGTATGTACATGTTTTTCACCCTATTTGGGTATTATGTTCGGGGGGGGGGGGGGGGGGCTCCCAAGGGATTGGTACACAACCTGCTTATGCAGTTTTTCACCCCGGACAGCTCAAAAATGGAAGTTTTTGAAACCTGTTTTTTTGATATTGTGATCACCTAAAATGACCATCCAAGGTATGTAGAGCGTGTTTTAGGCCGTATGTACATGTTTTTCACCCTATTGGGGTATTATGTCGGGGGGGGGGGGGGGGGCTCCCAAGGGATTGGTACACAACCTGCTTATGCAGTTTGTCACCCTAGGCTGCTCAAAAACCGAAGTTTTCGAAACTTGTTTTTTTGATATTGTGATCACCTAAAATGACCATCCAAGGTATGTAAAGCATGTTTTAGGCCGTATTTATGTAGCTTTCACCCTATTTTGGGTGTGTGTTGCCTGGGGTAGATTCTCTGCGAGGTGGACTTGCCGAAGGCAATAGAATTTTACTTGTGAAACCTGAGCGCAAGTCCTGCCATACACTGCGAGCCCCATGCAAGACCTTGGGAGGTGAGCGGCCCCTTGTCATTCTCTCTGCTCTGATTTTCAGTTTGCAAACACTGCACGCAGTTAGTCCAGCCCAACAAAGGTCGATGGGCCGTACACAGAGAACTACTACCGGGTGCTGAGGGTGAGGGTGCGAGGCGATAGAATATTTGTGGTTGGGTTGGTTCCAAGGGTCTTGTTCCCAATGTCCGTCTTTGGGAAGAACTCCTCCATGAGCCGGACCTTTCAGGCAAAGAAATCGAACGGGTCAAAGCCCCTTCACATGTTGAAGCATTGGGTAATGTACGGGCACATGTATTTGCTACTCTTGGCAGATTGTCAGACCTATTCATGCCGGTCAAGGAAACCCCATGTCTTCATCTACCTCACTCCCTCATGGGCACTTGATTTTCCGCTAAAGACCTCTGCCCATCAGGCGATAGCTGGCTACATGAAGCCTGCCGTATCAGGGGGAATCAAAGGGAGTGTTGTCGCACGCCGGCACTCGTTGATGTTTCTCGAGATTATACCCAGTAACGAGTCCCTCTCAAAACCACTACGGCAGGAATTCGTGGAGGCGTCTGGATGGTGGAGTTGGGCAGCTTATGTGTGCCATGGCAGTGGAATTTGGCAATTTCACCGAGGATTTTATGTTGCATGCTCTCACTTTGCCATTTTACCTTAAATTGGGCAAAAAGCAGTGCCCATGTAAACTGACATGCAAAAACATAGCATGGTCCGTGCATGGTGCGCATGCAGTACTTGCAACACCCTGATCGGAATAGGAATAGTGGAAGCAGGGATCATGGCCCGCCAACAATTATCAAGTTTTGAAAAGTTTGCCCTGCGAGCGCCCTGCGATGGAGTGTTGTCGCCATGACAAGGCATAACCGGCATCATGAAGCTGAGAATCAACATCAAATCTCTTTTACATATGGAGGACAGAAGCATGAAGAGTCAAGAATATGGAGACGCCTCCCACAGCCCTAGCCCTACTGGGGGTACCCAACGAACATGGTCACCAAATATCAAGAAGAAAAAGTCAGAAAAACATTATGTTTATCGGGCTCACCGCTGAAGCATTTGAGGCATCAAAGTTGGCATCATGGTACATTTCATCCTAGTGGCCTTTTGTGCGCGGCACACACACACACAGCATTCTAACAACCCCCATGTGGTGGTGCTTTGAAGCCCTGTGCACGCCCTACATTTCTAACATAGTTCGCTGCCCAAGAGCATGTGCCCCCAAAAGGCAAGCAACACGAATGAATGCATATACTTTCACATGGCATTATGGCTACACAATACTGCCACACAGTCTTTTGTTGCCAAGTTGGATTCTCAGTTTTGACTATCATATTTCATCTCATGGGGCCGGGATCAAAACTAGCTGCTAGGTATGGAGGTATCACAAGGGATGATGCGGTCTTCGAATGTGTGATGGGGTATTTCACACATTTTGAGCTTTGAGTACCACTAAATTGCATGGTGCCGCAGTGATCAACTCCATATGTCCATCATGCGTGGCTTTTTACCCCCTCTACAGGGAAGTAGAATCCATTTTTTATTTTGCAATGACCCTTTGGAGGGTCTAGACCCTCCAAAAGGGTCATCACGTGGCATTATACCCCCCTATAGAGGCGAGTGGACCCCATGCGATGACCCTTTGGAGGGTCTACACCCTCCAAACCTCTAGGGACCTATGGACACCTATGGAGACCTATGGGGACCTCCAGGGACACATGGGGCTCTATGCAGACCTATGGGTACCTATGGAGACATATGGGGACCCGTGCGCACCTATGGGGACCTTGAGCGTCCTATAGGGACCTATGGGGATCATGGGGACTGACGGAGACCTATTATGACTTATGGGGACCCACAGGGGGCTTTGGGGACCTATGAGGACCTGTGGGGACTAATTGGGACCTATGGAGACCAATGGAGACCTATGGGGGCCTTTGGGTACGTATGGGGACCCATGGGGACCTTTGGTGACCTATATGGATGTATGGGGACCTATGCAGAGGATGTATGGAGACATATGGGGACCTATGGGGACCTATGGGTACCTATAGGGACCAGTGGAGACCTACAGGGACCTTTGGGGACTAGTGGAGCCCTATGGACACCTATGGAGACTGATACAAACCTATGGGAACTCCTTTTTTTTCTCTCGAAATTTTGCCTTTTTTCCACTTATCACCTATGCTTTGCCAAGGTTAATGAGACATTTTCTGTCACAACATTTAAACACCAGTGTGTAAACACAACCTACCACACCAAACATCAAACCTTATACGCATTCCTGGAACCTCACGCTTCTTCATTGATTTGGCGGTGACAACCAAAAGAGGTTGTAGATTCTCAATTCGTCTCTCTCGCTCCGGGCATGTGATTACCGATGCAGCATGTCATTCACCCACGGGGTCCTATTTGGATATATTTTCGCTCTTGGGTGCAGAGCAAAAAAAAATCAAGTATCCAAAAAGGACGAATGGCCCGCACCTGCGCGTTGGTTTGAATGCGCTCTACATACCCTTGACACCGGTCCAGAGCAACCTATGCAGGTTGCACATCAACTCCAACGGGAAACAGGATGTGCATTTTTAACTTAGGACCTTGGGGCACCGCGAACCAAGGCCGGGGAGGTCGGCTGGTCTCCTATTCGGACAGGCCGGTGTTGCTCGGGGTCAAACCTTCAGCCCTTGACAAGCTTTTCTCTCTCTCTCTCTCTCTCTCTCTCTCTCTCTCTCTTGTGGCCTGCATGTGCTGCGTGTTGTGCTCACTGTCACTAACACCACACACATGACACCCGACACATTGGAGGGGTGGTACCGGGGAGGGGAATTAGGACAGGAGCAATTTGGAATGGCAAAATTTGGCACAACAAAAGTGTGCCAAATTATGCCCCGGTATTCTAAAGGTCCTAAGCTTTTGCTCTAGGTGACATTTTTAGCTCTCTTGGCATGCATATTTCCATTGTGCCCAACAGCCTCCAGGAAATAAGAGCGACCATCCAAGCAACCATCTAGAAGCTGTAAGAAATAACAGCAACCATCCAAAGGCCCATAGCAAATATTGGCCACCATTCGCGGTCTATGCTTGTTCTTGTTTCATTGTGTTTGACCTCGGTCCTTTGGACATGCAAGCACCTTTCGGCATGTTTTGCTACCTGTTTCACATGGTGTGGATTCAGCATCTTGCGTTTCTGGGTGCACTGCAAGTCGCAACAAACACAATGCAGTGGGTCAAAGATTCAATTTGATGCCACCATAATGACATAGGGTCTCAAGCCAAATGGTGCCACAAGCCTGCAATCCTGTTGGACAATTGCGTAACAAAGTCTGTGACGCAATTGGTGCAAACATCATTCTTCACATACCCCCCCCCCCCGGCTGCCTTATAACCCCCCCCCCTCATGTGGGGGGGGCGTCACTTTGACAAAAAAGCATTGGAAATACTAGTTGCTGAAGGCGCCGAAGAAAAATTTTTCTTAGGTTATATTGGAACTGCTATAGCTTTAGTGCTACCATTGTGTGGTGCAATCCCCCCCCCCCCCGATGGGGGGGACCGTCACTTCATGACCCCCCCACCCCATTGGGGCGGACTGGTCTGACATTAGGGGGGTAATTGCAAGGGGGGGGCGGGGGGTATCGGGGGGGGGGATTAGCAACGTGCGAAACTTGGAATCACGAAATTTGCTGTGGAGAAAATTTGGCATCACTTCTTAATTGCCACTGCAAAGTTTGTTGGGCCTCACGTATAGGAAAGCGAACTACTCGTTGGAAAGGAACCCTTTTTTCTACTTGATCTCCCATATGTTCTGCTAGAAGTCTAGAATGCGAATCAGGATTCGTAACTTCTATAACATTAATTAAAATTTCACGCTCAGAACCTAGACATTTCAAAATACCATCCAACAATTTACTATGTAGATTTTGTAAAGCAAAAAAAATTTTCCATGAAAAATTTCACTAGGCTTAGCACAAAATATATCTAAATGCCGCCGCCGCCGCTGCTGCTGCCGGCGTTGGTTCCAGTTGTGCTCATGCTGCTGGTGCTTTTGTCGCCACCATTGCTGCTTTTGCTAGTGCTGCTGCTGTTGGTGATAGTGCTTACTCGTGCTACCAGGGCGTTGCTGCTGGTGCTACTGCTACTGGTGCTCTGCTTGCTGGTGCTGCCAGATGATTGCGGTGCTGCTGCTGCTGCCGGTGACGGCGGTGGTGTGCTATTTTGCAATTGCTGAAGCCGCTTCTGATCGTGCTGCTGGCGTTGGTGCTATCGGTGCTGCGGGTGTTGCCGCTGCTGATGTACTCCCTGATGGTGCCACTGGCGCTGTTACCACGCCTCTTGCGCTAGCTGACCCCCTCTCCCTCCGCTTTCTCTGACCATTCACAGCACCATGTCCGCCACGCAGGCATTCCTGCGTTGGCTGGTGGACAACGGCGTCGAGGGCGTGGGTGGCGGCGATTCCCCCGTCGCGCTCTATGAGACCGAAGATGGGGAGCGAGGGATACTGGCCGCCGGTCCCCTGGCCGCGAAGCAGGTCCTGGCCGCCGTGCCCCTGCGCCTGGCCATCAAAGACTACGACACCGCCCCCATTTCGCATCTGGTGTACCCCGGGGCGCCCTGGTCCGTGCGCCTGGCCGCGCAGCTGATGTCCCTGCGGCGACAGGCGGCGACCCCGTGGGCCCCGTATCTTGCGGTGCTCCCGAAGAGCGTCCCGTCGCCGTTGGCGGGCTTCGGGTGGCGCGCTGTCAAGGCACTGCAGTACGAGCCCATCGAGGCAGACCTCAACGAACTTGTGTGGCTCGCGACGGACGCGAGGCAGCAGATGCAGAACGCGGGACACATCAAGTCCGAAGAGGACGCGGAGGTACCCCCGCCTGACATGCCTGCCACTCGCGTGTGGCGGCACGGAGGGCAGAGGGGCTGTGGCATGCCGGTTCGGCTCATGACAGCATTCTGCTTTGTAGACTGGCGGGGGGTAGGGGTAGGCCCAGTGTTTCTCTGCCGAGAGCCTCCGTGCCCCTCTTGTCATCCCACGTGTACGTAAGCGTTCGCCTTGCTGCCTCTCACACACATCACATTGCACTGAAGACTCCGATGGTTTGTGGAGCAGTCAGTCGATGTCTGCGGACCAGTGTTGAGGCACGCAGGAGGACTCTTCAGGCCCCACTTGTTCGGCGCAGTAGCTCTGGCGGCGCCGGTTTCAAACCAAATGGAAGCGGCAACGGAGCATATTCCAACAGAGAGCAGGACTATGGCTGGGCCCTGTGTGACGTCCAAGTGCTCGATGGGTCCCGATGGGGCTCTTGTCATTGAAGCCATCGCATAGCAACGTGCCTGTCGCCCATGCACATGTCAGTGCTGGGGCTGGGATGCACGAGAAGCGGGGGGTCCCCCTGCGAGGGCCCAGCCTGTGACCCCAACCGCTTCCATGTCATGTGCCCTGCAGGGATGGTTTGGGGGCTGATCTGGCTGCCAGGGCGGCAATTTTTTGGTCCACTCTGGGGCTTCTCAAGGGGGAGGACGCCTGCACGAGAACGCGTACCGCAGAGACGGAAGTAAGCTGCGTTCTTCCCCCCTGCCCCTTTGAACAGTCCCTCACTTGCCCCAAAAGTCCGCGCACCGAAGGCGCCAAAAAAAAAATCCGTTGAGTAGCCCCGGTGTTGTAATGGAAAGCTCGGGTGTGGGCCCTCTCGCATCGTCTCCCAGGACCTTCGGACCGTCATTTGGTGCCCGTTCCTTCCGGCGGTTGGGGTGGGGGGGGGGGGGGTTGCCTCTTGGCATACGCCCCACGCTGGCGCGGGTGCCGCGTGTTGTGCAGACTGGTGCTACGATTTTCCAGTTTTGTCGTCCCTGACGCCGCTCTTGGACCCGTCTACTCCCGTCCGGTCGGGGCCCGACCCTCGAGGGGAGGGGTCACCAGCATTTCCTGGTTACGTGAGCTCGTTGGTTAATTGATAGCCGAATCCGGTGGCCACTGCATGGCGGTGGTCTAGGCTTACCGCTGTGTTGTCACTGCTCTGCTTCCGTCGGTGTTCCAACCACTGGCGTCTTTGCGTCCCTTGGTTGTGACAGAAAGGTACCTGTCGTCTTCTAGGCCACTGACGAGCCATTTTCTTTCTGCGCTTTGTGCTGACTGCCCCTTGCGCACACGAGCAATAGCCCAGAGTTCCTTAGGGGGGGTCGCGCGTGTGTATGTTGTAATTCGTGTGATTTTTTTTTTGCGGTAAATGCGTGTAACAAAAAAATCGTCTACTCGTGTAATTTTTTTGCGGTAAGCCGTGTAAGCCCGTCACATGCAGTACCGCCAAAAAAAAAATACACCACTAGATGATTTTTTTGTACACGCGTTTACCTCAAAAAAAAAATTACACAACTAGATGATTTTTTTGTACACGTGTTTACCGCAAAAAAAAATTACACGACGTGACGATTTTTTTGTTACACGCATTTGCCGCAAATAAAATTACACGACTTACCGCAAAAAAAAAATACACGATGTGACGATTTTTTCCTACACGCGTTTACCACAAAAATAAGAAAACTACACGACCTTACCGTAAAGAAACAATTACCAATTTTACTGAAAATGCATGCCTTTCGGCGATGTGCCCACTTGTGGCCACGTAGTGGCCGCTAGGCCTATGTAGCCCGTGTCATGGGCCCTCCGAAAGCCCCAAAATTGTTGTTGTGTAGACTATTTAACGGCACCTGAAAAATTTTTACATTTCGACTTTTTCCGAAACCCTTCTGTTGCCCCTAGGTTGGGTTTGGGTGATCATTTGGTGACGATACGGGTACTTGAGCGCCCATGGGGACCCACGTAGTGGCCACTGGGCCCATCTAGCCCGAGCCATGGGCCCCCCAAAAGCTTCAAAATTGCTGTTTGTAGGTTGTTCAGTGGCATTTGGTGTGTGCACAAACTGCTGAAGCAGTTTTCCGGCCTCTACAAGTCAAAAATGGAAAATTTTGCAAAAACTTTTTTTTGATATTGTGACCACTCACAATGATGAAATATGCTATGTAAAGCATGTTTTAGCCCCTCTTTGTGTGTTTTTCACTCTATTTGGGTGTTGGGGGGGGGGGTTCCCAAGGGGACCGAGGCACAACCTGCTTATGCAGTTTTCCAGCCTCGGCAACTGAAAATTGGACATTTCCAAAACTGATTTTTTTTTATATTCTTACCATCCAAAATGATCAAAAATCCGATGTAAAGTATGTTTTAGCCCCTCTTTATGTGTTTTTCACCCTATTTGGGTGTTTTGGGGTGAGGGGGGGCTCCCAAAGGGGCTGGGGCACAACCTGCTTATGCAGTTTTCCAGCCTCGGCAGCTCAATAATGGAAATTTCCGAAACTGATTTCTTTGATATTATGACCATCCACAATTATCAAATATCCTATGTACAGCATGTTTCAGCCCCCCTTTGTGTGTTTTTCAACTAATTGGTGGCCACGCAGAGTACTATGTGCTTTGTGGACTCAGCGTCCCATCGTTAAGGTCGCAATGGGGTGCCGTACGGAACCGGCAGCTGTACATATTGCACATGTATTGCAAAGGTTGCATTTCTTTCAATTTTTCAATTTTTTTGTAATTTACACGACTTACCGCAAAAGAAAAATTATCGCCCTTACCGCAAAAAAAAAATTACACGCATTTACCGCAAAAAAAAATTACACGACTACACGATTTTTTTTGTACACGACTTACATTTTTCACGTCGCGCGGGGACTGGGAGGGTGTGACGGTGTGGGGACACCATTTTGAAAACTGCACGTCCCTGTACCAGGGGCGGGGGCCATGGCAGTGCTGCCTCTGCCCTCCTTTGCGGTGCAGTTGCTGGAGTGGGCGCTGACCCTCGTGCACAGCCGGACGTTTGCAAGCGCAGCACGTGAAGGTGGCGTCGGTGTGCGGATGATGGTACCCCTGATCGACCTGCTCAACCACAGCGGCGACCAGGAACGTGGCGCGCCCGGGCCCTCAGCGGAGGGGAGGGTTGCCGCCACAGAGAACGTGGAGTGGCGCCTGCGTCCGCCCCCGGGGGGGGACGAGGGCGGGGTGTGGTACATGGAGCTGGTCACGCTGAACAGCGTCGCAGATGAGGAGGAGCTCGTGCTGTCGTATGGGGAGCGCAGCAACGACGACTTCCTGCTGCACTACGGCTTTGTGCCCCCGCGCAACCCGCACGACGATTTTGTGCTGTTCGAGGACTGGGACGCAGCGAGCGAGTGGCTGCGCACAACGGAGGGCCTTCCGGGCTACGCGGTGGAGGCAGCAGGTGTGCCTCGCGTTAAGCCTGGGCTTCTGCATGAGACTTACGCCAAGGGGGCACAGCCAGCACCCCCCATTCCCCCTTTGTCCAGCCTCTGCACCAACCGCTGTGGTAGTGGCTGTTCGTGATTGGCAAAACTTCCCATTGTTCCGCCGGCGAGTGCGGTGAGTGTTTTATTAGTAAGGGACCTCAGGGCGAAATTCTGAGGCTTAAGAAAAACAGGAAAGTGGGACAACGAAAAGTGGGAAGTGTCACCCATTTTTCGCCAGTTCTTTTCGATTGTCCCATTTTCCAACTCTACATCACTTTCAGGTATATCAGTGGATTCAGGTAGATTGGTATTGATATCTATGCTACAAAGTGACTTCTGTTGAATGCACATGGTGTTTTGTAGAAGGTATGATTACAGTAGTTACTGATAGTTCACTCCTTGATAAGTCTCTTTATCGGTCTCTAGAATCCTACGATCTTAGCGAAACAATACTAGCCATACCATCCTGGTGAATATTCCAAAAGAGTTTACAGTTGTAATTGTCCTACCACACCTCAACCTGTTCATGCATCCGCCATCATATTTCTCCATTCCCCCCCATTCCCCCCCATTCCCCCCCATTTCCCCCATTTTCCCCGTGTTCTGACCGTCCAAAATCCTTGTTCGGTGAGTTGGTGCATTGGTCGACATACGGTGGGGCTGCTTGCTTCATGGTTCACTCCCCCCACACGCTGCACCACGACAAAAGACCGTTGCTCAACCGTAGAGGAAAGTATGTTGGCTCACAGCCTGCCGCACCAGTGCAACGAATACTGACTCACTTGGACCTCCCTATCACCCGTGGGGGCAAAAGGATGACGAAAAGAACTGGCAAAGAAACGGGTACCTCTGAGGGATTGGGGAGGACTCACCCCAGGCAGGCTTCTCTCCAGATCTCAGTGAGCTATGGGCATGGCGCCCAGCAGCTGCCCCACCATGTACCCCCCCCCCTTTGTCCTGCCCCACCCCTTGTCCTTCCCCAGGGGGGGGGGGGGTCACTTGGTCAACACAAAAGTTGTTTGTCGCGGCTCATTGTGTTGTTGTGTGGGTGACTGTGTTGTGGGGCACTGCCACTTGTATACCTTGTACTCTTGGCAGGACATTTTGCTCACTTTCGCTGAAATGGAACTTGACAGCACAACCATGTTTCCCCCTGAGACAAATGTAATGTTCCTCTGCTCCACCGGGGAACCTGTTTTGGCGTAGGTCGTTGGAGATTCGGAGCACGGTGATGCATATCGCCGCATCACTTATGAGCGTGATGGCAAGACAGTCCTGCACTTTCGTTTTATGCTGCAATTTCTGTGCCTGAAAATGTGCATGTACGGTGGGAGTGTGGTTCCCGGGGGGGGGGGGGGGGGATTCACTTGGCAACCGTCCCCCAGGGTGTGGTGGGGGACCGTCTTCCCTGGGGTGGGACAGGACAGGGGAGGGGGGGGTAATGCGGCACCGTGATTACCCCCTCACTCAACAGTTGCCCCCAACCAACGGTCTTTGCCACATAGGACATGGTGCAAGCAGTGCCCTTTTTTCAAGCGTGATGCATACCCTTGGCCAGGTACCCCGAAGTGTGTAGTCCAGCAGCCCAGCACTATTAGAAACTCGGTGCAAAATGTCTGAATCTTTGGATCAAACCATGATTAACCATCTCTTCTTCCGGGCCCTACCGGGATGCGCGGGCGGTCAATGTCATAGTCGGCCCAGTCATCAGCGACCGCTTCATGGCCTTCTAAGTGCATTTCGTGCGGCGTGAACAAACAGGCGCTACACGCACTGTATTGCACGCATTGTAAATGATGACAAAATAAGACATGTCCACAGCTCGCTTCTCGGAGTTTTCTTGAAATTTAGCACAACTTTCGTGTTTGTCTTCTTGAGCTCGGATACAACACTCTTGTTCTTATGGCATTTAGAGGTTTCACTTGATGATCCTCTTTTTCGTACTCGCTGTCCACTTCCTCTACACACGTCACATGTAGTGGTTTCACTCCCCTCACAATACCGAGGCTGGTGTAACCGGGGCCCGGGGGGTTGTGGTTCTGGAAATGACTGCGATTTGGCTGATCTGGGTCCCAAGGGGGGGGGGGGGGCGCTCCTATGGTTTGGACGCCAACTACCCCCCCCCCCCCCCCCTAACCGTTGGCTAGAGGCCCCCTAGGGTTGGGGGGGGTGGGGGGCTTGGAGGGGGGGTTCCGGGAGGGAATGGGGGGGGGGCTTCCAGGAGGGTCGGGGGGGGGGGTCCAGGTGGAGCGATTTGGGATTGGGGGGGGGGGGGCATGCCCTCAAGGCCAAGCATTGGTCCATCACAGGCGCCCCTTACCCCCCCTTGCCTTCCCTCTAACCATACCATCACCCTAAACCTAACCCTAACCTTTGCAGCGAGCTGGTTCGGCCATGCCAGCCATGTTGATTGGGTTGAACAAGATCCCCCCAATTTCGTTCATGGCTGCCTCTTCATTTTGCACCCCCACACTAACTCTGACCCTAGCCTAGGGTCAGAGCTAGGGCTTGGGCTAGGGCTAGGGCTAGGGGTGGGTGTAGGGTTGGGTTGGGGTGGGCATTAGGGTCAGGATTGGGTTTAAGGATAGTGTTGGGGTGCAAAGTGGACAAAATTTTCCTTCGAGTGCCTTTGGTGCTCATGGAGCGTCGGGCACCTTTGGCAACTAACTGTTGGCCGGAGGGGGGGGGGGGTAGTTGGCATCTTAGGACTCGCGGAGTTGCCCCCCCCCCCCTTGCAATCTGGGTCCATGTGAGAGGCACTGCCCTCACTTTAGAATCATCGCCGCCGCTTTTGATAAGACAAGGGCAAAATCCCCCCATGTTCGCAGCCGCCACCGCCTGAATGCCCAGTGTGCTGCTGCATTGCAGGACAAGTGGTCGAGGTCGTGTACCGCGAGCCCGATGAAGTCATCCGGCAGCAGCCCACAGAACGGCAACGGAACCGGTTGCGGCTGCGGCGGCGCGGCAATCGAGTGGATCCGCGCCTGAAGGCCGGCGTTGAGGCGGCGTACGGTGGTGATGCTGCAGCCGCGCAGGCGGCGCTTGGGCGGCGCTGTCGGCAGCTTTTGGAAGGGTATGCGACGTCGCTGGGCGGGGACCTCCGCTTCCTCTGCGCCCAGGCCGGAGAGGTGGAGGAGCAAGAGCACGCCCTTGAGGCGCTGCGGAGGCACTATTCCACGGTCGGGGGTCCGGATCCGGTGCTGCAGGTCCGCCCCGAGGGCGAGGAGCCGTGCGATGCGAAGGCGGTGGAGCCCGCGGTGCTGCTGGCGGTGACGTACCGCGCCTACAAAAAGATGATCTTGGCGGATTTCCTGTTCCGGGGGCAGAGCAACTACGGTGTCAAGCGGTAGCGGCCTCGGGCACTGACGGCGGGAGACTGGGCAACCGACGGCCGTCGTGTGCGACCGACAAGATGCGTCCGGTCGGTGGCTGTCGGTTGACCCCCAAAAGGAAGTGTTCCCAGGGTCTGCGCGGGGCGGGCGGCAGGCACCGCTTGGGGGCCGGCCCGGGCGCCGGGCGCCGCGCCGCATCCGCGGCCTGCTGCGGCCGGAGCCACCTCTGGCCCAGGTTCAGCGGGGCGTCGCCCACCACGCGGACCGGATAGTAGTCATCCAGGAAAGCGGAACATCTGCTGGAGAAGAACACCACCGGAGGACCAGCCTTGGAGGACCTTTCCACACAACGGCCCTACCGGAACTGACCGCGCACCGTTTGGATGGTTTTGTGATGTGAGTGGGCGCTTTCGAGGGTCCGTTCTTGCAGCAGGCTTCAGGGCGGGGGTGTCTGGAAGTTGCCTTTCAGAGTACTGCAGAGTACCAGCCCTCATCTCTGGTGCTGTGCAAAGGTCCCTACCGCTGCTGATTGAATTCGCCGTCCTGTGTGACCCCCCTCAGTACCGTCCGGACCGAAAGATACGGCTGAGGGTCTTACCTTCGCGCTGTTCGCATGGCCAGCCTCGTTTCGATGGGGCGTGACAAGTTTGGCGGTTCTGATTGGGGTTTCAGGTGCGTTTATGTCGGTGGACTGCGTATTTCAGGGTTGAAGAGTGCGGGTTTCCAGTGACGAATAATTTCCACTTTTTCTTCTGCAGTCCTCGATGCATTTTCCTCCACTTTGTTTGAAGTACGTGCGGTCAACTGGGGACGCAGCAGGTGGCACAGGTCACAGGCGTGGGTCCACAGGAAGGGTCATGGTCTTATTGTGAAGTTTGTGCACTGTCACCACCACCCCTGAGACGGTCACGTTGTACTTGTGGTGCCTCAGGGGATGCCTGTGCAAGGGAGGGTGAGATGGGATTCTGCCAGCATCCAACCCGGGGCCACAAAGAAATTTCACTGGATCTTGGCGATGCTTGGGGTTGTCTCCGGGCCACGTCCTGGCGGTCTGCAGGCGAGGGTAGTCAAAGGGCCAAGAGGCTGGTACAGATCCGCCTCCATAACCCGACTGCAACAAGTTGGGCGATTCTGATTGCCACGGGGTGTTTGTTCCGAATTGGGACCAGATACCATTTCTATGCCACCTTCAACAACTCTCACCCTCCTGAGCCACCGTTAGTCATCCTAAGCAGCCCCTCACAGCCCGTGCCCTCTTGGGGGGCATGGCTCTCATTGCGGCGTATGCACATCGTCGTTCAAATTGTAATGCGATGGGAATGCTTTCAGATATTTGCCGCTGCCCCTGTTCTGAGCTTGGGATACTGTGGTTAGCGTTGTGGGAACATGGGCTCGCTGTTGCATAGGGTTGGCACCATCTGGGTGGGCTTCCCAGGCAGTTGGACGGCAGGTGGACCAATGTCTGCTCGACTGATTTTGGTCCAATTTGGGTATTACGAGCGAAGTTAGTAGGGTGTCGTTTTTGTTCGCGGGTCCGGGGATTTCGGTGCTGCCGGATTACATGTCATGGGCACTTGGGGGGTGTTGAGAACATACTATGCCTATCCACCAATAATCGCCACCGCTCTAACAAAAAAAGCAAATCACACCAGCCCATCAACTCCTGGTGGTGTGACCCATGCTGCCCGAAGCAAGGCGCCTGTATTCTCTTTTTGCGCATCAAATTGATTTGCAATTGATTTGCAGGGCAGCTGAGTTCTAAACCATGGTTGGCTGACAGTTTCGGTTATTCTCAGGTAGTACACACCGGATCGTTGTCTGCTGTTCAACGGATTGACAGTGATCATCTGGACAGTTCCGCTGTGCTCGGCTGGCGTGTTTCACCGGCATTTTGTGGGCAGTCATCAGCAGTTGTTGTATGCAAGTCGGTCCTGTGACCACACCTGTTTTCTTCTTCTTTAAAGAGCAGCCGGTACACGCTGTTCCGCAAGCCCGCAGGGGAGCCGCGACAAAATGCCAAATGTTGCCTGTTGCGCTTTGTCGGATACATGTTATGTCAAAGGAAAGTCGCGCCATCGTTGACTCTTGCACATGAATTGCTCAGAAGTATTATATGTTGCGGAACGACCCCAGATTCACTTTTATTAAAACAAGTTCCTTGGCGGTTTGTCTGCACGGTGGCGGGGCACAAGGCTATGGACTTGGGCATAGGGTTAGGTGTCGGGACGTTCAGAGTTGAGTGGTTTTCATACACTGAATTCAACAGGTCAAACTAAAATTGTGGCATTTTGGAACCGGGAAAATGGGTCAAAACAGGTGGAAAATGACTTTTCTCCAAATCATCTCGAAGAGTGGTTGTTAGATCAAGCGCAGGCGCGGGCGTTGTATACCCCCCCCCCTTTTGGGGGTCGTTCGCGTAGCATACCCCAAGGCAGATATTTGATGTCCAACCCGTTGTAAAATCATTATTTTGCCCAATAGGACAATCTCCCGATGGATTTTTTGAATCTGAGGCCTCTATCCCCTGAAGCTAAAATCACTTTTTTTTGAGGGGGGGGTCAAAGGTTTGTCAAGAGTTTGTGCTCCAAAGGGTTTGAACAAGGATCAGATTGGGCAGAGTTGAGGTCGGGGGCGCCGCCGGCGGTCAGACGACCGAGATTCGAACCGCCAACATATATGTCTGCGGTCGGCTGCATTACCATTCCACCACAGCTTGTTCTGAGTGTAGCATTTGTCCCCACTGCTTGAAGCCGAGTCCGTCACTGAAAAAACCCAAACTGTGTGCTTCTGTCTGCCTGCCTGCTTGCCCGACTGACTGTCTGGCCGACTGCTTGCCTGACTAACTGACTGATTGGGGGCGTACCGTGCGCTGTGCGCGCACTGTGCAAAAAGTTGACTGTTCTCCACCACCGGGAGTTCGGTAAGTTCAGAAGATTGAAAGGACGTCATTGAATGGCTGCTGCAGTGGACGGGGCTATAGGAGGCAGAATTTAGGTCCCTGGGACCATGGCAAGCATCAGATGTTTGAATTTTTGAGTTTTGAGATGATTGTGCATGATTCCGCAGGTGGGTGGTTTTCAGGGTTGTTACCTGGATAATCACCGTAATAATTGGCGCTGTGCCCGCGCTGTGCGAAAACGCCCCCATTGGCTGACTGACTGTCAGCCTCCCTTCGTGGTGTACTACAGAAGGCAATAGAACTTACTGTTGGACCAACAACCACACGAAAAGATTTATATCGTTTTATGTGCATTGATGTGGTCCAGGGTCGATGGATGTGATCCCACTTGCATTGTTGTATGTGTATGTGCGTTTATATGGTCCTGAGTGTATTGATGTGGGCACATGCGCAATGCTGTGGTCCCATGTACATTTGGTCCATTGCACTTGGGGCAATATCCATGCGCTTGGGGCCACATCAATGCACCCGGAACCACACCTATGCGCGAAGAAGCACGTTGATGCACAAGGAAGTACATCAATGAAAAGTGGTCGAATTCAATGCCATATCAACACACCCAGGCATCCTTCCAAGATACCATGTTCAAGATTGTGCGGACTCTGCCACAGCTCTTCGAGTACTTTCCTGAGTGCTGATCTTCAAGTACTTTCCTTCCCTTTCCTGAGCGCTGAGCTGTTACCTTTGTTTTTGTCTCTACTGAAAGATGAACATTATCACGAAGTTGGAGTAAGTTGGAGTCTGTCAATGAAGTCATTGGATTGTTGTCAATTGGGCTGAGGACAAGCAATGGAGGGTACGATTGGCAATCATTAATTAACTCGGGTCACGTTTTTTGACAAACAGTTGAGTGGGTGGCCATGCCATGCCATGCCATGGTGCCATGGCCATGCCACCCACCCACATGACCCCAAGTTTTGCGTGGTGTGCTGACTGAGAGATCCGTGGGATCAGATTATTATCGACCACGACCGAAAATTTGGGCAGGTCCGTAGGATTTCGGATGATCGCGTGCAACGCCGCTACGACGATCTGAAGGCAGCCCCGCCTGTGGATTACATCCAGGATCTTCTTTTTTATAAAGTCACTCGTATGTGTGTTGTGGTATTCTTCTCGATAGTACCGTTTTCGCATCTGAATTTTCGACCCTGCTGTTACGAATATTCCTGTTGCACAGCCACTCGCTGGGTTCTGTTGGGATGTCAGCATGTTTACACTGCAGCCCAAAAACACAAGACCGAATTTGAGATGAAAAATATGGAGACTCCGGATTGGACCCTGGTATTTGGTGGTTATGAAGTCAAACAGGACTGCCCTCTGCGGACTAGGCGCCGGCTTGCAGGCTTACATCAAATCCAGACCACTGCTGGCTCAGCATCCACCACATCGGAGCGAATGTCCCTACTCGTGGATAGGCTTGAGGATGAGGATGCCAATGAGTACACCCTGTACCATCACATTACTGTTATGCTTGAAGAGTGTGGTGTTACTGCCGAGGAAGGCACTGTGGTGTGTTTCATTTATTAATTCGGTTTTGTCGATCGACCTGGCCGAAATTTCGGCCAGCTTCTGTGTTCCACATGTTCTCCTGTGCAGAGTGCTGTTGCCAAACGGTGGGGTGGCGTTGGGCGTTTGGTGAAATTTGTGGGTCTTCCTTCAGTAGACGCCATGGCAGCCATGGAAAAGCGTGGACTACGTCCCGCACTGGGTACGTTCAAGGAAGTGGAAGGCATCACGCCTGACCGACTTCGCGAGATCGTAGGTTACATGGATGGGACAAAAAGTACCCTACCTGGTCTCAAAAAAATTATAAAAGATGTTAAAAAGGCCCAGATGTGGTCCTGGCACATTCTTCATCCCGAGGCGGTTACCAATGGGCTTGTGAACAACACCAGAGGTATGTTTTGGTCAAACAGGGGTTTGTATTCGAATAAATCGACCGACCTGGCCGAAATTTCGGCCAGCTTGTGTGTCGTTCAATTAATGCACAATAGGAGCCCACCCTGTGCTACCACCTGTCTGCAGCTACACTTGGTACTATCGAGATGGCCAAAAGGCAGTGCGCTATTGCATCACACCTGAAGGTAGCCTATGGCAGTTGGACCTGGACTGAAGAAAACCCCTGGCCCCCGTGGTCAGCAGTAATTAAGGCCCCTCTTTGGAAGGAACCCAAATATGAGGGGTTGCGGGGATTGTTGCAGAAGCCTGTTGCTAAGCCTGTTTGTGAAAAATCTGATACTGGTCTGGTCAGTATCCAGTGTGCTAGGGAGTCCCTCGTTGAGTCAAGCACAGGCAAACTCATTGCAGAGTCAGGCCGTGTGGAACTGATGGCAATGCGTTGTGGAGTCCCTGTTCCCAGTATCATTAGTTCACTGCCCTTTGCTGCTTGTGTCATTGAGGTGCCCCGCCTCTATACAGCTGGTTTGCATAACCTGGTTGCCCAGCTGCTTTTGTCCGGTGTGCCTGTGTTCATTGCGGGTGAGTCTGCTGATGTGAAAGCCACTGTTGCTGCTTTGAAGGCCACTGTGGCTGAGGATATGTATCAGTGTGATGTTGCACTTTACAATTTGTCAAGCAAGACCCCGCTGTACACTTCTACGTCCCATCTGGTTTCCATTTGTTCTGCCACTGCCTTTGATAACAGGCTTCCCCGTTACGTTGCTTTTACTGAAGGACCCATGTCGTCTGTGATGCCTGTTGAAATATTCTCATTTCTTTTGAGCCTGGTTCCGGTCCCAGAACGGGCAGGCAACTGGTTTTTGCTGGGGACTCTGTCTGTGTATTTTGCAAGCATGATGTCTACCAGGTTTTCCAAGGACTGTAATGTTGTGTGTGCCCTTTTGGGTGAGGAGACTGTTGTGCCCGATGACTTTGTTCAGCTCATCAGAGCAGGTATCACCAACGCCGACACGTGCCCCCCCAAGTCATGGGAGGATGTGTACCACGACTTGGGGGCAGGTTTTCCTGTGGATTGTTCTGGGGTTAGGTATGTAGATGAGGATCCTGAGGAGCAAGATGGGGAGGCAGAGTCGCAACCAGAGACACAGACTCCAAAGAAGAAACCCAAAACTGCCCCTGCCCCCTCACCCAGTGGCACGCAGTGCGCTCAGGCCACCCGAGCTTCCTCCTCAGGCACTGTTGCCCCTACTGGCAAAGGTATGAATACTTTTGTGAATCATTTTTCACCATCCCAGGTTGGAAACACACAGTCACAGAACTCTGCCACTGCCAAGTCTGGTGCTGCAGCCCCTGCCAAGCAGCCTGCTAACACAGGTGCTAAGAAGCCCCGTGCATCTGGTCTGCGCAAGCGCTAATGCCAGTCCTGCTGCTTATATTGCCTGTCAGCATGAAGTCTGGCCGAAATTTCGGCCAGCATGCAGTCCTCAGCCTCTTCAGCCTTTTATTATTGTGTTTCCCCATAGGCACTGCAAAAGTCTGCTTTGATTCGTCAGGTGGCAAGTATTTGCTTGTAATTGAGTATATTATGTTGCACACCCTGTTCAAATGTCACTGCTCCTGTGTTCCTTGCTCATGTCTACTGTCTTAGGTACCCATTTCAGTGATCATATTCGGAGTTTCGATGGACATGGCCGAAATTTCGGCCAGCTTAGGCCTGTCTGTCAAATAGGACCATGTGTTTGGACATTTTTCGAAGAGCTGGCCGAAATTTCGGCCAGGTTGGTTAAAATAGGAAATACAAGTACATGCTTTGGGATAGTTTTCTGTGTGCTTCAATGAAAGGTATGTTTGGGGTTCCCTCATCTGTGGTGTATAGGGGGGTTCTGTGATCAACCTCGAACAAAGGGGAGAGAAAATAGGCAGCCCCCCCCCCCCCACACACACACTGGAATGCAGTGGTCTCAATGTAAAACAACACTATATTTTGGTGATTGAATGTCTTTATTTGAAAATCTGTGTGTTTCCAGAAATGCAAATAATGGCATATATTTGAAATACACACCTTGTTTTTGCATGTTGCCACCAGGGGGGTTTGGGTACCCAAAAAATAACACCCCTTTTCACATACTTTCCCCCTCATTACAACATGGACTTCCGTGGGCCATAGCGCCAGGTGGGGGGTGGGCAACTTGTGACGCCTAAGAGTTATATGCTGCCACTAGGGAGTACCCTGATTCTAGTCTTAGTAAAAAACCTTCACGGATTGGTAACCCTGCAACAGCCTTCCGGGTTGGTAAGTGGTAGAAGCCATCTCGGTTCCATCTTGAGTAGTCAGGAAACAAGAACTGCCCGCCCATGCCACCAAAAAGTTCGTCATCTATGTGCCGTACCTTCCATGGTTCGGCATCACCACCCGTGATGTATGATTGCAAGAGTGTTGCACACGCTTCGGGTATGGACTGCACCTTGAGCAGTGCTTGATCAAGCAGTGGCAAACCATATACTGATGCTACGTCTCCTACGGCGCAAACCACTTCGTACGTGTCTTGGTCCTGTGGCGGAGGTCTCCTTTGAGCTAGTATTTTCATGGCCCATCGATTGGCGTGAAATGGTCCCATATATTGCAATGGCGGCTGCACTGGGCGAGGAACTGAATTCCTACCCTACCCGGTAAGGTTAAACCGTTTATAAAAGCCTTGCGCCTCGTCTATACAGTTTTTCTTGCAACATTTCCCCTATTTCTGTGGCACTTTCAACCGAGTCGACTCACGTGAATGACTGCATCATGGGAGGAGTGTCACGTGCAACGCAAGCGCTGTTCACTTGCTTTATGTGCACTTTATCAATTCCATCCAAAGTGCGCCAGGAAATAACAGCAATTATCCGGGACCCACCAGGAAATAGCAGCACTGTGCCCACTGCGAACGGAACTTTTGAATGAGTACGCTCACTTTGTTGGTTTTTTGCCTGTTTTGCCCGTGGTGCCTTGCCTTTGTGCCCGTTTGCGTTGCTTACTTCACCTAAAAATAATGAAAATTCAAACGGTGTGAATTGCACCTTGCATCGGCCAGCATGTAGCTTAAATTCGCAAAATAAACCGAAATTCGCGTTCGAATTCGCAACCTCGTCCGCAACGGTGTTCGCATCCGTATCCGCATTCACATTTGCGCGAACTTCGCGTGAACTTCACGCGAAATTCGCGCGAATATCCTTTGATTTGTGCATGTGCATGCTGTTCTTGTCGTATGTCTTTTGTTCAGACCTCACCTTCGCTTTCTTTGTGAAAATGTCCACTCAACGGTCGCATCCCCCTTCCCAGATTGGGTCACTCTCACTCCTCGACCCGTCCGACGGCACCCTGGGCCACTACCAGGGCATCCCCCTTCGCCCCGGCACATTCGAGGAGGCCGCGTACACGGGGGGCCTGGCACTGGAGGAGGTGGTGGGGTGGACGAAGGGGTTGGCCACTCCCCCCCAGTTGATCCATGTTGACATGCGAACAACCGAAAGGGCGGGATGGTTTGGGAAAAAAGGTTGGGCCACTCAGCTTTTTCGGGAGTTGCAGTTGGCCCTCCCGGGGTTGCCGGCTGTGCGGCTATTCCCGTGGGTGCAACTGGGGACAGCCTTTTGACATTTATGGGCACGCACACCGTCGGCAAACCCAAGCCCGGCCTCTGTGCCATCTACCCCACCACTAACCTCGTCCACTACCCCAATCGGATTGACATGCTTGCCATCAATAACTACTTTCCTGCCGGTGAGCCGCGGCTGACCACTCTAACCTTCCTTTTCAATGGCAGGCAGTGCAGGCCCAGTGGTGGGACGACCTGGGCATCTTGCCCAGCCACCCGACCATGCCGCCTCTCCACCACATCCCCGATATCACTTTGCCCACTCTCCATAGGATGAAGGGGCTGAGTTGGTATCGGGGTATCGCGAACCCCACCACTTTTATTACGGCCGAGGCCCCCTTGCGCACGGCAGCTCTGCAGGACCCCCCCTCCTATGCCACCGCTAACCCCTCCGTGATGGATGACCGCCCAGCCCCCCCGATGGCTCGTAACTTCGGGGACGGCCTCGGTTACACAGTGCACCGCGATATTCTTCTCGCGGATGACTGGAACACCACCTGGGGGAGGGTGGAAAACATTTGGGGGTCGGGGAACCAAGTTCCTCAACATTTTGACGCGGTGTTCAATGCGAAACCGGTGGAGGAGCAGAGGATGGACCCCACCCTCCCCCAGCGGTACCAGTCCAAGACCACCAAAACAAAGGGCTTGGCTGGTACCCTTATTAAAAAATTTATAGGCAGCATCAACGAGCGTGTCCCCGACCCCTTCGAAGGCTTGTTTGACATGCCTTGTTCGGTCATCGTGTCGGGGTCGGCGTCGGGGGACCAGCTCCCGCACACGGATGTTTCGACCGCCCCTGACATGCTGCCCGCCCGTGACCGCACCCCCTCCAGCTGCCACATCTTCACTTTTGTGGCCCTCTCCCCCCAGTTCCGCCTCCATATCCAGGCGGGAACGGCGCTGGGGGAGGCCCAGGAGGAGAGGTGGGACGAGGTCCTCCTCCAACAGGGGGAGGTCCTCGTCCTCGTCAGCACCGCCCGGCACCACGGGCTCCCCCTCCCCCCCGGGCAAGAGATGCAGGGGGCGCTGCTCACGCAGTGGACCCCGGACCGGAAGCATGGGGGGGGTCCAGCCGAACACGACGCATATCGACCCCCCCTCCCCCTTGAGCTCAAGGACAGCCTCGGCCTGCTGGACGGGGAGGGCGCGGAGGACGTGCCCACCTTTGGGCAATTTTTGCTGTTGGGGGTTGGATTGGAGGCTCGGGCGGGGCTGGCCAACCGGGATATGGTGGATGACGTCTTCGGCCCCCCCGAGGTGGAGCCAGGCCCCCCCGTGTGCACACACCACCCCTTGTTCCTGAGCCGCTCCGCCCATGACATCTCCCCGGTCACCGTGCACGCGGGGGAAATCTTGATGTGGAATGGGGCGTACGAGATGGAGGTCGTGAAGGGGGATTCGACGGACGGGGACGTGGAGGTGATGTGGGCACTGGGGGCTACGCTGCCCCCCACGCGTCCGGCCCCCGCCTGGCAGCTGCTCCACGCTATGCCGGCGTGGAAGCGGGCAAAGGAGTCCAAGAAAGGGACGTGGACAGTGACCCGCCCGTGTGAATGAGAGGTATGCATTGACTTCTACCCCGTATTCGCGCGAACTTCGCGCGAAGTTCGCGACATTGTGCTCCGAATTCGCAAATGCTTCGGATTCGGTCAGTCATGCAGATTCGCGAACTTCCCGTGAATTTCGCGCGAATTTTGCATGAATAGTTACACTATTCCATTTGTCATTCTCAGGAGCAATGGCACTGCTAGCTGCCCGGTCCCGGTGTGGCCATGCACGGGCCCAAGCAATTCCGCCCGGCCGGGCGCACCGATGCTCCTCCACCACCGCCCAGGTGACCTTCGACGTGCCCTCGAGTTCGGCTGGCGCCACATCCGCAGCTACCCACGAAGACGCCCCCGCCATTCCCGCAGTCCTTCCCGCAGCCCCCCCCGCACCCACCGTCCCAGAGGTGGTCGTTGCAAACCCCGTGGCAGGGACGGGGGCCACGGCCTACCCCGCCGACCTCCCCCCCATCGCCTCCCTCTCCATGCTGCGGATCCAGCCCCGTTCGCATGGAAGCTCGACCTCCCGGAACGGAAGCCAGGGAGGAGTTTGTGGCGACGACCTGGGAGATCGAGGTGGCAACACAGGCTGGGCCGCGGGAGCCGCCCCTCAAAATTTCCTTCCCCTGCGCTATCACGTTCCCCAACCCCGGGGGAGGGTGGAAGGAGGGGGAGGCGATTATTGCCCTCTACGCATACCGGCTGCGTGGAGGGCATTGGAGAATGGATTGCTGCGTGCAGGGTCGGGCGGGGGTGCCGCAGGGGCAGCTGAGGCGGTGGGCAGCTTTGCCGGTGACGGGGGTGAGGGGATGGGGGGACCGGGCGGAGGAGCACATGAGCTATGGCTGGCTCCAAATGCAGACGCGGGCAAAAGATGAGCAGCGCCGGCATTTGGGTGTGGTTGCGGAAGCCGCGCGAGCCAGGGGTGAAGCAGTGGATGTGGATGCGGAGGACGCGGGGGGGGAGGAGAGGGACGATGGCTCCTCCCAGCGGAGCTCCAAGAGCGGCAGATCCAAGAGCCCGGGCCGGCCTCGCAAGGGCCCCAAACTTGCCCCCAAACTTGCTGCAAAGCCCCCACCGGCAAAGCAGCCCCCTGCGGATGTGGGCGCTTGGGTGGCGGCGCAGGCGGGGGCCATGCCAGAGTGGCAGAAGCGGGCGGTGGCGGTTCTCCTTCTGCGAGAAAAGGTCCAGGAGGCAAAGCAGCGGGCGCAGGGGGCGGAGCGGCGGGCAACGGGGGCGGAGCTGGAGCGGGAGCATCTCAAAATCCAGTTGCAGGATGCCCAGACCCAAGCCGAAGCCGGGCGCCCAGCAGGAGGAGGGGGGGGGGGGACGGGGGGGGGGAAGGGGCGGGGGTGGGGGCCGGTACGAAGTACCTTATGGCAGCAAGCCAGGCCTGGAAGGCCCAGGCAGACAAGGTGAAGGGGGAGCTCTCAGCGTTGGCCAGCACTGCCCGCCTGCTGCTCCGCTTGAAGGACGGGCCGAAGTTCGAGGACGTGGTGCCGGGGTATCAGGCTGCCTTGGACAGCTATGAGGCTGTCGAGAGGCGGTACCCGGGGGACGCCCTGGTGGAGGCTGCCACTAACCCGGCTTTCGAGCCCCCCCTACCCCCCGCAGCACATGGGTCTTGGACCTCCACGGGCGCTGCGACCCCGTAGTGTCGCCCTGCGAACGGCCTTTTCAGCCGTTGTAAATTACCACTGTCCTGATCGTGCCACGAATTTCGCGCGAAGTTCGCGCGAACTTCGCGCGATTTTGTGCAAAGGCGCGAACAAGTCAGCCGACCACTGTCCTGAGGTTTATGCGAACTTCGCGCGAACTATGCGCGAATTTGTACAGTATTTGTGTTGAATGCTGTTTCCCAACGCATGGGGTGCTTGTACAAATTTTTTGATGTGCGGTGTTTGCCAGTGGGGTGACCTCTGACTTAGTCTGACCTTCATGACGTTGCAAATTGACATGCATTGCCCATTGCCTATTGCCTATTGTCAGTGTTTTTTGTCATGGGACGTGGGAGTGGCAACAAGGGGAAGAAGGCCTTTGCCCATATCCAGTCCAGGCAGCACCGGGCCCGCCGCTTGCGGACATTGCAGGACGTTGTCTCGGGGGAACTAGGAGCCGAGTATCTGGTGAAGCACCTCCCGGACACGGGCCAGATCGTCCTCACGCCGGTAGACGGGGGGGGGGGGGGGGGTGGTGCTCTGCCCTCCGCACCGTCCATGTGGGAGAAGACCGTCGCCGCGGTGTGGCGCATCCGGTCGCTGCACCTGTCCAGGACAGAGGGGCAGTACCTCACTCCCCATCTAGTGCAGGGGGTACCCTGGGAGGACGTGTAGGTCACCATGCAGCAGCTTGCTCTGCCCGCATCAGAGGGGTTTGTAGCCAAGACGGGGGATGACACGAAGCTATACGGAGCCTTCTGCCCGTTACCGGCTCGGTTGCAACACCTGTACCGTTGCCAACCGGTTGAACCCGCCCACGTTCAACAACCGGGCAATCCAAGGCTGCATTGGATGCCACTAGCAGTGGACGGCACGTCGCGGCACGAGGCTTCGTACGTGCATTGCACCCTCGGGGGAACCAGTAGCCCCGATCAACTAGCAAGCTGGTGGCTACTGGGGGGGGAGTGAGGAGTGGGCGACCTTGTACGCGGCTGCTCAAGAGGTTGGCTTCGACCAACAGTTGTGGGATGCTAGTAAGGTTGTCTTCCAAGATACTTCCGGTGCTGACCGGGAAATGCTTTTCTTCCTCTCTGCCGATGGCAAGGCACACATTTTAATGGCCAATTGTAAAACTTTTAAGGCTGAGGCTTCACAAGCCATGGTGTGTTTGGTTTGCGGCCGCAATAGGGCAGATTGCCTTGCCAACTTCGGCTTGGAAGCCACCATTGACAGGTGGTGGGAGGTTGTGCTCCCCATGGGAGCCATATATAGACACATCCCAGCCAAACGTCGCATCCCCGACTACAGGTTGCACGGGGTGCTGCGGGTAACTATTTGCGGTATTTCGGGCATGAGGCATGCGGTGTCGGTGGCAAGTCACTGGCAAGTATCACTGGCAAGTCCGCGGCGGTCGTTGTCCGCAATTTTTTCCAACTGATCCTAGATGTTGCCCTCATGGCAGCCAAGACGGTGACAAAGGGTAGGATGGCAAAGGGCAACGACAGCGCCAACGCGAAGGGCAAGGTTAGGTTGGAGTGTGCCGCGGCTGTGCAATTCATGCGCACCCGGAGGTGGGAGGCACTCATTGCCGTGTGCCTTGAAGAGGGGGGAATGAACAACAAGCGGGTGGGGGGGAGGCCATGGGGGAATGTTTGTAGGCACTGGTGGGACAATTTTGCCAAGATGTGTGTATATGCATGGCGGACATCTTGGCTGTCCGGGGCAGATCTAGGAAGGTTACCTGAGTGTAGTATAGCGATGGGCAAAGCCCACTTACTCTTGCAATGGCCTAAGCTGCTGTGGTCACATTTGTGGATTGACGACATGTACTTTTTTGCCCGCCAATGGAGAACCCTCTTGAAATTTTCATGCTTCGCCATGGAAGGCAGCCACGGTAGGCTCAAGCGCATGTTGCGCAACAGCGGGTGCCTAAGCCTTTTGCGTGGACGCCTAGGTGTGCACGTTGTCGTTGACAACCACACCATAGAGGACAGCCTCCGTGCGGAGGGGTGGGACGTCACAAAGAGGTCCATGCGTGGGCAAGGCCCGGTGACCGTACAACAATTGGCTAGGCGGGCCCGCAAGAGGGCCCCTAGTGACCTGAACTATGTACATACCCTTAGTCAATGTTTTAGAGGCCGCAAACAGCGAGCATAGTACGTTTGGACGGTTCATTACAAAGAGGACTTGCATTGTTATGGTGAAGATGTGCATGCCCGTACGCGAATAGGGGCCAAATTCGCGCGAACTTCGCGCGAAATTCGCGCGAATCTGGCCCCAATTCGCATTCACAAGGGTCGCAGCAGACACAGGTGAACGGCACAATACAAATAGGGCATTAAAGGCCCACAATGGCCACGCAGTGTGTGAAAAAAGGGTGGTTTTTTCTCGCAGGGACCTGTATTTTTTTTTAGAATTTTTGAAACCATATCCTCCATTCCAACCCATTGAAAAAGGCCTTTTTCGGACAAAACAGTTGTTTCGGACATCCAAATTCGCATTCTCATTCAAAGTTCCCTTAATGGCCATTCACAAAGGGTACAACTATCAAGAACCCATCAACAAGTAACAGCAACCGTCCAGCACCCTGCAAGAAAAAACAGGAACCCTCTAGAGCGCTGCAGGATACATCAATGGCCAAGCAGAGCGTTAAATAACAACAACCATCCAGGACCCACCAGCAAATAGTAGCAACCAGCCAGAGTGCTCTAGGAAATAAAAGCAACCATCTAGGACCCACCAAGAAATAACAACAACCATTGGGAAATAGCAGCAACTATCCGGAGGCCATCAGGAAGTAACGGCAACCGTCCATCGCCCTGCAAGAAATACCAGGAACCCTCCAGAGCGCTGCACGAAACATCAACGGCCGCGCAGAGCAGGAAAATAGCAACAGCCGTCCAGGACCCACTAGGAAATAGTAGCAACCATCCACAGTGCTCCAGGAAAGAACAGCAACCATCCAGGACCCACCAGGAAATAACAGCAACTATACAGAGCCCATTAGGAAGTAACGGCAACCGTCCAGCACCCTGCAAAAAACAACAACAGACATCCAGGACCCACCACGAAATATTAGCAACATCCAAGACCCATCAAGGAAAAACCAGTTACCACCCAAAACCCACCATGAACACACTCTAGGAAGCAACAACAAGGGGCCTCATACCAAAATGTTTCCTTCACTTATTATTTAAAACAAGCCTGTGGGTGTAGGTAACTGAATAGTTGAGGTTACGTCACTGATTTCTGTGCCATAGCGTGGTCGGGGTCCGGGGGGGTTCGGGTGGTTGGTAAGGGGGGGGGGGGGGGGCGTAAACGGTCTGTGCTGTGCCGTTCCGTGCCGTGCCGCGGGGGGGGGGGGGGGCGTCGAGGCCTTGTGCCACGGAACGCCAACTGCACAACGAGTCCCTTTTGCCTTTTGCGAACAGGAGTAGCAAGGCAAACGGCACAGTCCAAAAATCGGGTCAATGTGTTTATACCCATACCATCATATTTAATATTCGGTGTTATCGTTGGTGTATCTAATTCGGCAAGAATGCTTCACATTGAAAATTTCAGTTCCCTCGGCATAAATAAAAATATTTAGCTGAAAACAGTTTAAAGAATTTAGTCTTGCAAGGTAGAACAAATAACGCAAATGAATGGTTTCATACACTCTTGGGAGTTCACCCCGACCCGATTTTCAAAGAAAGGCTGTCTAAGCAATGTCGTCACTTTGTTCACAAGATGAGAAGACGAGGCCGCAGCAAGGGGCTGCAACAGATTCCCTATTTTTGTGCTACCAGACGACCCATGAGATGTGCGATTGCTGGGGCGCTCGTTTGCTTGCTGCTGGTCAATGTGTACCTCACCATGACCTGTACAACGAGGAATGTGGAAGTACCTCCAAAACGAAGTGACAGAAAGCAACGCGGCCCCTTGGATCAAACGATGTGTATCGTCGTCGGTGTTCTTTCTCGATCGAAGGAGTTTCACTTAAGAGAATGGCACCGAAAACGATTTGAACACGCCTTTCCATCTAGTGGTATTTCTCACAAGAACATGATTCAGCTAAGGTTCCCCGTCGCTCATGATCCGCAGTACTCTTGGGCTGTGGTGGAGGAAGCCCGCAAGAACAATGATATATTATTTTTACCCATCAACGAAGGTTATCGGTGGCTCATGGCCAACACTTTAGAATTTCTTGAGTCGGCACTTCACATCTTCTACAAAGACGAAGAAAAAGCGTCTCAACAAACCTCGCATAGGGAGTACTTGTCATTCGGTTCTTCCTCGTGTTCGTCCGAGATTATCATCAAAGTGGACAGTGACGTGTTTATCAACTATTTGAACCTCTTTACCGCCCTGAATCAGCTCCCTCCTTCGTCGTCTTCGCTGTATACCTATTTTGGCCTCATTCAATCCCATTTCCCTGCGAGTACGCGCAACGTCCGACAATGGACTGGAACGTCCTACAATGAGTTACCGCCCTGGGCCGTTGGTCCCTTTTACGGGCTCTCTGTCTCTCTCGCGCGGCAGCTGGTTCGGGTCCGCTCAACTGTCGTCTTTGCCGACGGTGATGCCATGGTCCCCGAAGAAGATCGGGGGATTGGCATAGCCTTGCAAAGGAGTGGCATTCTCCATGATGTCAGTCTATGGATGATGAAGGGACTGTATATGTTTTGCAATGTGCCGGCCATGATCCACGACATCGAGTGCGAGGCGCTACCCCGTGACACAATAGCCGTTCATGTGGGATGGGATATGGGATGGGGATGGGATGGGAATGGTGGTCGTTCCGACCGACTTGAAATGAAACTTCAAAGGCTCCTTCAGCTCGCCCGTCGTCAAGAAGAGTGTATCGCACCTAGAAGCGACAATCAGACCCAGAAGTCTGGTATAACATCATACTTGAGCCCAGTGGACCCATCTTTGTCAATCAACGAGACGCTCTTTTATCAATGTCCGGGCCGTCTCCAACCGAAGGCACTCGAAATGGCACGGCAGCTCTCGTCTGATCACTCCCAGATCAAAAGGCAAATGAATCTTAAGTCCCATAGAGAGTGCGCCGAAGCTGTCTATCGCATGAATTATCCGGAAGTTGGAAACAGCACAACGAGCCGTGAACATTTTCTCAGGGAAGGCTACAAAAAGGGATACTTATATTTTTGTCCTAGGGAACGTCTAGAACTGCAGCAGTATCAACATTGCGACAAGGAATCTCGCTACCTGCAATCGAACCCTGATATTGCCCAGGCCGTGACAGCTGGATCTATACCGAATGGTACTTGGCATTACGAGAACTACGGCAAAAAGGAAGGCCGGTTCTGGGGTTGTGGTGCTCGCTATCGAGAACCCGGCACCGGTACGACCAAGGACTGTCACCGTATCTATAGTTTGTTTGTTAATCAAACGCGACAGATTGTACGAAGGTGGCCTGTGGCCGTCACAGCTCTTCCTCAGAAATCACGGGAAGATACCGACAAGGCCGTGGTGTTTGTGGAAGGCCGTGATCATGACTGGACTGATTATGTGCTCCGAGTGGCTCGTCGTTATACCGGGGACGACTGGATGATCTATTTGATCGGCCCGCCAGCAATGTGTATGCAGTGGAAGAAACGGTATCAGGGGGGCATGGTGACGATTGTTCCTCTGCCCGAAGAGTTTGGAGACTTGTCTGTGTATCCTAACCAAATCAACCGGCTATACCGATCCAAGTTTCTTTGGGAAGAAGTCATCCAGAGTGAACACGTACTCTTTTTGCAGTCTGATGCTCTGTTGCTCCGTCACGGAGTGGAAGACTTTTTCGAATACGACTACCTCGGCAGCCCCATTTTCCCCGAAAGCTTTCCTACAATTGACTGGCGGTGGCTCTGCACCAACGACGCCCACTGTGGCGGAAACGGTGGATTAAGTCTTCGTCGACGGTCGTCCATGCTTGAGGCCTTGGATCATTGCCAAGGAAAGGACTTCCCATTTTTTGCCACGGCCGATGAAGACACCTGGTTCTCATCGTGTATGATGGAATTAGGCAAGCGGATGCCTCATCCCGTCATCGCTAATCGTTTCAGTGTCGGCTCCACGTGCGATGTGGATGCCCCATTGGGTTTCCACAAGCTATGGCAGAACTGTCGAGAATCATCTTGTGTACAAACTTTGATGACGTCTAGTCTCTTTACTGATATCTATGGATCCGAGTACAGAGGGCAACGGAATTGCACCGAGGGTAACATTCATTATTTGTTCGAGAATGATGATGTAAGAAACCAAGGTGTAATCGATGGGTGGGGACATTACGTGAACTACGGAAGAAATGAAGGACGATCGTGGTTGTGTATCGACAAGCTGCCCTGGGTTGCAAAGAAGACCAAGTCCGCCTACCGGAATTTGCCGCGGGAATGGCTTAAAAGAGCGAGTCAACAATCCAAGGCTCATAGAACCGGTACGAGTACATCATGATCGTGCCGGCAAGTCCCTAATTTTTGCCTGCGGGCAATGTAATTCCATCTCCATCGTGCCTGTCTGATCACTGTGCAGGGTGCATCTGCCCCTTCGGAATCTCGCAGCACGGCTGAGAATCTCACAGCCCATGATGCTGTTCTTCTACTCCCACACCCACGTGAGCAGGCCTCAGTGGTATTTTGAAACTCGTCCATGCCCAAGCAAAACCAGCTATCGCAAGTGGCATAGACAACCGCGTTCCGATAATCAATGTTCATCACCTCAATGTCCTTGCATTGGACCGCGACAGACCCATCCTTCGCAAAGCTTGGGAACGCCGTAGACATTGCAATGCCGCGCCCATCCATCTCCACATATCGTGCCAAATAATCCTCATGGTCAAGTGGCAGACTGATAAGAAACCCGGTTCTTATTCCATTGCAGATGTGTTTCTTACTGAGGCAGCTGCATCGGCTGCTTTTCATAGCATTCCAAGTTCTGATAGTGCATCAGAGGCCCCTTTGTATCCAGACTCCGACCACGAAGCTACAGGCGCAAAAACGTCCCTGCGCTCAGCTGCACAGGTGAGTACCCAGCCAGGGACATCGCAAAGTTGTGAAGCCTTGTACATCAACAAGAAACGTTTCGAGGTGCCCGTGGGGTACACTAGTAACCTGCGCCACGACCAACAGAAATGCAATGATTTCTGGAAGGTCATTGTACATGACAGGCACAAGTCTTCTTTCTGACAAGGTCTTTGAGCTGCCACTGATATTCTCAAGAGTTTGACGGAGTACTTCGGACAGGATTGGGCCAACGTTAACTTATACGTATTGGATCGGTTTTGGCAATGAGGTGGTGGGGTGGGACAATGAGGGGTTGGGGGGGGGATAGCAAAAATTCTGCTGCAGGTGGGGGGAGGGGGGCGGGGCGAGAGGTTGGTTGGCAGAAATCCTGCTGCATGGGGGGGGTTGGGGGGGGGGATAGCAAAAATTCTGCTGCAGGTGGGTTGGGGGGGGGGGGGGGCGGGGCGAGAGGTTGGTTGGCAGAAATCCTGCTGCATGGGGGGGGTTGGGGGGGGGCAGACCATTGCTATGAGGCGAGGTGGCAGAAATTCTGCTGCATGGGGCGGGGGGGGGGGGAGGCAGCAAAAATTCTGCTGCAGCTGACGGGGGAGGGGGGGTTGTGCTGCAGGGATGGTGGGAAGATATGCCTGTTGACCAATCAGTTCTCAGAGTGTGTTTACGCTGCCCAATCTCTTTGAGGTTGGAATCTGTGGACTTGCTGCCCTTGTCCCTGGGCTGTAATGTATGAACAGCGTCAGACAGTGCAGACATCCATACAGGAAAGAACTGCTCACCAGACATTGATAAATGTCTAATCAGCACCATGCAAACGGTTTTTATGCCTCCCATTGCAAAGATTTTGTTGGCCATCACTAGAAAGGAGGTTGTGTTGATCCAATCATGAACCAACTTGGTTCAAGGGTTCAACTGTTATCAGAAAGGGCAAACAATCCACAAGTTTTATCATGCATCCCAAAACATCAAGAGGTTACATAGATTGAGTGATAGGCTTATTTGGCCATGGATGTTGACCTGCATGGCCACTAGTTTGCTGCTGCTTCAATGTGTTTCCCATTCTACGTTCTGAAATTCAGATTTTTTTTCCCCAGCAAATTGCGTTGGGGCAAAGCGTTACGTCACATCTGCTCCAAATTTCAAAGGCATGTTTCCAACAATGGGATCTTGACGTACATTGCGATTTAAGGGCATTTGGGATATCATTTGGTACACTGTGGGGAAGCATGGACAAATTTGGTTGTTTTTGGGGTAGGTCGGGACAGGTTGGGGTGGATTGAGATTATGGTGGGTGGCATTTCAGATACTTGGGCGCAGCTTGGGATTTTCCACATGGCATGGGGTTGTTTGGGGTGCACCATGGTAGGTTGGGGAGGGAAGTGAGCACATTTTTTGCAAATGAGGTGCAATCAGAAGTCAGCCTTTGTCAAGCATGTTCGTTTGATTGGGCACCAGCCCAACCAAGCCCACCGCGTTTAGAAACTCTAAACACAGAAACTCTGAACAGGCTTGGTCATTTTTTGAAACGTTTGTGGTTGGGTTTGTGACGGCCGGGACCAAGCCACGCTTTCCCGCCGCTTCTTCTCTTTGTCGCTCACATCCCGGGGGTCCCGAATCAAAGGTGCCAATGCAATTGCATTGCACGAGGATGGGCACCAAAACAAATTGCCAAAACCAATTGGTTGTGAAAATTTTGATTGCTTTTTGCCAAAAACAGTCCCCCACCCACCTTGGCGCCAGCACTATGCACAACAGGATTGGATATTTTTGTGCTGGGAGCGTGACTGATGTTCTTGGGTAGGCCGGGGTGGCAAGAAACCCAAACGGTGGAAAAAAAAATTTGTTTTTTCATGATAAAGGTTGCATGGTGTGGTGCAAGGAGGGGTGGTGCGGATTTAAGATTAATCATAGGATGTTTCTTTGCTGAAAGTAAAACAAGCACTAGCAACAATGCAAGAAACCTTACTTAGTAGTGGTTGCATATTATTCAAACTTTGTTTTTGCAGCTCTGTGGATGCGGTGTGGCCCGTCATCGGTAAAAAATGGTTTCCCGTTTGCGAGTCGCCAAGGCGCTATTGTTGTGCACCCCTCCCTTGCCTCCCATCACCCCCGCCCCAACCTCAACTTTTGGCTTGCGAGCCATCTTTGTGTGGTGCTCCAATGGAAATTTGCTAGACACATTGTTGCTGCAAAGTTTTGCATACCCACCATCCAGCTCATGGGTTTCTTTTTTTTGACATTTCATCGTTGCATTCCAAAATCGACCTTTGACTTGTATAAACAATGTGCAGATTGGGAGTAATGGCAAAAGGGCAAAGGAAATCATCATGAAGGCCAAAATACAATGCATCTATCAATGGTTGTTTGGTTAGAGTTATACATGATAGATAGTTGCATGAACCTTCATGGACGGATGTGATAGTTTATGCATAAAACATATCCATCTGCAAAAAGCACCGCAGAAAATTTGTTACCAGAACTTTTTTGATCCAATAATATCTTACATGAATGTAAACATCACCATTCAAGAACTACCCTCTTTTTTGACCCATCAGGATTAATGATCGAAAAGATTGACATCACATTAAGTTCAAGACATGTCTTGGAACTACCAAGGCGTGGAACAATAATTGGCGCACCCACAAAGTATTGTCATTTGGGGCCAGCGTGCTGCTGGCAAAAGATGCTTGCATGTCGATGTTGCCGCAACCGTCTAGAAAGAGTTAAATATTCAATTTTTCTACCCTGGGGCCGGTGAATAATAATGATTTTTGCTCTTTTGCACGGAGCAAACTGAAAGCCACCTTGCCGAGCTTCGCTCGGAACCAAGGGTTGACCACCGGTGACCATCTGCTAGGTGCAAGTCCAGGACACGATCCGTCGTGGCACTCGTATACCACATGTATTCCCGATGTATAGCAGATTTATCATCTTGGTATACTCTTGTCTTATTCCTGTTGTAAAAGTGGTTGGTGGTGTTACAAATCCCACCCAATTCATCCCAACCTGTCTTGAGAAGGGGATTGGCGTATATAGAGGCGGCATATGCAGTATGCCTTTGGGATACATGCAATACACATGGAGTATACATACCACATGTATTCCTGATGTATAGCAGGTGTATCCTCTTTGCATACTCCTGTGGTATTGTTGTTGTAAAGGTATGTGTTGGTGTTACAAATCATCCATTTTGGTGAGAAGGACATTGAAGTATACAAAGGGGACGTATGCAGTATACCTTTGGGATACATGCAATACACATGGAGTATACATATGCATGCCTCTTGTATACCACATGTACTTCCGATGTATAGCAGGTGTTTTTCCGTTGTATACTCCTATGGTATTGCTGTTCTACAAGTGGTTGATGTCGTTACAAATCATACATTTTGGTGAGAAGGAGATTGATGTATACAAAGGAGACGTATGCAGTATACCTTCCGGGTATATGTAATATACATGGAGTATACATATGCATACCTCTTGTATACCACATGTCCTCCCGATGTATAACAGGTCTATCTCCTTTGTATACTCCTGTGGTATTGTTGTTGTACAAGTAGTTGATGGGGTAACAAATTATCCATTCAGCCCCATTCAAACCAACCTGCTGAAATTGAGGTCAAAATTGTGATGGGCAATCTTCTTGGATGTGCGAGAGGTGCACTTGATGGGATTGGCTGTGACCGACATAGATGAGGCACCTAGCACGGCTCCTCCGTGGTGTTTCAATGTTTCCAGCCGAAAAAGAGATTGTGCCCCCACCTCTGATGCAATTCGGAGTCAAGGGGATTGTTGCATTGGGCGACGGGTTGAATTTAGTCCACTGCGAGGAGACCGAGCCTCACAAAGTCCTGATCTCCATGACCCCCTGATCCCACGCGATCCACTGCACCAGACCTTGCCGTCTGTTTCCACTCGCGAAAGGAGGCAACCTTTCATTCCATTTGCTAAGCTTTCCTGCATCAAGTGCTTGCTATGCAGCCTACTTGTACTGTATCCGTTTGAGACACTGGAAGGGGGGGTTGCAGGTTCATTGACGGCCCTGAGAACAAAAAATGTTGCACAGCTGACCGTCTTTGTGCATAATAGCCCTCCCATATCCAGTATACATTGGAGATACATGTAGCACACTTGGGGTACATACATACCTACTCCTGGTAAGCAGTAAGCAAAAGGCTGTGAAAAACTTGAAGCCAAGCCTTTTTTCTGCATGCTGGACTCAAAGTTTGTTTTAGAGGGTATTCTGCGTGCTTGACGCACAGTTTTACCTGTTGCAACACATGGTTGATTGGCGGGCATGTCCTTTTACTGGGATTCCCGTTTCTTCTGCTGCACAGCCACACAACGTAGTCACGCCTGTGACACTGGTTGGTTACATCTGTCCTTATTTAGTTGTGCTGTTGTTGATGTACCTGGACCAGTGTACATGCATTGCCGAACGTGTACAAAGCTCCAAGTCCAAGCCCCTGCTTTTGGAAAAGAATCAGTTTGTCCTGACAAGGTGATTGGGGCTGCATCCTGCCGAATTTCAGTTGTGTTGATGCTATCCATAGCCTTTGGGGTGGTACATTTGGTCTATCACATCGGATCAGACTCCTGTATTGCACCTTGAAGATCGGAACACAACGAAGTGCAGTCACCCGGCCGTTTCGTCAAACCTGGGAAACAGGTGTAACTGGTACGCACATTTGGCAGGAAACCAGGAAACGTGAAAAAAACCTGTGGACCCAAGGGGTTGGGTTGGTTGACCGGTGTGGACCTCACAATCTTCATCAGTCGCTGATCGGCATTGTGCATTAGAGTTTGGTAGTGTGTTCTCGGGGCGCAGAGGCACATTTAGGACCTAACTCCTTTGGTAACACGACATCGCTCGTGATTGACAGGGTTGACAGGGCTGCACAATTGTGACAGTGCCTGCCCCGAGCTGTGTGAGCCCCAATTTATCCGGGGTACTGATTGTGATAGTGTTTTGTTAGCTTGATCCATTGTGCATTATGCCTTGCTGGCTGTTGAAGTGTTGCAACTCTTCAACACTGCCAAGACTCACGATTACGTTGCAGAGTGCTAGTATGTGAGTTGGGGTGCAAAAACGGTAAAGAGAGAATATCCTCCAAAACGGAAGGCAGTGGCATGCGGTTAGGGTATCAAATGACAGTTACTTAGGCGTCACAAGTTGCCCACCCTCTAGGACCCCGTATACGCGCGATTTGACAATATTCTACATTTCTACTTTGCGTATGTTATTTGACGTATGTGACCAAAGTTGTTGGCAGAGCTGTGTGACACCCGTTGAAATACGTGTTGATGTGTTAGCCTTGTGTATCCCCGTCTTCTAGTGTGTTGTATTTGACTTTTTTCTGAAGCTGGCCGAAATTTCGGCCAGGTTTTGGGTAACATTGCAAACAACTATGTGTATATGCAGTTTTTGACCCTTCTGGCCGAAATTTCGGCCAGCTTTTTGGTTTCCTGGTGAATAGGCATAGTTATTTTCATTTTTCTTAGGGCTGGCCGAAATTTCGGCCATCTTTTTGGTCTGTTCACTATTCAAGCAGTTATATTCTGGTTTTTGGGCGGGCTGGCCGAAATTTCGGCCAGCTTTTCCTATTTTTGAACATTTAAGCAATTATTTCCCCTTTGAACACACCTGGCCGAAATTTCGGCCAGCTTGCAATTGTCGTTGTTCATGAGTATTACACCATACACTCCTACATAACTGTTTTCTTGTCTCAGCATTAATGTCTTCTGCTATTACTGTCAATGTTGTACATGCTGCAGTTACTGGTGCTTTTGCTACTACAGCCAAAGGGCTGTTGCGAAATGCATTACGTGGTGGGACTCTGCAAAAGCTTTTGCAATTTTGCCTCTTGTTGCGGAAGAATCGCAGGAGCCGGCACTCCCTGACACAGTTGAAGGCCGCCGCCACTGAGAAGAAGCCCCCACGATGGTACATGACATTTTTGTCACGGTTCCATGCCCTATACTGCCTGCTGCGCCGTATGGCCCTCCCATACTCTAACTGTGGGTCTGGTTACAACTGGGGTATTATGTCCTGCCGCCAACGCCGTAAGGTAGGAGTCCTTGGTCAGTTTAGCACTAAGCAGGAGTCCATTCACCATCGTGCTGGACTAGCAGCACACAATTTGTGGAACACCATGCACCGTAGGCAAGTTTGTATATGGTTTGATAACCTGAGGCGTTACAGGTCGGGAGCTGATCCCCATTCACCCGACTTAACCCTAAACTGTACAGCTGTTGCTGTTTTGCACACTACTGCCCTACCTGCATACCGGGTCTGCCGGAGCTGGCCGAAATTGAGGCTAGGGTACCAAAGGTTGCTGATGACATCTTTCGCTCACATAGAGCATTGTTTGATCGTATTGATGTTGCCAACCAAGGTATTCAGAGAGTTTGGGTTCGTGCTCCTTTGGATATTGCCAGAAAAAATGTTCGTTCCCTCAACTGGAGACCCTTTTTACTGTCTGAGCTCCGCTCCGGCACACACAAAGAGCTTTTGCAACTCGTGGTTGATTTGTCATGTGTGGAACACCGCACCAGACACTGTGTTCCGCTGCTTGTGGACATGAAAATACACTTTGCCCTACTTAAGCTGTGTTATGGTGCTGCTTATGTTCCCTGGAATGTACCACAATTACTGTTGGGTTTTCCTTTGGTGTACGGAGTATGGCATAGCTATAAGTATTGCGTTGAATTGATCTACAGGGCGTTCCTGCCGTTCATTAAGTTTTTGGAGCAGGGGTGAAAGTGCTGCCCTGGGTCGTTGTGGGTGCCGGAGGGCTCGGGGCCGGCAAGACCAGTGGGGCAGGCACGCGAGGAGTCTCCCTGGATGCTGTTATTGGGGGTAGAACCGGACACTCGGACACCAACGGAGGCGAGAGCAGCGACAACAGAAGCAAGATCCATGCTGATTGTGGTCCGGCAGAAAATCCCAGTCTATGAAGAAAATTGAGGGGAATTATTCTAAATACATCTGAGTGTCCAAAACTGTCCGAATGAATTTAAATAATCCATTTATGTAAAATTGTATGGCCGATCAGGCCCGCGAGCGCGCGCCAGCGGCAAATGGCGATTCCAGCTAAAATAGCGGAATGCGGCGGATTTACGGGAAATGGACCGCGGAATCAAATCCGGCATATCAGAAATATATAGGAAATATCCTGTGACTGAGCTGCGAGGCGGCAATTCCGCCGAAGCAAAGAAAATGACCAAAATGTAGCCAATCTGGGCAGAATGTCTGAAAATCTGAGCAGATGGGGCTAGCCGCACTTACACTCCCCCTCCAAAAACACACTGGAGTGACATCTCAGCGCTCTGGCACAGTTTCGCTGTCGCGGGCACGCTACGGTGTCCTCGCCGAACTCTACATCGTGTTATCCCGCTTTTCTCGTTCTGAAAAGTACAGCATGTGGCTCAGATTTGGCGCATCTGGTGGATGATCACATGATTCAGCAAAAATGAGAGTGAATTTGGGCAGAGATGAAGGGGATTAAGCAATCACAGAGCGGTCAAACAAATACACATGTAGTTTACAGACCCTAAGTGAACCACCGAAGGTAGAGATGTTCTTCTGTTCACTTAGATCTAAACAGATCTTCGAGGAATGATGGGAGATGACAAGGTAATCAATCTAAATTGTCCTAACATGAGTACATTCCCTGAGATGAAGGTGAAATGAAGCGGAATGTGTACAACTGAAACTACCGACACCTTCGTTTAGACTAAAGTTAATATATATTGTCGTTTATTCAGCTCAATTGTGCTTTCCGGCACGTTGGTTCGCGAGCATCTAACAGATTCTATCAAAATGTGGATCATGTGATGATGCATCATGATGGGACATGCTGGCCCTGGATCCTTGGCATGTAACGCGCCGAAGGTTCGCTGAAGGCACTTTACTGACAGTATATAACTGAGAGACACCGAATTTACAGTGGCGGTGGTGTCAATCGACTTGGACAAGGCCAATCCTTCGATGGAGTCCCACAAGACACTTGGATTCACCATTCTCGACAGTTTCTGGTCGAATTGAGCTCACATTGGCGTGTGCCAAAAATACAACGAAGCTTACGGACTTCAGAGGTTGCTGTTCGAAGTCCCTAGAGCTCCTAGATGAAAATTGTCTGAACAATTGACGTCTGGGTTTCGTACAACAGTGGCAGAATGATGGACAAACCTGAGAAATTCAAGGTAAATTTGAGGATCCTGGATCTGAATCTGGACTTTGGCGTTAGCATCACAGCAAATGAAGGTATGATCTGAGTTCCTGGCGTCGCCTCTAGGGCAGCCAGTACTACAGGGGTTACCTGTAGGGGTGAATGTCGCTGCGCAGCGTTTTGATTATGTACATTTGCTTCCATCTGCACGAGTAGCCAAATTCCAAAGATGCACAGACCAACAGAGACAAGATTACCCCGAATCTGCCTGAATTAAGCCTGAGTTTGGTTTTTTCTGAACACGGCAGCACACTCCGTCAGCGTATCTACGCCTCGTCTGCCGAACGGAGACCAAAGAAAAGTTGATTGACGTCAAATTATCAAACATTCGCAGTTCTCCACATCATGACATAAACAGAAAGAATGAACAGTGGATTGAGCAGAATGTGGTAGGATGGCTTCTCAATTCGGCCAAGCACGAATGCATGTGACCACCAACCTGTCTGGCCTGGCCCTCGTACGGCTTGGGCGCTGCAGATCTGCGGCCGAACTTGAAGCTTGGTCCTCATTTGGTTCCTGGGCTGGCCTGACCACAGGAGGGGGGATCGACGGATCAGCCCTGGAATGTGGCTGCTGAGGGCCGTAAAAGGCTGGATCTCGATTCACCACAGGTCGTTTTCCGTCGCTCTCCACTTGTCTGTCTGGTTTCGACAAACAATCTGTCAGGAGTACACCAATTTCGGGGTGCTTCTTCAGGAAGTCAATGAACCCCTTGGTGTATCCATGGACAAAAGATTGGGCTGGTTCCCAGTTGTTGTGACTGGAATCAAGCCCCTCCACTCACACAGAAATTCCCATTCGCCCTTGGCGTCACGTCTTGCTTCAACAATCCTCTTGAGTTCGTACTTTCCCCCTTCGATTACCCGATCGGACAAGTGTTTTGCAGTCCAAAAAAGGGGTTTAACCCGATCCTTGGGGGAGGGGATCTCTCTCTTGAGGCGATCGCCCGAAACGTCAATTTCCCTGCTGACATCCACACGGATCCTCCACCTGTTCTCCCCAAGACGCGCTGTAACAGCGAATGGCCCCTCCCACAAGGGAAGAAGCTTGTCATCTCCGTCCAGGGTGGTTTCGGATTTTCGAAGCCAAACTCGATCATCGACTTCAAAATTGTGGGGGTTTTTTCGACCTTGATTTTGAACCCAAAGCCAGTCAGCTTGATGCTTCTCGATTAATTTCGACACAGATTTATCTGCTCGTTGGACTTCGTCCAAAAACAGCGAAGCATCCTTACAGGGGCGAGGATTATTCAACGGCATGTTCCACCAACACTTCTTTCGTCCAAAGACAATTTCATTTGGAGAAAGGCCATGATACAAAGGCGTGTTGTGGTAACGGCGAAGCAATGCGAAGAGAACTTCAAGCCAGTGGAAATCCTTCTCACTCGCGAGCTCCTTACGAAGCATATTTATAACAGAGCGGCCGGCTCTTTCGCCAGGCAGCGCTCGATGCGAGTGGATTTCACACCTGAGGTGGTGGATTCCAAGGCGAGCACACAATTCTCTCCACCATTCGGAGGTGTACTCTTTGCCTGAGTCCGTGACCACCTCGGATGGGACGTCCCAGCCTCCCATCCAGGTCTGCGCGCACCATTTGGCGGCAGCCTTGCCAGTCATCGACTCAATGTTGCAAGGCAACACTTGAATGTAGCCGGAATGACGGCACTGAATAAGGAGCACACCATTGACTTTTTTGTTAGTCCAATGGCACTCTTCGTCATCGAGTTCACCGAGATAGAAGAAATCACTGGTGACTCTGTTAAAGAGACGCTCCGGAATAGGATGAGGCCTCAGATGGCCGTGCTTCTTCGCGCTGGGAGGCGTCGAGACAGCACATTGGGCACATCCGGCAGCTACTTTCATGCAATGAGTGTAGAGCCTCGATCCAAACAACCTATGCTTAATCATCGACCACAGTCGACGGCCATGTGCGTGGGGGGACTCCCATTTATGCCACCAGTTTAACACTCGGGGGGCTAGGGCGTCTGGCACACACAATTTACCCTCCATCCACAGCTTCCCCCCATCCAACGAGTACTCTGCAAAAATCCCATCCCTGTGAGCATCTTTGGATTTGAGATTTCCAAAGACCTCTTTAAACATGGGATCCTGCAGGTAATCGGACGTCCAGTCACGGATGATCAGGGAATCCTTAGGCAGGGGTGGAGTTTTGGCCGGATCTCGTCGCTTAATGCCCTCGATCAACCGAAATCGACTTACTTGTCGGGTATAATCAAACCGTTTCACACTCCCTGAGGAGGGATCGGTGACTTTTTCCACGACTTTCAGTGTTTTGGTGCAGATCTCGTGAGCATGCGCCGGATCTGTGATGGCCGTGATGTCGTGACACGGCAATGCGTGCTGTTTAACAGCGCACTGCATGCATGCACGTCGAATGAGTTTCTTTTCTTCCTGATCCCATTCGATGATTACATGGCGGTCCTGCTCCGTACCATGGATGTTGGTACTTTGCAGCCCCTCTGAGGCGGGGTAAGCCCATCGGCTCAGAGCATCCGCTACCGTGTTATGTTTACCAGGCAAATACGACACATGGAGGTCAAACAGAGAGAGAAATTCGTGCCATCTGGCCCGTCGACCAGCTGGGCTCGCGACAGTATCAATGTGTTCGGTGGCCCAATACTCCAGAGATCGATGATCCGTCAGGACCTCGACTCGATTGGTGCCAACCCACGATTGGTACTTTTTTAGAGCGCAAATTATGGCGTAAGTCTCTTGCTCACGCGGCGACCATTGCATTTGGCGTGGGGCTAGCTTCCGAGACCAAAATGCAAGAGGGTAATGATCGCCGGTGGCTTCATCAACCTGTTCAAGGACAGCTCCGATCGCGTACCTAGAAGCGTCGGTTCTAATGTAGAAGGGTCTGTCAAATTGGGGCACATGCAACGTGGCGACTTCGCAGAGGGCTGCCTTCAAGTGATGGAAGGCCTCCTCGCACTCGTCAGTCCACTTGACACGAACCTTTGAACCTGCCTTGCCCGCATCTCTCCCTACCTTCAAAAATTCAGTGAGGGGGGCAGCAAATTTGGCATAATTCGGCACAAAAGTGTGGTAAAAATTGCAACAACCCAGGAATCCTCTCAACTCCGTGATCGTCTCAGGGCGCTTCCACTTCTGAATAGCGACGAGCTTCCCTGGACTGGGTCGTCGAGTGCCATTCTCTAGGAGAGAACCACAAAATTCGACTGATTTTAAAAATAATTTTCCCTTCTTTGGCCCACAAATCAGCTGATTGGCGTCAAGAATATCCAAAACTTGGTTCAGCTGCTTCTCATGTAGGGCCACCAGCTCGGCTTCGGTCAGTCCCTCCCCCTCCGTCGCGATGATTATGTCATCTATGTACACACTCACGAAGTCACGAAGCTCAGGATGGGTTGTGAACAGCACATCCTCCATCATTCTTTGAAAAAATGAGGGGGCGTTCTTCAATCCCATGGGCATGACGGTCCATTGGACTGGGCCACATGGCGTGCACATACAAGTGAGAGGTCTGCTGTCCTTCCTCAACGGCATTTGGTGAAAGCCGTGACGGAGATCCAGCACAGAGAACAAACGACCTCTTGCCCTCTTGGCGATTTCCTCCTCAATGAGGGGCAGGGGGTGTGAATCCGCCTTGGTTTCGGCGTTGAGATTGCGAAAATCAACAACCATTCGCCAACCATCTATGGTGTTCTGGTCTGCAGGCGGTGGCTTCGGGACTGTGAAGGGCGAACAGCACCATTCACTGGTCATACAACCCTCAAGCCAACCAAATTCCCTGAGATTTCTCTCGATGATTTTTCTGAGAATCTCATGTTTGTGTCCATGATTTTCATAAGGGCGCTGTTTTTTTGCCTTGTACCCTTCACGAAGCTCGATGAAGGCTTCACCGAACTGCCCACGGACAGGGGGATCTTTGATCAACTTTCCTGAAAGGGTTGTGTCCTTCCGTTCCTCAAAAATCTTTTCTCTTGACTTGGAACACAATTCAGTGTCCACCTGATCGCCAGGAATTACTGTCGAAAAAACTTTGGCGACTTCTTCGGCTTTGGCAGGAAGAATCTTCTTACGGATGTCCCTAAACAGGTCCGTATCAACTGCCTCTTGAAGATAGGTGGGTCTTGTGTCGAAATCCCAGAGATTTTCCTCGTGATCCAGCTCCTCGAAAGGATCCATGAAAGCTTCCACAGGGGGTTTTTCATAAAAAACTCTGAATTTGCGGCGCGATTGGGGATTTTTCCTCGCCCGTGCACTGAAGATTCTTTTCGATGTCGACCGTATTGGGGAAGAGGGAGACGAGGCGGATCCATTGGACGTTGAATCACCTTGGGTATCTGACGGACAAAAATCGGAAAAAATAGATTCATCATCAGTACCACGCTCAACCTCAGATTCAGACCCAACACAGGAATCTGTACTAAAATCAGCAGAATTAGAGTCAGAAAGCTTTCCATCCACCAGGAATGCAAGCGAACTCCAGGACCGCTGTGGCAGGGGACCTGTGTCGTCCCTGGCATACAGCTTAATCTTCCTGGGAAGTTCGATGTAATCTACACAAATGTCTTGTAATTCCTGAAACCAAGGCTTGTCGTCCCACAAGGGCACAACTAAAATTGCCTGGGTCTTATCTTGCTTGATTTTGTGGATGACCTGCTGGATTAAGTGAAACGGAGGATTAATCCACAACTTCTTGTCCCATTTGTGGGTCCAAGCGTCGCTGAAGTGCTTGTCAAAGCGCTTGTTCATACGGTTAGCAAATGCATCATACTGTGGCCAAAATGAATGATGTTCATGAAAGTATTCACAAATTGCATCGCGCCATTTGTCGACAACTCTGTAGGATGAAGAGTGCCAGCGCGAAGGGCGTCGTGGCTGGGAGTCCCTACGAAGACATTCTAACTCTTGGGAGTAATCGGCACTCCCATTCACCTCTGCAATGGTGACATCTTCACCAAATTTTGGTGTCACCTTTTGCTTCAAAAATTCTTCTGCACTTTTAAACCCTGCGTGCAAAAAACGAAATTCAGGACGCTCCAAGGGACCTGACTCCAGCAAAAAACAACGACGATGACCTACGGGCGCTACCCTGTTCTTACGAAGCCAAGGATGGCCTAAATAAAGGTCATACTTTATGTCAGCTCGGTAGAAGTAGTCATCCTTAAGGACAACTTCTTCCACATTTTGCTCTTCCCAAAGGTCTTGAGCGACCAAATGGGTTGATATATAACAACCGCGTTGCCCACCTGCGAGAGAATGTCCAGAAACTCCCTCGAGGGTAACAGGATGAGGCGATTCAAACACGCAGTCGTCGGGTAAGAATGCATTGGATTGGAGATTTACCTCCGATCCATTATCACACAAACAAGTGGCGAGGTGGAAATTTCCCTTGCAATCAGAGACCCACAGCTTTGTGACAAACTGACGAGCCCTGTGCTTGGACTGTACACCAACCTCGTCCACTACAACAGAAGGATCCGCTGCCGGATCCAGGGGAGAGGAGACAAGCGACCCTACATCAAGTAATGGTCGATCAGGAATTTGGGGATCATGCCTGAAATCGCCTGGGGAGGGGCGGTTTTCGTGGCTCCCCTAGGCGTTCTGACCTCCAGCGGCTGCGTTAACATTGTGAACACAGCCTGTTTCGTCGATCCATTCATCTTGGAACGGATCATCCGCTGGATTCAGAGCATTTTCGACGTAATCTCGATCCGCATCAGACACCTGGTCTGCACCTGAGACCTGATCCACACGATGGTTTCCCTTTCCACGTCCACGGCCACGGCCGCCGGATGATGGGCCACCACCGTCGCCACGCCCTCTGCCCTTACCAGAGAAGGGGGTTCCCGAAGGATTTCCCTTACCTTTACCCTGTGATCCTGGAGCATTTCCTTTGTTTGTACCGGATTGAGGGGTCTGGCCTGGATTTCGATTTCCGCCTCCGGCGTTGACATTGGGACCTGTCTGGCCGTTTGGCTGTCCACCGGAGCCGGATGGAGTCCGATTCCCTTTGCCTTGGGACCCGCCAGGGCCTCCGGTATTTTTGTTTCCACCGAAGGGAGTCGAATTTCCCTTTCCCCCCTTGGCACCATGCACCTGTCTGTCATTCCTGTCTGAATTCTGAGGATTACTGACATTTTCACCAATCACCTTGTGATCGTAAGCAGACCATCGGTGATTAGCAGTGGAATGCGTCTTAGCTCGGTTCGTAGAACCTAGAAGAAGACAGATGCCACAATGATCCTGAACATTCCGGGTGTCATTCACCTTTTTGTTGCCCTTTTGGGCCCCATTTTGGGTGTTTTGCTGAGTATTCCTGTTTCCCCCAAGACCCTCATGAAAATTTTGATTGGCGGCGTCAGCGAGCCGCTCAACCTCTTCCCACAGTTCCTGCGGGGTGAACGAAAACACCCAGTTCCTGGCCTTCAGGCGATGGCCGTGGAAACTTACTCCCCTATTGAGGACTTGGACAAACAAGTCCCGATCCTCGTGTTCATTGAACTTGATTTTCCACGTGTTTTCAGTGAATTTCACCTTGGTAAACGACGTGGGGGAGCACTTTTGAAGTGCCTCCCTGACTGTAAACCGGTTGGCCGAGGCGTCAAAGCCATCGATCTCCGCCCACCAGGTCTTGACCTTTTCTTCGGACTGTCGATTCCGAAGGGTGGCGGCGGTTTCTGAGGGGATCTTGTCAAAAATCAGATTTTTCAGCTCGGCACTAGAAAATTTTTCGCCTGAATGTTCAGATTCTTCTACGAGATTCCAGAAGCGCTGTCTCTTGTCCTGCACCTCGTGCAAGATTAATCGAGAGAACGAAGGAAAATTCTTCAACATCTGGTGGTAATGGTCCTCAGGCAGCCGGGATCCACGTACCTCCAACTGTTCCCACACCTCATCAAAGGTAAGGGGGGAACTTGAATCTTCACGATCACTCCAGGTTCTGAGCCAAGTGTTGGCCGGCGCTCCCTCAAGGCAGTCCAGGAGGGCCATCAGGAACTGATCATCCTGGAGCTTTTGAGTCTTAACCCACAGTTTAAATTCCCGTTGGAACTGAGGCCAACGTCTGGGGTTTCCATTATACTTCGGTTGCTTGGCAACCTGACGAAGTCGCAATGAAGTGGGATTTAGGAGTGAATCCAGCCCAACACCGGCCGTAATGGTAGACACCTTGGCGGCATCATTAGCCACACCAGCTCCGGCGAGGGTCTGGGCGAGCAACATCTGGGCAATTGCATTGGAATCAACAGCAGGAAGGGTAGTACGGGAGGCAGTTCTTTTGGCATTCTGAACCTCAGTCCTAGCCTTCGCCGATCTACTCTGTGATCGAGAGATTGTAACCCTTTCCTTTAACTTAGTCCTGCTGATCCGTGCATCGGTGGTCTTAGAGTCCACCGAAGGAGCAATCGAAAAAATTTCTGTCGCCTCCTCCGACGGTTCTGTTGTCTGATCCACCGATGATGCACCCTCAGACCTCATGTGGGTCTTGAAAAGATCTTTAATTCCCAGCGTCTGAATGATGAGTTGCATTTGATCTTTGAGCAATTGGAGCTCAGAGTCTCGCTGAGATCTGCAAGAGCAGTCGGCAGGACAATACATACCGTGTCCTGAAGGGCCTGAGCAGGCTGTCGGACCGCTAATCTCAGTGGTTCGCAGCCAGGAGTCCACTTGGGGAGCTCCTTCAGTCCTAATTTCCAGGCTTGCCTGCCTAGCTGCCTCTAAGATTCCTTCCTCAACCGCGGCGGCTAGATCGTCGCGGATGGAAACAGAGGGATGAGGGGCGGAGGGCCCGGCAACCGGTGCCTTGGTCCTCTCCTTCGGGAAGGGGCTTGCCTCCCAAATCTGCACAAAAATGGCAAAAGATTCATCTTCTTGAGAACACCACCACATCCTGGTATTAATTTCTTCTTGAAGAAGGAAAAAATATTCAAATAAAAAATCAGAGGCGATTCTCTCTTGTCCTATCAGCTTAGACGTGGCTAATAGACACAGGGCCTCAAGCGCCTCAAGGTTACGGGCCACTTCCGAAGACAAATGGTTGTCCCATTGTGCCCATGAGGCTGGTCGATTATAGGTTGGTACCTCACCTGGACCACCCATCTCAATGTCGTCAATGTCGGCATCGATGGTCTCGAAATGTGGACATTGGTAGGGAGTATTCGTACCTGCCAAGTCCGTAAGCTCCACCGGAGCGTTGCCATTAGCGTAAGCTGGGAGATTCCAGCTGCTTGATGGCCAATTTCGACTGGGATCTTGATTGTAATCTGGGCCTCCACAGCTGCTGATTTGTGTCCTTCTTGGGCAATTTGGGCTTGCGCAAGGCATTCCTCTCAAGGCCTCGTTCGCACAGCACCACGGGAGCGTGATCGTTACGTCTCCGGAGGTGGCGGAGTCTACGGGGCCGTACTGAGGGGCTAGCTGTGGTTGGGACACCAAAGGAACAACATTCAGGTAGCCTCTGCTACCATGAAAGTGCTGCCCTGGGTCGTTGTGGGTGCCGGAGGGCTCGGGGCCGGCAAGACCAGTGGGGCAGGCACGCGAGGAGTCTCCCTGGATGCTGTTATTGGGGGTAGAACCGGACACTCGGACACCAACGGAGGCGAGAGCAGCGACAACAGAAGCAAGATCCATGCTGATTGTGGTCCGGCAGAAAATCCCAGTCTATGAAGAAAATTGAGGGGAATTATTCTAAATACATCTGAGTGTCCAAAACTGTCCGAATGAATTTAAATAATCCATTTATGTAAAATTGTATGGCCGATCAGGCCCGCGAGCGCGCGCCAGCGGCAAATGGCGATTCCAGCTAAAATAGCGGAATGCGGCGGATTTACGGGAAATGGACCGCGGAATCAAATCCGGCATATCAGAAATATATAGGAAATATCCTGTGACTGAGCTGCGAGGCGGCAATTCCGCCGAAGCAAAGAAAATGACCAAAATGTAGCCAATCTGGGCAGAATGTCTGAAAATCTGAGCAGATGGGGCTAGCCGCACTTACAAGGGGAACAGCCTTCAGGTTGGGTCTATCCTCCCTCGCAAGGTCAAGGTCATCCATATGGAGAAGACGTTGCTTGGACTCATGCTAGCCACATCGTCCAATAGAGGCAGACTAGATGAGCGCGTCACTTCCCTGCTCAGTAGCCAGCGGGACTTGACACCCATTCAGCGCAAGGGTTTGCGTATGTTATTAGCCCTTAAGGCTTTGCTGTACACATACTGTCCAGCTGCTTTCAGCATTGGGACTTTGGTTCGTGAGTGCAACTGGGAGGGACGGGGGGCAGGTTGCGGTATTGTAGCTAAGCAGGCACTTGAGATGTCCCTACTGCTCATGCTGAACATCCTAAAGCCCGAGGAACAGTTAACCACGGAGTATGTGAAAACCACCGCTGTTGCTCTTTTGTTTTGGAGTCAGTGGCATTCCGCCTCCCTAGGGTGTATCCACTCTGAGGAGCTGGGTGAGGCACTTCTGAGTCGGTTCTCAGCCCACTGTCGCCGCAACACTGCCTGTACTAGTGTCCAACAGTCGTCTGATTTATTTCTGACACTTCCCCCTGTCCAACCTGTACGTTACTGCAGTGTCTGACAGCCATAGTCATCAACTCCTGGGACATTTGCATACCAGCACATCCGTTCCTGCATTGTATGCTCATTTTCTGGAGCATTGGCAGTCTGCCCAGTCAGTCCCAAGTTCCAGATTCCTTGCTCAGATTTTGTTCACAGGGAGGTTTTTTCACGGTTTTTGTTGCGCATATCTTCTGCAGTGCATTGTGCCACCCACGTGCCTGTGCTGCAGTGACTGCCAGCCGCAGAGGCGCGCAGAGGCCTTTGAGAAATTGACGGGCCAGAGGTTTTCCAGAGAGCAGCGTGTCTTTCTGCGGGTGTGTGGTCAGTACATGGAAGAAGAATGACAGTGATCCCCACTGTTTGCCTGTCCACACAAGCAGTGTGTCGTGGTTGCTGAGTGGGGACCGCTTTTCATACGCAGAGTGATCCAGCCAGGTTTTTTCTGCTCATTTCTTCTGCAATGCAAAGTGCCACCCACCTTCCTGTACGTTACTGCAGTGTCTGACAGCCATAGTCATCAACTCCTGGGACATTTGCATACCAGCACATCCGTTCCTGCATTGTATGCTCATTTTCTGGAGCATTGGCAGTCTGCCCAGTCAGTCCCAAGTTCCAGATTCCTTGCTCAGATTTTGTTCACAGGGAGGTTTTTTCACGGTTTTTGTTGCGCATTTCTTCTGCAGTGCATTGTGCCACCCACGTGCCTGTGCTGCAGTGTCTGCCAGCCGCAGAGGCGCGCAGAGGCCTTTGAGAAATTGACGGGCCAGAAGTTTTCCAGAGAGCAGCGTGTCTTTCTGCGGGTGTGTGGTTAGTAAATGGAAAAAGAATGACAGTGATCCCCACTGTTTGCCTGTCCACACAAGCAGTGTGTCGTGGTTGCTGAGTGGGGACCGCTTTTCACACGCAGAGTGATCCAGCCAGGTTTTTTCTGCTCATTTCTTCTGCAATGCAAAGTGCCACCCACCTTCCTGTACGTTACTGCAGTGTCTGACAGCCATAGTCATCAACTCCTGGGACATTTGCATACCAGCACATCCGTTCGTGCATTGTATGCTCATTTTCTGGAGCATTGGCAGTCTGCCCAGTCAGTCCCAAGTTCCAGATTCCTTGCTCAGATTTTGTTCACAGGGAGGTTTTTTCACGGTTTTTGTTGCGCATTTCTTCTGCAGTGCATTGTGCCACCCACGTGCCTGTGCTGCAGTGTCTGCCAGCCGCAGAGGCGCGCAGAGGCCTTTGAGAAATTGACGGGCCAGAGGTTTTCCAGAGAGCAGCGTGTCTTTCTGCGGGTGTGTGGTCAGTAAATGGACACAGAATGACAGTGCTCCCCACTGTTTGCCTGTCCACACAAGCAGTGTGTCGTGGTTGCTGAGTGGGGACCGCTTTTCACACGCAGAGTGATCCAGCCAGGTTTTTTCTGCTCATTTCTTCTGCAATGCAAAGTGCCACCCACCTTCCTGTACGTTACTGCAGTGTCTGACAGCCATAGTCATCAACTCCTGGGACATTTGCATACCAGCACATCCGTTCCTGCATTGTATGCTCATTTTCTGGAGCATTGGCAGTCTGCCCAGTCAGTCCCAAGTTCCAGATGCCTTGCTCAGATTTTGTTCACAGGGAGGTTTTTTCACGGTTTTTGTTGCGCATTTCTTCTGCAGTGCATTGTGCCACCCACGTGCCTGTGCTGCAGTGTCTGCCAGCCGCAGAGGCGCGCAGAGGCCTTTGAGAAATTGACGGGCCAGAAGTTTTCCAGAGAGCAGCGTGTCTTTCTGCGGGTGTGTGGTCAGTAAATGGAAAAAGAATGACAGTGATCCCCACTGTTTGCCTGTCCACACAAGCAGTGTGTCGTGGTTGCTGAGTGGGGACCGCTTTTCACACGCAGAGTGATCCAGCCAGGTTTTTTCTGCTCATTTCTTCTGCAATGCAAAGTGCCACCCACCTTCCTGTACGTTACTGCAGTGTCTGACAGCCATAGTCATCAACTCCTGGGACATTTGCATACAAACATATCCGTTCCTGCATTGTATGCTCATTTTCTGGGGCATTGGCAGTCTGCCCAGTCAGTCCCAAGTTTCAGATTCCTTGCTCAGATTTTGTTCACAGGGAGGTTTTTTCACGATTTTTGTTGTGCATTTCTTCTGCAGTGCATTGTGCCACCCACGTGCCTGGGTCCAAGCTTTTTTTTTAGATGCGAAATCTTAATTTTTAGCACTTATCTTATTTTTTAGCATAAAAAAAAAGATTTCGCACTAAAAAAAAAGATTCCGCGCTGAAAAAAAAGATTGCGCGCTAAAAAAAAAGATTCCGTTCTAAAAAAAAAGATTGCGCGCTAAAAAAAAAGATTTTTACATGATCATCATGTATGTCCCAAAAAGTTGCACGGGGGGGTTACAAGGAGTGCTACTGCATCAAGCCAACCCCTGCCCTTGTTCACAACTTCATACAGTAGGGGAACCTGGGTTTCGGGACTGACCCAATATGCACCCAGTGGCCCTCTTTCCTTGTTGCCTGCTCCATGCAGTGAGGAGGTACCCTATGCAGGGATGTCATGAATGTGGAAGGTTTTGGGTGCATTACGCAGAACTTGTGTTTCACAACAGGGGTGTCCCTTTGGAGCTGGGGGGCCTATGCAGAGAGTTCATCGGAGAGGATCACAGGTAATGTCTGAATGTTATAAAGTAGGGTACTCAGCCACCGTGGCCAGAGCCCATGTGCACAATTTCATCTGCTCAGAGAACAGGGGTTTCCCTTCGCTGGGGGACCTATGCAGAGAGGTCATTTGAACGGATCATAGGTAATGCTTGGATTTTGTGAAGTAGGGCACTCAACCATGTTGGCCAGAGCCCAGGGGCACAATTTTAAGTCTCAGCGGAACCGACGTCTCAAGATCGAGGAAGGGACTACATGCTGGTAGCTGGAACAAATGTCTCACTCCTACCCCCCTGCTCCCCTTTCCTTCCGCCCCCCCCCCCCCCCCTTGTCGTTCCCCACCCCTTGTCGTTCCCCGGGGGGGGCTGGGGGACCGTCACTTGGTCAACCCAAAATTTTTCGTTACGGCTCATTGTGTTGTTGTGTGGGTGACTGTGTTGTGGGGTACTGCCACTTGTATCCTTTGTACTCATGGCTGGACATTTTGCTCACTTTCGCTGAATGGAACTTGACAGCACAGCCATGTTTCTCCATGGGACAAATGTGATGTTCATCCGCTCTGCGGGGGAACCTGTTTTGGCACAGGTCGTTGGACGCAGTTTTGGGAACAAGTTGTATTTTACAAGGGACATTCCCGAAGGGAAATAGGTTCCCAAAAATCTGCTTGCGCCTGCCAAGCGGGTCTGTAGTAAAACCTAGTAAAGTTTTTTTCAAAAAAAATTTTACTAGGTACCCCCCCCCCCTCCCATGCCTAGGAACCACCTTGCGCAAGAACCGCCCCCTGGTTCCACGGTCGAATTTTCCACATCACATTCTTTTTCCAGGGTAATGGGTTTTTGATGGTTCTGGTGGATGTAGGACAGCTATTCAGGTGTGCAGGACAACAACGCCCCCCCCCCCTTCCCCCATGCCAATGGACCCCCCATGCCAGTGCCCCCCCCCCGTCTCGAAAGAAGAAACATGGCCCCCCTAGCTACCCCCTCTCGAAGGAAGAAACATCCCCCCCCCCGAGATTTTTTCACCAAATCGCACACAAATTGTCCTTTTTTGCCTAGTTTCCTGAGTGTGCAATGGCATGTGATGGGCACCATCCTTGGTGTCATGTGTTTGGTTTTCAATGTAGATTTTCATTTCTCAAAATGTTCCAAGTCCCCTATGGAGCAGACTGAGATTGTCTGGTAGGTCATGCCTGCATTTTGTAAAGCCGAGTACTTGGCCATGTTGGCCAGAGCCCATGTGCACAATTGCATGTTTCCGGGGAACCAAGGTCTCGGGTTTGAGGAAGGGACTACATCCAGCCAGGTTGTTTCTGCTCATTTCTTCTGGAGTGCATTGTGCCACCCAGCTGCCCCTGCTTTGCTGCAGCATTTGACAGCCATAGTGCTCAACTTCTGGGAGCTTTGCAACGCAGATTGTGTGTGGTCAGTACATGGAAGAAGAATGACAGCGATCCCCACTGTTTGCCTGTCCACACAAGCAGTGTGTCGTGGTTGCTGAGTGGGGACCTCTTTTCAGACGCAGAGTGATCCAGCCAGGTTTTTTCTGCTCATTTCATCTGCACTGCAAAGTGCCACCCACCTTCCTGTACATTGCTGCAGTGTCTAACAGCCATAGTCATCAACTCCTGGGACATTTGCATCCCAACACATCCGTTCCTGCATTGTATGCTCACTTTCTGGAGCTTTGGCAGTCTGCCCAGTCAGTCCCCAGTTCCAGATTCCTTTCTCAGATTTTGTTTACAGGGAGGTTTTTTCACAGTTTTTTTTTGCGCATATCTTCTGCAGTGCATTGTGCCACCCACGTGCCTGTGCTGCAGTGTCTGCCAGCCATAGTGATCAACTCCTGAGAACCCTGCATTCAACACATCCGTTCCTGCATTATATGCTCATTTTTTGCAGCCTTTGTTGTCTGCCCAGTCAGTCCCAACGTTCAGATTGCTTGCTCAAACTTTGTTTAGAGGCATTATTCGGCGCACAAAGCCGAGTGGCATTGCCTCGTAGAGCTTGTTTTCAACCACTACTCAGTGGGTGCACAGTTTTGCCCACAATTTCATGCTCAAGTTTTGCTCGTTTCAAATATCTTGAGGTGCACACAGGGAGGGATGCTGCTTCTGTATTTGTTTGGCAGTTCCAAAAATCCACGGCATTTTAGCCCTTCTCCACAAGGAAGGCGTCTTGTGCATCAGTTGCACAGTGGCATGTCCCGACGCCATCAAGTGGGTTACATCATCTTCACGTAATGTACTGTTTACTGCAAAAGCACGTTCTGCAACTGCTCAGCCATCTGCTCCGGTCTTGTTGGCATTCTTTACCGTTCTTTGCTTTGTGCCTTGTTTTGCAGGGTTCGCCTCAGGAATGTGGATGATTCGTCCGGTGGGGTGCCCCTAGGGGGGGGGAGCCTTAAGCGCAGTGCGCGTGCAGTGCGCGCGCAGTGCAACTATTTGGGCGTCCGGCCGTACTAGAGACCCATACTTTGAGATACTAGGGGCCCCTAGGGGCATCATGGTGACCTCTAGCGGAGGTTTTGACTTCTGATTCTGTCCCCCTTTGTTTGGGTGTGCCAAAGGTGATTGAGCAGATCTTGCGGTTCGGAGAGGTTAACCACTTACCAAGGGATGAAGAAAGTGTAATCATCCAGGATGGGCTTGATGGCCAACCATTCTCTGAAGGCGGCAGTAAAGCGCCAACACTGCAGCCTGCGATTGACCGTTTGCGCCGTGAGAAAAGAGAGAGAGAGGCCAAGAAACAAGCAAAACATGCGCAGCAGTTCCTAGAAAAGCGGCAACGCACACTAGATGCTTTTTGTGTTGTTGCACCCCCTCGGGCCGATGTGTCTTCGTCCAGCTCCAATCCCCCTCAACCCTCTCAGTCCTCGCAACCCCCCGTGGCTACACAATCTCAACCCCAATCCGATTCTAACCGCAAGGGAAAGGAGAGAGCCCCTTCCTCACAACCGAAACCACGCATGTGGCAGTGGGGCATCGTAAGGAACATGTGTGTGTTATGTTAAGGGAAGGTAGTTTGCAACTTTCTTGAGCTGGGGCAGTTTGGGTCACCTAATTGTAAGGGCGTTTCCAAGGGGTGTGCTTGGGGGCTCTTCGGGGGGAACATAGTCTAAAAGTAGCGTGCAGTGCGTGCGCAGTGCAAAGATTCCCCCTAGGAACTGCATTTCTGCCTCCCCTCCCCACCCCTGGCTTTGTGCTCTCTTAGTTTTACCAAAATCTCACTTTTTACCTGGCCATCTAAAAAAAAGATTCTGCTTTTTTGACGTTTTTAAACATGCGAATGACTTTTTTTTAGATTTTGGGTTTTGTCGGAATCTTATTTTTTAGTAGGGAATCTTTTTTTTTAGATGCGAAATCTTTTTTTTTTAGATGTTTTTGCTCATTTTTTAGCTGTTTTAGCTCATTTTTTAGCTGTTTTGACTTAAATTTTAGCATTTTTCTCAAACTTTAGCGCATCTAAAAAAAAATATTTCGCATCTAAAAAAAAGATTACCCCACGTGCCTGTGCTGCAGTGTCTGCCAGCCATAGTGATCAACTCCTGAGAACCCTGCATTCAACACATCCGTTCCTGCATGATATGCTCATTTTTTGCAGCTTTTGCTGTCTGCCCAGTCAGTCGCAACGTTCAGATTCCTTGCTCAAACTCTGTTTAGAGGCATTATTTGGTGCACAAAGCCGAGTGGCATTGCCTCGTAGAGGTTGTTTTCAAGCACTACTCAGTGGGTGCACAATTTTGCGCATAATTTCATGCTCAAGTTTTGCTCGTTTCAAATATCTTCAGATGGCGGTCAACATGCAGGACCAAGGTGCACACAGGGAGGGGTGCTGGTTCTGTATTTGTTTGGCATTTCCGAAAATACAGGGCATTTTAGCCCTTCTCCACAAGGAAGGCGTCCTGTGCATCATTTGCACAGTGGCATGTCCCGACGCCATCAAGTGGGTTACATCATCTTCACGTAATGTAGCCATCTGCTCCGGTGTTGTTGGCATTCTTTACCGTTCTTTGCTTTGTGCCTTGTTTTGCAGGGTTCGCTCAGGAATGTGGATGATTCGTCCGCTGGGGTGCCCCTAGGAACTGCATTTCTGCCTTCCCTCCCCACCCCTGGCTTTGTGTTCTTTTAGTTTTACCAAAATCTCACTTTTTACCTGGCCATCTAGAAAAAAAGATTCTGCTTTTTTGACGTTTTGAAACATGCGAATGACTTCTTTTTTAGATTTTGGGTTTTGTTGGAATGTTATTTTTTTGGTAGAGAATCCTTTTTTTTAGATGCGAAATCTTTTTGTTTTAGATGTTTTTGCTCATTTTTTAGCTGTTTTGACTCAAATGTCTAGCACTTTTGTTAAACTTTTAGCGCATCTAAAAAAATTGACGCGTCTAAAAAAAAGATTGCCCCTATTTCATGCCGTTGCCCCCCACCCCCTCCTTATCTATGATTTGAGGCATCATGGACCTCGCTGGTTCGGATTTTGGTGCAGATTTTGGGCCTCAGGTCCCCCCGTGGTTTTTATGCCCCAGGACCAGAGACGCATTAGACAAGTTGAAATTGAAGGAGAAAGCATCTGCCCCCCCCCCCGGCGCCCAAACCCACCATCCGCGGGTCCGTCCCCCCCCCAATTCTTCTACTCTCCGAATGCGGGTGAAGAGCGGAGATGAACAACCGAAATTTGTTTCACACCAATGGCGCGATTGTGGGAGGCCCGAGTCATGGTTTGCTGTACATGCCATAGGTCCTACTGTATAGCAGGGGTTTGGGATACCACTACATGAGGGGTAGAAGATGCGATATAGTTGTGATGTGGCTGTGCGGTGCAGAAAAGGCCCCCTGAGGTGCCTCAGGTGTGCAAGGAAAGACAAAGGGGTCAAAAGGAAGAAGTTGCACAGGGGGTGAAAATAGCAGAGTGCTTGCGTATCATCATCAGGGTCATTGCCACAGTCTGCTTCATCAGGAATCAATTTTGCCAGATCCAAATTTACTACTTCACTGTTGAGTAGCCCGGTTGGCTATGCACCGCAACGTTTGTCGACAAGGAAGAAAAGTTTTTTTTTCACGAAACAAGCATCGGGAAATATAATGACCATCCGTATCTCAATAGGAAATAATAGTGACCATGGTGACATGCACACAGGAGCAACCAATAACAGTGACAATCTAAAGTGTACAAGGAAATCACAGCAAACACCCGAAGAATAGAACCGTACCCATTGGCAGGTGGTGTCAAAGAGAAGCCCCCCCCCCCCCGCGCGCTCCCCTTAATGAGGTTTTACACCCCGCCCTCCGTTTTTTTCGTCTGTTCCAACGTGGCATGCTCAGAGATGCCTGTGTAGGGGTTAATGGCCTCATGACCCTTGGTTGGAATCTGTATATCGTTTCGAGCCTTCCCTGATTGGGATCAATGGCTTGGGGAACCCCGTTGTTTTAGATGTTAGGGTTGTAGATCCTACTCTCTTTGTGGACCTTTTTTGTTTTTGTTTCCCACCTGAGAAATCTTGGCCGTGCGATTTGGGCTATATGACCCGCCCTGTTATGTGTTTGTTGTCCGAGGACCCCTTGTTTGTGATTTCTACACCCAGCGCGTAGGCACTTCTAGCTACCACGAACACTGACTGATGCCGTTCGTCTGTTTGGGATGTTTGGCCCAGTCCACTAACCCAGTTGCCCAACCATCCCATGTGACATAGCAGTGACCTCATCGCCACATGCCCTGCCACCTCAGCACACATGGGACCCAAAACAAAGAGTGCACATCTCCTGAGATGGCACTATGGAGATAGAGTGACCATGGGGCAGTTTTCCAACTCTTTTCCAAAACACTTCAGCTATCCTTGTGAATATCCAATCCGATTTGACCTGAGTTGCAGTTTCTGTGAATATCCTTTCATCTTTCACTGTTTACACGTCTGTGGAGGTGACTGAAGCTGTCTCCACCGTGTGCTGCTAAGGCCTCGGTGGTAAGGCCTTTATTTTCTTCCGCCCTTCTGCGTTCTGGATCTCCTTGGGACCCAGATGCGCCACTGAGATGATGTGGAGCTCGGTAAGGTGGTTCACTCATTGGGTGGGCCATGCTGCCCATTTGCACTTGGACGGTTCGGATGGGCCAGGTCCTGACGCTTGGCGTGGACATGATGAACTTGTTGTTGAGCTTTTGTGCTGCACTTCTTCTCAGGGTCGGTTCAAAAGGTCACAAGGGACTGCTTCTGCTACCGGAAAGATGTCCTTGAATTATGCCCTAGATATTTTGATGTATTCCTGCAGGTTTTGTAGTTGAAAAACCAAACCAAAGCAGCAAGTAGAGCAAGAACAGGATGTGGATCGAATCAATGATTGGTTTTGGAATCCAGTGTAACACAGAAGGGCTGCAGATAGACAAAGCAGGTTTATACACAAAGATTCAATCACAAATGGATAATACAAAAGATTTTATATGAAAATTGGTCTGCCTCTTGCCTCAGAGGTTGCATTAGGCACTTCATGTGCACTCTTTTGGGTGTAATGGTGCTGGTTAGGAATGTGGGGCATAGATGTCAGGACCACACAGAAAATGACTTGGCCAAGCAACTGAATTCAGAAACAGTTACAAAGTAGGACCACAATAATTGGTAGAAACAATTGAGTATAAGGGTCTTGGGGTGGGAGACCACTAGGCTTAACCTCCAAGGCCTAAAGCATGAAATGCCTGTTTTTTTTCGGTATATCCTCCATGAAGGAAGGTACCTCCGCTCAGTTGAGTGGTAGGGGTGAACTTCATGGGGGGCTAGGGTCACAACCCTAGTTACTTTGAGAAAGTGTACTTTAGGCAACAACAAAAGAGTGATAAAAACACTTAAGTTTGTCTTAGCATCAACAAAAGGGTTTTAAGGGGGGCTTGGCCTGGATCAAGCCCTCCAAGAAAGACATGGCAGTGACTTTTTCTTACTACTCCTGAGGGCCGGAGGTCCCTGTCATTTCTGCGTCCGCCCTTGGGCCGCTCGCGTCGTGCCCCGGTTGTTGCGATGTGCCCTCCGTGGCTTGGCGGTTTGGGGGCTGTGGGGGAGGCTGTTCCCCCGCTCCTTGCGCAGGCCTTGGGTCGGCCGCAGGCTCCCTTGGTCGCGTGTCCGTGGCGTGTGGTCCCCCCGACAGCGGGTTGGCCGCTGACCCTGGGAGGGAGGCGGCGGATGAGCTGGATGCTCCGTCCGCCGCCCGGCGGGGGCCCGCGTGAAGCGCCGCCTGCCGCTCGCGCTCGACCGGCGTGAGAATGGTGGGGATGTGCGCCCGTTCGGTGCGGGGCCTCTTGGACCGGCGTCGGGGATCGGTGGTAGATGATGTCCGCTGGGCGTGGGGGTCGCAGGGGCCCCCGTGGGCCCTGTCCATACCCTCATGGAAGACGACTCGCCGCGCCGCGGGAGGCGGCCTGCGGCTGCGGTGACGGGATCGGCCAGGGTTCCTTGTCTCTTGGCGTTGTTCCAAAATGAGGGAGGGAGATGGCTCCCTACATCTCCAGCTATCCCTCGAGAGCAGATGGCTGGGCTAGTGCCTCGAGAGCGGACCAATAGCTCGCCATTGGTCCATACGGGAGCTTCTGACCCCCCAGCCGGCATTGAGATATCACACCGTGAGTGAGGGTTGTGAACAGGGGGTTTCAGGGGGGTTTGTGTCGAATGTCCTCCAGTTTTGTCCCCGAAATCCCTGGGGTCCCTTGCCTCCCCTTCTGCCTGAGAAAAATCTCTTAGGGGGCAACTATCCCTGTTCCCTGGGCTCCAGACCCATGGTGAGCCATGCCGAACTTGGCGTTCAATGGGGGCGGCTGGTCTCGGAGAGCCGGCCCCATGCTTTGGGTCAATGTAGCCAAAATCGCCAAAATGTCCCCCCTTGGCGGGCCCCTCACTCCCAGGCACCGTGGAGACGAAGTCCGTCAAGGGGTGAGGTGTGGGAGGGGAAGAAGGCCTTTCATACGATTTCCCACTTGCCTTCCTCCTCCGTCTCCATGGGCTGCAGGCCAACCCACTTGGGGGGGTCGTGTTCTGGGAATTCTGGGGGCCTTTCTGAAATTACCCTCCGGTAACCCTCACCCTAAATTCCCCTGAGCCCATCTCATAGCCTTCTGGGCTCCAACGCTCGATTATCCCTTGCCTGCGAACCCAATGGCATGCGAAACCACAAATAAGAATGCATATACCCTTCCGGGGTAATGTGGCCTTTTGGGCCCGGATGGCGATCACACGTTGGGGTAGCGGGAGCCGTATGGGCAAGGACCTCGCGGCCCCAAGACATGGATTCCAGGTACAGACCCATATTACCATCATATTTAAATATGATGGTCATTGCTCTCCTAGGTCCGGAGATATGGGATCGCCATCCGACCCCATAAATGGGCAGAAATGCACCCATGCGCTGCAAAATTGCACAAAACGCTCAAAACCTGCCACCTTGGCTATATCATATTTATTGGCCATGGTCATCTGGGAGGCCGTGGAGTTGATAAATATACACATATGTCACATGCTTTAGATCCCTAGCTTGAGAGTGTGTAACTCCCCACAATTGGGCACATGGCATACCCAAATGTCGGACTGGTAATTTTTGAGGAAAGTGGAATGACGGCCCATGTTGGCTTCGACGGCGCTCGGGAAAAATCTAACGGGCCCTCATATAACCGAGAATGTGAAGTTGAGACTCATATATGATACATATCTCAATTTTGAAATAATTTGACCCTGTGGCTCGGAGATCTCGATTTTTCAAGTGAGCACAGAATTCGGAAAGGTTTATGAAAAACAACCCTACCCGGCATGGGCTCGTAAACCCATTGGGTTTGGTTGGGAGTTGACCTAGGGTTGGACGGGTTCAACTCACAAAACGGCATTAGTTTAGATCCTAAACCAACTACTCATATGTTTCCCAGTAGCAATCTTGGATAGCGTGAAAAAAGTTAAAATATGCTATTCGATGGCACGTTACCAATGCCGACAATATACAAGAAAAACATTGGGGACGCGCTTATACGTAAGGATGAGTTATTGTACACCGATGGTGCCCAACCATACCATGTAGATCACTCCCTATACACTATTGCCTGCACGCCAGAAGATATGGCCAAAGCAGGGCCATTATGCATGCATATATGCACTTTGCCAATCAGGAAAATATTGGGGAGGTGCCTTTGGGGTATGGCCATATATATGATGCATTTTATGTTTTTGGCATCCCAAAATGCCTCATGAAAGTTTTCACACTATATATATATATATATACATATATATATATATGCGACAATGGTCCCTTCGTGCTAATTATTTGGACCCTGTTTCCCTTCGCCCATGTTTTATATATATCTATGCTGTTCAACATATATTAAGCATATGCATGTTTTGAGGTCAATGTGGCCTCAAACATGGCAGATTTGTGTCGTGGGCGTCGAGGACCCTTGATACCCTTGTAATGGTACTGATCCTTTGTTATTGATTTGCGATATCCTGCAATGCTTTTTGAAAATCACTCAAATTGTTGAACTCCTTGCATCCTCTTAGTATCCCTCAGCGAACACAACAGAAGACTGTCCCAAAACGTAATGTCATCCCGTTCTCTGTATAACAATAAAATTCACATATGCACTGCAAAATACCTGGATTAATTCTGATTGTCTATTTCATATCGCTGTGCTCCCTGTTACGCATCTGCACGTACTCGCTACGCATGCGCGACCCATCGCGTTAGCGATCTTTACACCGTGTCCTATTACACTCCCTTCCCAAGCTATTTGCTGGGGTTTACCTCAGCGAATGGCTGACTAGGGAAAATAGACACTCAGATCTTTACACTGGTGTGGGGGGGGGGGGGTGGGCTGAGCTGTTGTAGACAGCCCAGAGCAGGGTGTCAAACAAAAAAATCAAACACACACCCCTAACAAAAATTTACTGTGGTGTGCCGCAGTGCAAGAGTGCACTGCAGCCCTACATGCTGGTTAGAGTGGGTGTGGGGGTAGAAATGTGGGTGGCCTAAGTTGCACAGCAACCCTACAATACTAACCTGCCTACAAACAGCTAACTGCCTGCAGCAATGGCTAAGCAGGCATCACACTGCACTAGACGTTGTGCAGAGGAGGCGGGGGGGGGGGGCTGTCAGAAAATCTGTAACAATTTTCTGCCTGCCTGAAAAGGTTAGAATATTTTACAAAAATGCATCCCTGCCTGCCCTGCAGCACACACAGCAAGTGGAGTTTTGTGTTCCTTTGTACTGCTTAATGTTGGAAATAATGCAAACCTGTAATAATGTACAGAAATTCAATTAACCTACACTGTTTTAAAATTCATCTTCAATTCACTTCGATCGCTTGTCCTGCCCCGAGTTCAGGACACTCCGATGATCTTCTCTGGTCCTGCCCCGAATTCAGGACCCTGTGATATTCTCCACTTGCTGGCTGCAGAAGCAAAACAGAAACCCAAGACATGCACATAAAAACAACGAAAAGCGCAGAAAAAGCGATGCAACGCAACCGCTCGCGCAGCGACGACGACACAGCGTAGCAGAGCCACAAAAACACACCTGAAGTGCATTGCTGCTGTTCGCTCCGGTGCCGTCGCGCCTTCAGTGCGCCATCTGTACCAAAACAGACAAACACGACTATCAAATAAAAAAATCGCAACAGTGTCACCACCACACAAACACAGTACTACACCTGTGTCGCCTCCTACGACCGTATTCCCATACGATCTTCTGTTACTGATCTCCTCCTTGACCTGTACACACACAGAGGTTCACTACTACACACACACGACAACTATGCTAATGCACACGATGTATAAAAACGCAAACGAAAGCCTACGGAAACGCAGTCTGAAATATTTTTATCATTGTATCCTGTGGTCAAACGCGTAACTGTATTTGTAAAATCTATAACAAAAACCAATCAAGCTGGACTGCGCAAACCTACGCCAACGCTTTGCCACACCTGGCGCACGCACAAATGCACACACATACTTGCAAGAAAAAGCAAAAGACCAACACAGACAAAATATTTTGAAATGTAAAAGAATTAAAGGTAGAAGTAAAAGTATACTGAAACACAAACAACAAAGAAAACTCACAATTCATGACACAACTGACATGAACACACACAGGGTCACAAAAGATATAATACAAAAGCGGGCATACATTCCCTGCTCACTGACCCACAGTAACTATATACCTCTGACCAGGCCCTGTGCATCTCGCACCACGGCCAGGGAGCGGGGCGAAACACACGCACCACTCCGAAAAGAAAATCACCCTAGAAAAAATAACCATTCACAGGGAGGGGTGTCCGGGGGAAGCATCGCGCAACCCCAATGACTGGGCGCTTCGCACGCCACACAAAAAAAATCGCCGCATCACGCAGCGCGGGCGGGGTGCCTCACACACCTCTAAGCGCATCACGCGCACACCCTAGGGTTTGGGGGTTTTGAGCCTCACGCTCCTTAGACAGTAGGGGGTTTACCGTACCTCTAATCGTCGCCCACGATGGGCAGCAGCCGCCGCAGGCAGGAAACAGAAAAATAGCACCCATCCTGAAATGTAGAAATAGAAACCCAGAAACACCTACCAACTCACTATGGAAGGTCGCACCCTTGAAATACAAAGTGAAAATCAAAAATGAAATAAGGGTCGTGTCTTTGCCCAAAGGAGGCAGGCAGACAACCAGTCCAAAAATACTTAAAAAAAAAGAAAAGAAAGACAAAGAAAAGAGACAAAAAAATCCTCACCAAAAAGAAACACCAACCCACCAAGCAGGTGCGCAACAAACAACACACCGAAAATGCGTTTGTCGTTGCTCACCATACTCATGTGTCGTGTCTTTGCTGCTGCTCTTCGCGTCCACCTGCAAGGCAGGGCAGAAGACAAAACGCAAAGCAGCAGTTCTAAAATACTAAGTTACGAAGCGAGGCGCAGCGCGTTGAAATTCGAAGCACAGCGCGTTCACAACAAGAAAAATATATACAACGCACTCGTAAATTTACCTACATTACTTCTCTGGTTGCTTCGACTTACGCACTGCACTGGTCACCCTTGTTCAGCGTCACCCTGACGCCGCATTGTGGCGCTCTCCTTGGCGCCAGTCTCTTTTACCGCCGTCAACAAAGTGTCCACACGATTCCGCAAGACGGCGTTCTCATCATCCCTGGCCGCCAAACGTCGTTCCAACAAAACTATCCTCGCGCTCTGCTCAGCGACCTTCGTTTCAGCGGCTTCGAAGCGTACTCGGTCATCCTGTTGACGCTGCTGCATACGCGCGGTAAGAATCCTTATTTTGCGATGAAGACCCTTGCAGGCCTTGTCAGCGCGTCTTCGCTCTGTACGCAGCTCCTCAGCGTGCTGGGCGCGCGCCGCCTCAAGTAATCGGCTGATCATCTCCTTGGCATCCGTCAAGCCCTCACATGTTGCCATGGACGCTGAACTGGGTAGATCGCTCTCACACAAGCCGTTGTCCCCATTGGATGACGGTCTCCTTGACGACGGCGCCCTTTGCATAGCAGACATACCAAAATTCTCAACGGCGATTTTTGAATCTTTCGAGAACAGGATTGTAATGGTACTGATCCTCTGTTATTGATTTGCGATATCCTGCAATGCTTTTTGAAAATCACTCAAATTGTTGAACTCCTTGCATCCTCTTAGTATCCCTCAGCGAACACAACAGAAGACTGTCCCAAAACGTAATGTCATCCCGTTCTCTGTATAACAATAAAATTCACATATGCACTGCAAAATACCTGGATTAATTCTGATTGTCTATTTCATATCGCTGTGCTCCCTGTTACGCATCTGCACGTACTCGCTACGCATGCGCGACCCATCGTGTTAGCGATCTTTACACCGTGTCCTATTACACCCTTAGAACCCTTGATGTCCACTCGATTCGACTCGGTGCGCCTGTGAAAAATTGGCGAAGTTCCGGAGGGAGACTTGGGAAATGATCCCCTCGGAACGCAGCCCATTTTGCACCATAATTATAATATAAATATTCCTGATCACATTTGACCCCGCAAATGCGGTTAGTTGCTCTGGCAAGCTGAGCAGTTAGATCGGCGGGGGCGCGGCGACCTCGCGAATCGCGATCAGTAAGTCAAGGATTTCTCGCCGTAGAAAACGAGACTTTGCTCCATTTCATCAGCAATCAGAGGGAATTGAGTTTCGGATCGATTCTGCTTGGCAGAAAAATTTGCGGCGCCCGCAGGCTGCCAGTTCTAGCATGTGTGGTGCCGGAGCTCAAGTGCAACTCACTGTTTGGGTACATGAGACTCGTAAAGGTTAGACTAGACACCATAGAGGCAAGTATAGAGTGGGGCGACTGGACACGGCTTCATTAGTTAGTCCGTCACCACAGGGAAGAAGTTGCCTGACTCAGCCTACGGAGAAATAGACCAATCGTTGACCTAACAGAAGATAGGCCAATATGCCATGGAGTTAACAGTATTTCAGGGTGAAGGAAATACAACGCTTTGTTCGCTGCCTTCAGGTTAATACAGTCATAGCGGCCATAGCACGCACAGCCCTCACAGCGGTCATAGCGGCCATGGCACTCATAGCAGCCGTAGTCCTCATAGTTGTCATAGCAGTCATAGATGTCATAGCGGTCATAGTTGTCTTAGTCCTCATAGTTGTCATATCACTCATAGCGGCCATAGCACTCAAAGTTGTCATAGCACTCATAGTTGTCATAGTCCTCATAGTTGCCATAGCACTCATAGGGGTCATATCACTCAGAGCGGCCATAGCACTCATAGTTGTCATGGCACTCATAGCTGCCATAGTACTCATAGTTGTCATAGTCCTCATAGTTGTCATAGCACTCATAGTTGTCAGCACATTTTTCTGAGTGTCTATTGTTTTCCGATTGAGTGCCGTTTTTTGGCTGTTTCTCTCGACCTCGTTAATTTTTGGTGCCACAAAGCTGGGGGGGTTTCTGAGGTCGGGAAATTGGAAAATTTGGTTGTTTTGGCCTGTTTCTGGCGCGTTTTGGCTGTTTTTCCTTTATTTTTCTGCAGCGTGCGCGCGCCGAACGAACCAGGCAAGGCTTCTAAAACCACCAAAACCACCCCCAGAGCCAGAACTGCCACCAGAACCACCACCGATCAACCCAGGCACAGTGAACACCAAACACCAATCCCCCCCGCCCCCCCGCACCCCAGACAGGGCAGAGAACCTGACCAGAACCTGAGTTGTATATAGCGCGGCTGTCCTTGGAGGAACAATAACATTTGTGATTCAGCACTGTTTGGGCAGCTGGACTGCCATGCATCAAATAACGTGAGACGTATACTCCTGTGGTATTGCCGTTCTACAAGTAGTTCATGGGGTTGTGAATCACCCATTCAACGCGGTTCAACCCAAACCGATCTAGTATACTTTTGGGATACACACAATATACATGGCATATACATATGCATACCTCTTGTCCGAGCGAAGCTCGATCATCTGAAGACCAGCCGCCGCCCGCGCAACAGTATATAGCTCGTTTGTGGTCCAGCACCTTGGAAAAAAGTCACGAAAGTGATGAAATAAGAAAAAGTACCAGGCGCAATCGATAGCCCAGAGCAAGGGCTATCGATTGGTGTATAGTAACTTTGAGGAATCCGTAGGAATCGATGAACTGCCGATTTTTTCAGGTCAAAATTGAAAACCGTTTTTTAAATTGTGTTCAGTAGTTCAAATAGGGACTATCCGAGTTTTCCGGGTTTTGACCATCTATGACCCACCGCCGGCCATCCTTTGCCCATCAGCGGACCAACCTGCAAGCCCTGTTACGGGTGCGCAGTTGTGAGCAAGGCAGACCATCTGCCGCCCAGCACTGACCCTCTGTCCAACAAAGTGTAGCAAAGTGTAGCATTTGCAAAGCGTTTGCCTGAAGTTTGGCTTTAGCACAGTGACCGGATTCCAAATCCAGCCCCAACCAAGCAACTAGGGACGATCGTGTTTAGTAATTCGAATAGTGGCCAGTAGTTTTTCGGGTTATGACTCTCTTTGACCATCCGCCGCCTCAACTTCAAGTAATCTGTCCGTCCAGAGGACTTAGCTGCTGAAGGTTCCCTCCAAATGCGTCCAAGTCACAGGAAGCGCAAAATGTCGTGGTTGAAGCTCGAATGGCGTGAAATTAGTATTCAGATCCCCCCTGTGGTCCCTGTGGTCTGCATCGCGTGTTGGCAGCACATTCACTGTCATGGTCGGGCACTTGTCACTTCCAGACCCCTGCTTGTTCTCTGTAGATTTCATCCAGCAGCAGTTCAGTCACTATGGAAACGTCCAGTCTGTTAAGATCAGAACTGACAAGACAACTCGAGAATTTAAGGGTTCTTGTTTCGTAAAGTTCGACAAGGCTTCCAGTGCCGCAACTGCGAAAGAAAATCTTGATGGTGCCCAGTTGGATCCTGAAGGTGGTCCCATCAAGGTTTGTTTGCATGTGGGCGTGCTCTAGGACTGGTTTCTGGAGTTCAATATCGCTGGAAAACGTCCCTGTGACGTCTGAAACGTGAGTTTCCCGGAAAGTGCTGAAAGTTTTATGAACACTGACTGACCCCACAGTAGTTGTGTCAGGGAGCCATCTCTGCAGTGGGTGCTCATATCGTCCCTGTGGCTGCACCTGCAGCATAAACCGCGCATACAAGGGGTATGCCCGCATCTCCCATTACTGCCGAGCATTGGGGACGAGAATGCTCCTGGAAGCAATTACCCTTCCTTTTGGCACAGGTAAGTTATGCAGTGCCCAGAGGTGCCCCAAGGACCACGACCGACGACGGAGACTTCCCTCCAAGATCACGACTCTTTGCCACTTTCCCAAAGACCACCCCGGAGGAGGTACGTAGTGCTGGCGTGGGGTCTGCTTCCGCTGTGATGGCTGTGAGCGAGAACCAGCAGCGTGAAATGTCAGTTATCGACGAGGTCGCCGAAACTTGCCCAACGAAGACTCTTGTTCAAGCACGCATGCATGCAGCAGTCACTACTTGGCATACAGATTCGCAGTTTGCATGCCACCCCAAGGGTGATTTGGTGATGTCAGCAGCACTGATTTGACTGTGGTGCCTTGCTGCTCGTCAACACCCTACCTCATTGAAATTTTGACCAAGGAAATTCCCCCCCTCCACACACACAAGGAAGATGTTGCCAGACATGAAGTTGCGCGCCACGCCTGAGCAGGTTTCCCAGGAGTCTTGCTTGTGCTACTGATATTCCCTCTTTGGTGCCATGCTTCTGGACCTCCCCAGGTGGTTACACAGCGCTTCGCACAATTTGGAGACTTGGAATATGTGAAGGTACTGACTCTGCCGCGAACTGGTGAAGGTCGTGGGATCGCTTATGTGAAGTATAGCAAGACCAGCACTGCTATGCGCGCAATGGAGGACATTACAGAGCAAGAGCAGCTGTCCCCGACGTGTGTGCTTGCCCAATCGCTGGTTTCTGAGGTAGACTGGACGAAGGACTGCATCGTCGACAGAGGGCTATTGCAAGTGCACGTCACAGAGAGTTGACCGCTCCGTCGGCCCCCCCTCCCGTCTTTGAATTGGACATTCCCCTCCCCGCCATCACATGATGCGCTCGCAACAAAACGGAAAGGGCAGTTAGACATGTCCAGCCACCCAAGCCTGCCCAGAATTGGTCCATTGGCGTGCCAAGAAACGTGTGGACACCTTTGTCTTTCACATGGCCTTTGAATTGGGGCTGATCAGCTGCCCTTCAGGGCAGTCTCAAGCTGCTGCATGACGCCATCAGATTCAACGAATGTGGTGTCATGCGCTTGCAGTTTTCTCAGCTTTTGTAACCCAAACTGCAGAAACAATCAAACGCACCAAACTCTGCAAACGCCTGATATCATACCACATCTTCTGAATCAGCTCCCACTCAGGCGTTTTTGACTTAGCAGTCAGGCTGAGCACAGCCCAAAAAATAGAAGGAGACCTGCATAAACCCCCCATCCAACGGCCTTTATGGACGTGGTGCCCGGTGCGCAAATCTGGACTCCTGCTTCAGGCTCCATCTCCTTTTTCCGAAATATGACCACCACCCCACTCATGGCCCGCGCATCTTTTACAAATGTTCCAGACGGAAAGCATAGACCCACAGCGCTCAGACTGGTGGCAATCATCCACCCAAGGCAGCAAGTCGGAGATGCACGTGTTGCCCACGTACCTGTGAAGGCTGTGGTTGACACTGGCACCGTCGTACACCATTTGCAACATTGTGCGCATAATATGGGGCAAGAAATTACTGGCCAGAGGTTCACCTTCGCAAAAAAGCGCTCGCATCAGCTCTTTGAGACGACCCCACATGGCCTCATCCCTAAATGGTTTCACCGCCAAACGGCAGAGCCCCATGATGTCATCCTTTGTCGCCAAAATGATGCCCAAAACACGGGTTGTGATTTCCCTGAACTCATCTCGATCTCGACAAAGCAGAAGTTCACCTCTTCCATTGCCCCTTGTTATGGGATGTCTTTGGTTTTCTGCAACTCCACAGCTGCATGATTCCGAAAATGCTTTCGACCATCCCCTTGAAAAATCGGGGCCTTTGCCATCCTGCGGTCATCTGCATACGTGGCGTGCTGCAAGCGTGGAGACTCGCAAAAATGGGTGCAAATTCTGCACAGTGCTCAAAGCTGTCCGCAATGCGGCCCTGGTTCAGAATTGGATGTCCCGTTTTTTTCTGCTCCTTGCACCTCCAGTGTTCGAAATTTGAATGGCCAGAATCTAGCTGGTGCACCTCTCATCTGCAGCATGTACCAACTCCCCCAGTTCCTCAACAGTTTTCCTCTTGATCTTTTTGGCCAGTTTCTGCACATAGTTGCTGTGGCAGCCTGTGCAGGACCCTGTGTGGCAGCTTTGATAGCCTGTGTACCACCTTGAACAGCTGCCTGAAGAGGTACTCACAGATGCAGAGGACACTGAAGGGGAGTTGGTACACTCAGTTGCAGCATTGGCATGCTCAGTTACCGCAATTTGCTTGGGTGTTGGGAATGCCAGTTGCTTGGTGACGAAACTACCAAGTGCCTCAGCCTGTTTCCAAGCAGCAACACGGGATTGGTGGTCTGCAGACTCGTCACTGTCATTTACATACAGCCCACACTCACAAAGAAATACTGTGCTCTGGAACGGAGACTGCAGCAAACAGTGGGTGAATATGACATGGGAACACAAAAGCGGCATTACATTTCGGCACCGCATCCCCACTTCCATGAACCCATCACCACCCAGAGACCAACAACCATCCCATCCCCATGGGAAAGGGGAGGGGTGCTTGGACACCCACCCATCCAGAATTTTCCAACCCCCAACCCCCCGTCGCGTATGCTGAACACTAAGCACAACCCTGGGCTGGTGAAGGAATACCTCGTTGCGACATTTCTGTCGAATGTATTGCATGATGCTTTGGAAAAGGTGCAGGTGTGTGGAGCAGGGAATGGGTTGTATGTATGGGAACGGACTGGTAAGCATCAGAGGTAATTATGTGAGTGGAATTGTGCTGTCTGGTTTTTTGTTCAGGCCGGAATTGTGGATATGCCAAGTACAATTCGGCAGCTTTTGCTGCATCTGCAGCAGCAGCCCTGAATATGATGGAGGTATCAGATGGAGTTATTGCCAAGGTGGCGATTGAAGGATTGAAGGCGTCACTGTGCCTGCAAACAAGAGGCAGTAAGCTGTTGTTTTTCAGACTCTTAACTTGGGAGCTGTCCTGAAGTCGTAGGCTGCCATTTGGGTTGGCAAATGTACAGAGGCATTGGTGGGGATTCTTGTCACATGGTATGCAATGGTGATGTGGCTGCACACGTGCGCACAATCAGTATTTATGATCGTTACACACAGGAAGGTATGTGGATGAAAAATGTAAAGCACATATATCACATGCAACATAGTAAACTGCATTCAGCCTACCAGACAACCTGCAGACAACAGATCATCCGCATTATCGAACAATAATGCAGCATTTTTGGTTTTTTCGGGTGTTTGTCGATTGCATGATGTCTTGGTTGTTGTTTTTCGGAACATTTTTCTATTCATCTGATGTCAACAGGAGAACCTTTTGTCATGCAGGGTTTAAATGGTTTCCAACACATCCAGCAATTTCAGGGGAGACTGCTCCGAATCAGTCCAATGAATTGATCTGTTGAAGGTTTGTCGCTAATTGGAGGTTGATTTGGGACTCAGCAGGTTAATTTGGATAGCCGTACCGAAAATCTATCAAGTCATTGTTAAGGACACGTCTCAAAGTGTTGGAACGTAATCCACAGCTTGTGCAGAGCATCACTAGCAAATACCATCTTTTTTCCTTTGTGCTCCAGCATAATGTACCCCTGGCAAAGGCTACAAATCTAGCGGCAGTCACACAAAAAGGCTAATTGGGTGACAGTTTGGCTGTCGGAATCATCAAACTGTGAGGAACGGTATGGGATCTGACGCCCCCTGCCCCACTCTTTTTTCCCAGGACTGCCTCCCCCTCCACACACACAGTGATCCGCTCTCATCGTGCTGGGTTGAAACAAATGTTTATTGCTAAACTTTAGATTTGTTGGGGAGGGGAACCAGATTGCTTGTACCATATAAGGACCCCCATTCGACACCCATCAAGTGCTCTATGCTGGGAGACACCGGGTGTGAGTGTATGGTGGTGATAGGCCCAGAGCTGGTGTCTGAGGCCCTGAGAGAGAAGGCTGATGTGCCGTTCAACCTGATGGGAGTGGGTAATGCACATCTGGATGGTGGCAAACAGGTTGTGAAGGGAGATGCGCTCGTCCCTATTGACAATAATGGGGTAGTTATGGCCCGTTGCAGGGATGCCACCATCTACATCGCTAACGTGGGTCCCCGTTGCATTTTGGGGTTTCCATTTTTCTCTCGCTATGGCATCTAAGTTAATATTGATCCCCCCTGTTTCAGGTTCACTGAATTTCAGGATGTTTCAGCACCTCCTCACTCAGCAGACACTATAGAGATCACAGGACCTGCCCCCCCCATCAGGGGTCAGAGCCGTGAGAGTATAGGTGGTTGTTTTACCTCCTCGCCTCCGGTGGTGGATTCCTCAGCGGTGGATTCGGTGACTGAACCTGCGCTCGCTGATTCTGCACCAGACGTTGCCTCTGTTTGCGCATGCATGCCTGATTCTTCCTCCTTTGCTCAGTTGGATACTGACAAGGTGAGTGAGCGAATTCAAGGTGACCCCCCGAGAGTACTGGAGGTTCCTCCGGCTCAGGTATTCAATTCTCAGTTTTTCAGCTTTGGCTGCAGTGTGCTCTGCGAGTGCTGCCATGTGTATGGTCGGACCCAGAACTCTGCTACCAACTCTCAAAACAAATCCCCGTTTTGATTTTCGTGTGCTTGTTGATGTTGCAATTGCAATTGATATTCACCAAACTGCTTTGTAAATATCACAATCAACAATCAAATCAAAATACAATTCCAAGAAGGTGCACAAATCGCAACCAAACAAAGTGAGCAAAAGAAAACACAAACAAATAATGTAAGTGTCCTCAAATCTCAGGAAATGGTGCAAGGAATGAGCATCATACTGAGATGTTAACGATTCTTTTGCACACTAGAAGACAAAGACAAAATATGTACAACTCGAAATCACACAAACATGCAATAATCACCGTACGCGTGGCGGCGCCATAGGAAGCAAAAGAAAAGCAATTGACACACACCCCAGACGCTGACACAAAGACCTCATTGTCGGCTACACATAGCATCACACGGATTGAAAAACGGGCGCAAAGATATGGCGCAAAGTTGGTTAACATAACATGGCACAAATGAGGACATAAGATTAACCTCCAACGTCAAATTTTCAAAAAAACACTCTCTCGGCCCCAAAGGAGTCGGCCGGCATCACTCCCAACTCTGCGATGGTGGTCGACTTCACATCACGAGATTTCAAAAACCTTCATTAAATCCGATCCATCATGTTGCATACCAAAACTGAAGTCGCAAAAATAACATTTATGCACACAGATCGCTGTCAAATGAAATCATTAACTATACAAAACTTGTGAACCCATACGATCGCGATAAAGGTCGCCAGTGTATGCGACAGCGATCAGCGGCGACCATCGCCCCTGCAAACGGAAATCTCTGTGTCTTTTGGATGCCACATGCAACCAGAGGTGCATACCTACACACAACCCTGCCCTGTTTGATGCTTTTACAACTCTCAAAGGTGCTCCGTGCTTTGCTTTTACAGCCAGCAGCAAGCAGCAAGCAGCAGTATCAGCACTAGCAGCCAGCAGCCAGCACCAGCAGCCAGTAGCAAGAGCAGTAAGAGCAGTAAGAGTAGCAGCAAGAGCAGCAAGAGCAGGCCAATTTGCATATCTTCTTCCATGAATTGGTTGAGCAGTGCATCGTTGGTTTCGTAGAGATTCGATGCACCTGTTGAACTTGCAGTTGGCATGTGGGGTAGCTACCCACGTCTCTCCAAGGGACCTGCTGCGATGGGGCACTGCAACAGGCTGCACCACTACGTTGCTCCTACATGACTTGCTGCTGTAAATACAACCACGCATGGCAACCACACAAGGCCGATTGCCACGATGGGTTTTCTGCTCACTTGCCGCAACTACATTGCTGCTTCTGTAGTAATACAAACCACACATGGCCAATTGCCACAACAATTTTGTTGGCTGTAGCTATACCACCAGGCATCGCCAATTGCGATTATAATTTTGTTGCTGTTTGCACAGTGCAACAAGCACAATATGTAGCAGTCAAGTTTGAAAGTTGGTGCATTGTGTTTTAATAGATGTTTGATGCCAGTGTTCAATGTATTGCATGGCTGTCTTTTTCTTAAGTATGTGGTGTTTTTGGTGGTGAGCCTGTGTGGAATGTTCCCTGTTGCTTTTGGTTTTCCATTAGGGATGCAAATGTTTTGGTGTCTGTTGTTTGGTCATCAATCGGTAATAAACACGTCAAGTGATAAATGTCTAATCAGCACCATGCAAACGGTTTTTATGCCTCCCATTGCAAAGATTTTGTTGGCCATCACTAGAAAGGAGGTTGTGTTGATCCAATCATGAACCAACTTGGTTCAAGGGTTCAACTGTTATCAGAAAGGGCAAACAATCCACAAGTTTTATCATGCATCCCAAAACATCAAGAGGTTACATAGATTGAGTGATAGGCTTATTTGGCCATGGATGTTGACCTGCATGGCCACTAGTTTGCTGCTGCTTCAATGTGTTTCCCATTCTACGTTCTGAAATTCAGATTTTTTTTCCCCAGCAAATTGCGTTGGGGCAAAGCGTTACGTCACATCTGCTCCAAATTTCAAAGGCATGTTTCCAACAATGGGATCTTGACGTACATTGCGATTTAAGGGCATTTGGGATATCATTTGGTACACTGTGGGGAAGCATGGACAAATTTGGTTGTTTTTGGGGTAGGTCGGGACAGGTTGGGGTGGATTGAGATTATGGTGGGTGGCATTTCAGATACTTGGGCGCAGCTTGGGATTTTCCACATGGCATGGGGTTGTTTGGGGTGCACCATGGTAGGTTGGGGAGGGAAGTGAGCACATTTTTTGCAAATGAGGTGCAATCACAAGTCAGCCTTTGTCAAGCATGTTCGTTTGATTGGGCACCAGCCCAACCAAGCCCACCGCGTTTAGAAACTCTAAACACAGAAACTCTGAACAGGCTTGGTCATTTTTTGAAACGTTTGTGGTTGGGTTTGTGACGGCCGGGACCAAGCCACGCTTTCCCGCCGCTTCTTCTCTTTGTCGCTCACATCTGGGGGGTCCCGAATCAAAGGTGCCAATGCGATTGCATTGCACGAGGATGGGCACCAAAACAAATTGCCAAAACCAATTGGTTGTGAAAATTTTGATTGCTTTTTGCCAAAAACAGTCGCCCACCCACCTTGGCGCCAGCACTATGCACAACAGGATTGGATATTTTTGTGCTGGGAGCGTGACTGATGTTCTTGGGTAGGCCGGGGTGGCAAGAAACCCAAACGGTGGAAAAAAAATTGTTTTTTCATGATAAAGGTTGCATGGTGTGGTGCAAGGAGGGGTGGTGCGGATTTAAGATTAATCACAGGATGTTTCTTTGCTGAAAGTAAAACAAGCACTAGCAACAATGCAAAAAACCTTACTTAGTAGTGGTTGCATATTATTCAAACTTTGTTTTTGCAGCTCTGTGGATGCGGTGTGGCCCGTCATCGGTAAAAAATGGTTTCCCGTTTGCGAGTCGCCAAGGCGCTATTGTTGTGCACCCCTCCCTTGCCTCCCATCACCCCCGCCCCAACCTCAACTTTTGGCTTGCGAGCAATCTTTGTGTGGTGCTCCAATGGAAATTTGCTAGACACATTGTTGCTGCAAAGTTTTGCATACCCACCATCCAGCTCATGGGTTTCTTTTTTTTGACATTTCATCGTTGCATTCCAAAATCGACCTTTGACTTGCATAAACAATGTGCACATTGGGAGTAATGGCAAAAGGGCAAAGGAAATTATCATGAAGGCCAAAATACAATGCATCTATCAATGGTTGTTTGGTTAGAGTTATACATGATAGATAGTTGCATGAACCTTCATGGACGGATGTGATAGTTTATGCATAAAACATATCCAACTGCAAAAAGCACTGCAGAAAATTTGTTACCAGAACTTTTTTGATCCAATAATATCTTACATGAATGTAAACATCACCATTCAAGAACTACTCTCTTTTTTGACCCATCAGGATTAATGATCGAAAAGATTGACATCACATTAAGTTCAAGACATGTCTTGGAACTACCAAGGCGTGGAACAATAATTGGCGCACCCACAAAGTATTGTCATTTGGGGCCAGCGTGCTGCTGGCAAAAGATGCTTGCATGTCGATGTTGCCGCAACCGTCTAGAAAGAGTTAAATATTCAATTTTTCTACCCTGGGGCCGGTGAATAATAATGATTTTTACTCTTTGTAATGGAACTCAGCACGTGCGCGCAGACCGCGATCATTTAGTGAACGCGCGTGCGTGCATATGTAAAGCACAGTGCAATGCATTTCAATTATTAAACTATTGAATCAAATTCCTTTTGTGTACTGTGCAGAACACTGGGATGAAATTATGTAGTGATTTATGAGATCAATCACGTGCTGCGCCGTTGCCGGATTCGCATTTGGATTTCGAAACCACTAAGGAGATCACGGGGAAAATAGCACTCAAAAGAGAAGATCTCCAAGATCATTACAATCCCAGTGTTCGATTTCCGTGAAACTCTCTTTGGTGATGTCGGAGTCATTTCTGGAGTGATTGAAGTTCGCCGAATTCGCAATATTTGACGATCGCCAGCGGCTGCAGGTTGGTTATTGACTGTCGTTTTGGGAGCTGAGGCCAAGAGTTCACGAAGTTTGAGAGCGAGTTTGTGAGACTCAGCAAGATTTCTATGGCAGGTTTGCGAAGCAAGTACGCTGTTCGTGACTATAGAGGCGAGCCTGTTCCCGATGCGTTGCCAGGAGATAAGCCTTTTATTTGGGCTGAGATAGAGCAAGCTGCTCGACCGTCAAGGGTGCCTTGGGAGGAATTCAAACTTCAGCAGCTTGCTTACGCTGATTGGTGGTTTGGCAGTGCGCGTAACGCGGCGGAGTGTCGCCGAAGTTATGAGGCCGAGGTCAAGCAGCACCCGCAGATGCTGTGGAATGTGGAGGAGCTGTTGAGCTATCGCGATAAAGGAGTGCCTTGGTCTGACTGCACGTTGAGTTATGGTTACGAACACGTGTGGGCTTTGGAGTGCCTTGAACGTGAGCCATCATTTGTGCGAACAGTTCGTCTCGCGCTGCTGAGTTCTTCTAATGAAGAGAATACGAAGGCTGTTGGCTCCTGCGCGACGGTTGAGGATGATGATCCATGCCAACGCGGTGACGCAAAGAAGAGACACGCCACGTTCAAGCGCCGACGCTGTGATCGCCCACGCAAGCGCGGGCAGGGACGACAGTAGTATTGCTGGGCCTGCATGAGGCTCGCTATGTGTGTTTTGGTTTTAAGGACTAATTTTTTTTTGCTCTGTTTCGTCTTCTATGGCGCTGGGCCTGAGCGCTGGGCCATGGGCTCGCCTCTGAAAGGCTCGCCACTGCTTTTGTACGCTGGGACATGTTGGTCTCGCACCCTTCTGCAACACATGTTATTCTTCCTGCTTGTTTCCTTGCCTGCCATGCGTGGATGGTAGTGCATCTGAATTGAATGTGAAAATTGAGTAGGTCAGTCCTGGTCTCTTTGCCTTCGAAGTGCAATTTTCTGTAAAGTAGCCGTGGCTCTGATATGTGCCTTTACTTTATTTTCTTGCACTTGTGTCGGTGGCTTCGCGCACTGACATGCGTTTTTACGAGCACTGTGGATGCGAACTCAGTGTGGGCAGCACAACAACATTCTGCACGTTGTTTTGCTGTTGCTATGTTTCTGTTTGTCTTGCTGTATTTTTGTGAAACTGCAGGGTTTTGGAAACGCAGTGAAGGTTTTCCCCTAGGGTGGAAACTTTTGCAGTGTCTTTTCAAAACTTTTGTGGTAAAACAAAGCCAGCAAGCGGTGTAAAGTAGTTCAGTTTTCCATTTTTCTGAGCAAGCACGCAGTGCTTTGGCACTGTGTGCAGTATAAAGTAGTGTTTATACATTTCAGTCAGTGTGCAGCTTGGTATGGCTTTCTGAGTGTCTATTTTGTGCAGTGCTGAGGTCCATCATATCTCTTGTCAGCCCTGTGCCTGGTGCCTCAGCACCCTGCACATGGCTTGTGAGGGGAGTGTAATGGAACTCAGCACGTGCGCGCAGACCGCGATCATTTAGTGAACGCGCGAGCGTGCATATGTAAAGCACAGTGCAATGCAATTCAATTATTAAACTATTGAATCAAATTCATTTTGTGTACTGTGCAGAACACTGGGATGAAATTATGTAGTGATTTATGAGATCAATCACGTGCTGCGCCGTTGCCGGATTCGCATTTGGATTTCGAAACCACTAAGGAGATCACGGGGAAAATAGCACTCAAAAGAGAAGATCTCCAAGATCATTACAATCCCAGTGTTCGATTTCCGTGAAACTCTCTTTGGTGATGTCGGAGTCATTTCTGGAGTGATTGAAGTTCGCCGAATTCGCAATATTTGACGATCGCCAGCGGCTGCAGGTTGGTTATTGACTGTCGTTTTGGGAGCTGAGGCCAAGAGTTCACGAAGTTTGAGAGCGAGTTTGTGAGACTCAGCAAGATTTCTATGGCAGGTTTGCGAAGCAAGTACGCTGTTCGTGACTATAGAGGAGAGCCTGTTCCCGATGCGTTGCCAGGAGATAAGCCTTTTATTTGGGCTGAGATAGAGCAAGCTGCTCGACCGTCAAGGGTGCCTTGGGAGGAATTCAAACTTCAGCAGCTTGCTTACGCTGATTGGTGGTTTGGCAGTGCGCGTAACGCGGCGGAGTGTCGCCGAAGTTATGAGGCCGAGGTCAGGCAGCACCCGCAGATGCTGTGGAATGTGGAGGAGCTGTTGAGCTATCGCGATAAAGGAGTGCCTTGGTCTGACTGCACGTTGAGTTATGGTTACGAACACATCTGGGCTTTGGAGTGCCTTGAACGTGAGCCATCATTTGTGCGAACAGTTCGTCTCGCGCTGCTGAGTTCTTCTGATGAAGAGAATACGAAGGCTGTTGGCTCCTGCGCGACGGTTGAGGATGATGATCCATGCCAACGCGGTGACGCAAAGAAGAGACACGCCACGTTCAAGCGCCGACGCTGTGATCGCCCACGCAAGCGCGGGCAGGGACGACAGTAGTATTGCTGGGCCCGCATGAGGCTCGCTATGTGTGTTTTGGTTTTAAGGACTAATTTTTTTTTGCTCTGTTTCGTCTTCTATGGCGCTGGGCCTGAGCGCTGGGCCATGGGCTCGCCTCTGAAAGGCTCGCCACTGCTTTTGTACGCTGGGACATGTTGGTCTCGCACCCTTCTGCAACACACGTTATTCTTCCTGCTTGTTTCCTTGCCTGCCATGCGTTGATGGTAGTGCATCTGATTTGAATGTGAAAATTGAGTAGGTCAGTCCTGGTCTCTTTGCCTTCGAAGTGCAATTTTCTGTAAAGTAGCCGTGGCTCTGATATGTGCCTTTACTTTATTTTCTTGCACTTGTGTCGGTGGCTTCGCGCACTGACATGCGTTTTTACGAGCACTGTGGATGCGAACTCAGTGTGGGCAGCACAACAACATTCTGCACGTTGTTTTGCTGTTGCTATGTTTCTGTTTGTCTTGCTGTATTTTTGTGAAACTGCAGGGTTTTGGAAACGTAGTGAAGGTTTTCCCCTAGGGTGGAAACTTTTGCAGTGTCTTTTCAAAACTTTTGTGGTAAAACAAAGCCAGCAAGCGGTGTAAAGTAGTTCAGTTTTCTTCTTTTTCTGAGCAAGCACGCACTGCTTTGGCACTGTGTGCAGTATAAAGTGTAATGGGCACATGCATGCACAGGGCAGGTGCACACACGCACAGCAGGCACAGCGCGCGCACACAGCAGTAGCACTCGCAGATGGTGTATTGTTTGTCTGCTTGATTGATTGTTATCAATGCAATCGAGATTAGGACTCCCCGTTGGTGTTATTCGACAACCCACACATGTACTTATATCGTCCATGCAGACAATCATGTGATCGGATTTATTTGTCGTTTGGACAAGCCTAACAATCGTCTTCATGGTCCTGTGTATGCCTGCTGCAACGTGTGCTCCATATCTGGTGATATTGTCGACAAAACCTTTTCTGCAGCACGGGATTTTGGGCGTAGGGCTAACAAAACGACAAATTTCTGATCGCAGCGCCAGTGGAGTGCATTTTGCAGCCTGAGGTACTTGAGGCGCGTGGTGGGCTTCCGAGTGTCTGGCAAGATGGGCGAATCCGCAGCTCTGACGTCGCCACTGTTGTTGGTTAAAAAGCTGGCTCCGTACGCTACACTGCCTTGCCGTTCTGATCCTGATGACGCCGGTTGTATGCTCTACAGTGCCTACGACCTTGTGGTGCCTTCCCGTGTTGTTTAACCATGCAACCGAAGACTTCAAAATCTCTCGTGGTGATCAAGTGGCGCAGCTCTTTCTGGAACGCTTCGTCATTCCTAAGGTTGTGCAGGTCCTTGGTCTGCCTGCGCGCCCTGTCTACAGACCTCATGGACGCGACGGCGTCGCTCCCAGCACTCATCCCAGTTCAGCGGCCCCCCTGTCAACGCCGTCATCCACGACGCCGCTGTCAGCGCTGTCATCCACGGCGCCGTCGTCAGAGCCGTCGACGAGTTCTACGGCGCCACCGTCGGCGCCGTCGCCCAGCTTTACGGCGCCACCGTCAGCGCCGTTCTCGCGCTGTACGGCGCCATCATCGTCGGCTGCGGGGCCTACGTCTCCTATTTTGGCGCCGCAGACGGTTACACGGCCATCCAGGGCTCAACGAAAGGCGCGACACCGCCTTCGAAATAAGGGGGCCCTCTGATCCCACTGAGTCTGTGCTGCGGGTGTTCTGTACACAGCGGGCTTCCTGGGCCTTTCCAGTTGTGCTTGCTTTTGTACTGCTCTTGGGTTTGGGTTTGTTGCACGGTGTGGTTGTGGATGCGGTTACACTGTGATCAGCCCCCTGCACTGTGGTGCAGCGGTGGCATCTGGGGAGCCCAGCGCTTGTTCACGCTGGACTTTTGGCCTACTCAAATTTGCGCTAGGCCTGTGGCCTCGCCCCACCATCACTACCCAGCGTTGGGCACTCTTTTGCTGACCCATCATCTGGGTCTGTTTGTGGATCTTCTGTCTTCCATGCCTGCTTTATTGTCATCAGGGGTGTGCTTCGCCACCCGCCTGTGGGGCCTGTTGTTCAGCAGCGTATAGCACTGCGTGCATCAGTCATCATCCATCTGCAGGCTGTCGTCATGCACTGCACTGCGCACAAGGTTTCAGTTTTTTTTTTTAATTGGGCCCTGTGTGGCTTGATTGGCATCAAGGGTGTGCTTCGCCACCCATTTCTTATTCAACTTGCGCAACAATGTCCACACTGTTTGCACCGCGCTCCTGCACTGCACGCCATCATCAGGTTGTAATCTTTTGCTAGCCAGTTTGGCAGACACACTCTTCCCTTTGGGTGACTCAGATGGGTTTTGGGGAATGGGGTTTTGTTCAGCCCACATCACACTTGTTTCTTTTTCCCGACCCCCCTCTGCAGCAGCACATAGTTCCTAGTGCTAGTGGTTAGAGTTTTTCTAGCTTAGTTTCCCCGGTCCTCCCCCTGTAGGGCAGGGCAGGTGAGGGGAGGCGCTAAGGGCGCCGGTACTGTAATAGAGGTAGCCATTCCAGTAGGTGCAGGCCTGAGTGCTAGCATGTGTGTGCTGCTGTGTAGGCAGTCACTGCAGTGGGGGTGAGCCACGTGAGAGGGCTTTCTTTGGGAATGAGGTTTTTTCTTCAGCCCACGGCGCACATGCGTTTTTCCCCAACCCCACACTGACAGGTAGGTACAGTACACTTCGCGCCCCCCACACGTACACCTAGTGTTAGTGGGTATGATGTCAATACCTTAGTGCCCCCAGTCCTTTCCCCAGGTGTAGGGAATGAGGGGGAGCCCTGTGTTCAGGGCTGATACCATTATCAGAGGTGCACACGTCAGTGTGACACCCAGGGGTGGGTCGGAATGCTAATACGCCACTCCCCCCCCCCGCCTGACTGTGCACGCACACCCGGCGCACACCGTTCCTGATCCTGGATGCCTTACCATTTTTTCAAACAAATCCGTTTATTTTTTTAATTTCCAGTTTGAGAGAAGTTGAGCCGTGTGTTTGGGTTGAGGGTAGAGGTGACGTGCCCCCTCACAGAGGGAAAAACCCCAGGGGACCTAAGGCCAGGTGAACGTGTGGGTGCCCCCCCCTCATGGGGCGATAGGGAGCCCGGGGGTATAGGGTAGTCCAGGCGGAAGAACCACACACAGGCATGCACACACATGCAGCTGGGTATAGGGAAACCGTGGGTGCCCCCCCCCTGGTTGACTGGACTCAACACGTGCCACAGGGGTAGAGGGTACACCAGGGGAGACCCCCCCACAATAATTCAGTGGATGGAGGTGAGTATTTCACTGCACGCTTTGTGCCCATTGTTTGTTCTTTTTGTCAATCCCTCCATGGGTATGTCGGGTTTTGCAAGGGGGGTGTAGTGGGCACATGCATGCACAGGGCAGGTGCACACACGCACAGCAGGCACAACGCGCGCACACAGCAATAGCACTCGCAGATGGTGTATTGTTTGTCTGCTTGATTGATTGTTATCAATGCAATCGAGATTAGGACTGCCCGTTGGTGTTATTCGACAACCCACACATGTACTTATATCGTCCATGCAGACAATCATGTGATCGGATTTATTTGTCGTTTGGACAAGCCTAACAATCGTCTTCATGGTCCTGTGTATGCCTGCTGCAACGTGTGCTCCATATCTGGTGATATTGTCGACAAAACCTTTTCTGCAGCACGGGATTTTGGGCGTAGGGCTAAAAGTGTTTATACATTTCAGTCAGTGTGCAGCTTGGTATGGCTTTCTGAGTGTCTATTTTGTGCAGTGCTGAGGTCCATCATATCTCTTGTCAGCCCTGTGCCTGCTGCCTCAGCACCCTGCACATGGCTTGTGAGGGGAGTGTAATGGAACTCAGCACGTGCGCGCAGACCGCGATCATTTAGTGAACGCGCGAGCGTGCATATGTAAAGCACAGTGCAATGCAATTCAATTATTAAACTATTGAATCAAATTCATTTTGTGTACTGTGCAGAACACTGGGATGAAATTATGTAGTGATTTATGAGATCAATCACGTGCTGCGCCGTTGCCGGATTCGCATTTGGATTTCGAAATCACTAAGGAGATCACGGGGAAAATAGCACTCAAAAGAGAAGATCTCCAAGATCATTACATCTTTTGCATGGAGCAAACTGAAAGCCACCTTGCCGAGCTTCGTTCGGAACCAAGGGTTGACCACCGCTGACCATTTGCTAGGTGCAAGTCCAGGACACGGTCCGTCCTGGCACTCGTATACCACATGTATTCCCGATGTATAGCAGATTTATCATCTTGGTATACTCCTGTCCTATTCCTGTTGTAAAAGTGGTTGGTGGTGTTACAAATCCCACCCAATTCATCCCAACCTGTCTTGAGAAGGGGATTGGCGTATATAGAGGCGGCATATGCAGTATGCCTTTGGGATACATGCAATACACATGGAGTATACATACCACATGTATTCCTGATGTATAGCAGGTGTATCCTCTTTGCATACTCCTGTGGTATTGTTGTTGTAAAGGTATGTGTTGGTCTTACAAATCATCCATTTTGGTGAGAAGGACATTGAAGTATACAAAGGGGACGTATGCAGTATACCTCTGGGATACATGCAATACACATGGAGTATACATATGCATGCCTCTTGTATACCGCATGTACTTCCGATGTATAGCAGGTGTTTTTCCGTTGTATACTCCTATGGTATTGCTGTTCTACAAGTGGTTGATGTCGTTACAAATCATACATTTTTGTGAGAAGGAGATTGATGTATACAAAGGAGACTGAAGTTTTTCATAAAAACTGAGGTTTTGGGAGGGGGGGGGGTACAGTGGCAGAGGCAGAGACTGAGGCTGACCCCCCCCCCCTTGTACTTTTCAGTTGATGCTTTTCTTCTGACCGTGCTTTCGGGGGGACTACAAGCATGCCAGGGGGTACATCGAATAGGTCATCGGACGCGGCTAGTGGGGAGAGCCGCGGGGCAAAGCGGGCCAGGCTGGCCTTCAACCGGGACGACATGGACTTGGACCCCGTCAAGACCCCCGAGTACGCACGCTGCCTGCTCCGGGGACTCCTGCGGCTCCCGCGGCTGGTCTTGCGGCGTCTCCTCTGCCTGCTCCCGGGCAGGCGGGCTGGGCTGCGGCACCGCCTTCCACGCAGCCGCCTCGGCGTCGAGCGACAGGTCCGTTGATCGCTCAAAGAGGGCCATGTATATCAGGGCCGTCGGGGCGTCAAGCCCGCCGCTGGCCCACTCCACTGCCCGATCAACGCCCGCCACGGACAGGCCATTCTCCATCAGCCGCTCCTGGTACCGGGTAGCCATGATGCCGGCGTCCGCGCTGTCCAAGAACCCGTACGCGGTAGCCGCTGCGTGATCTCGCCACTGCTCCCAGCGTGCGTACTCGGGGGTCTTGACGGGGTCCAGGTCCATGTCGTCCCGGTTGAAGGCCAGCCTGGCCCGCTTTGCCCCGCGGCTCTCCCCACTAGCCGCGTCCGATGACCCGTTCGATGTACCCCCTGGCATGCTTGTAGTCCCCCCGAAAGCACAGTCAGAAGAAAAGGATCAACTGAAAAGTACAGGGGGGGGGGGTGGTCAGCCTCAGTCTCTGCCTCTGCCACTGTACCCCCCCCCCTCCCAAAACCTCAGTTTTTATGGAAAACTTCGGTCTCCTTTGTATACATCAATCTCCTTCTCACCAAAATGTATGATTTGTAACGACATCAACCACTTGTAGAACAGCAATACCATAGGAGTATACAACGGAAAAACACCTGCTATACATCGGAAGTACATGTGGTATACAAGAGGCATGCATATGTATACTCCATGTGTATTGCATGTATCCCAGAGGTATACTGCATACGTCCCCTTTGTATACTTCAATGTCCTTCTCACCAAAATGGATGATTTGTAACACCAACACATACCTTTACAACAACAATACCACAGGAGTATGCAAAGAGGATACACCTGCTATACATCAGGAATACATGTGGTATGTATACTCCATGTGTATTGCATGTATCCCAAAGGCATACTGCATATGCCGCCTCTATATACGCCAATCCCCTTCTCAAGACAGGTTGGGATGAATTGGGTGGGATTTGTAACACCACCAACCACTTTTACAACAGGAATAAGACAGGAGTATACCAAGATGATAAATATGCTATACATCGGGAATACATGTGGTATACGAGTGCCAGGACGGACCGTGTCCTGGACTTGCACCTAGCAAATGGTCACCGGTGGTCAACCCTTGGTTCCGAGCGAAGCTCGGCAAGGTGGCTTTCAGTTTGCTCCATGCAAAAGAGCAAAAATCATTATTATTCACCGGCCCCAGGGTAGAAAAATTGAATATTTAACTCTTTCTAGACGGTTGCGGCAACATCGACATGCAAGCATCTTTTGCCAGCAGCACGCTGGCCCCAAATGACAATACTTTGTGGGTGCGCCAATTATTGTTCCACGCCTTGGTAGTTCCAAGACATGTCTTGAACTGAATGTGATGTCAATCTTTTCGATCATTAATCCTGATGCCTCAAAAAAGAGGGTAGTTCTTGAATGGTGATGTTTACATTCATGTAAGATATTATTGGATCAAAAAAGTTCTGGTAACAAATTTTCTGCGGTGCTTTTTGCAGATGGATATGTTTTATGCATAAACTATCACATCCGTCCATGAAGGTTCATGCAACTATCTATCATGTATAACTCTAACCAAACAACCATTGATAGATGCATTGTATTTTGGCCTTCATGATAATTTCCTTTGCCCTTTTGCCATTACTCCCAATCTGCACATTGTTTATGCAAGTCAAAGGTCGATTTTGGAATGCAACGATGAAATGTCAAAAAAAAGAAACCCATGAGCTGGATGGTGGGTATGCAAAACTTTGCAGCAACAATGTGTCTAGCAAATTTCCATTGGAGCACCACACAAAGATTGCTCGCAAGCCAAAAGTTGAGGTTGGGGCGGGGGTGATGGGAGGCAAGGGAGGGGTGCACAACAATAGCGCCTTGGCGACTCGCAAACGGGAAACCATTTTTTACCGATGACGGGCCACACCGCATCCACAGAGCTGCAAAAACAAAGTTTGAATAATATGCAACCACTACTAAGTAAGGTTTTTTGCATTGTTGCTAGTGCTTGTTTTACTTTCAGCAAAGAAACATCCTATGATTAATCTTAAATCCGCACCACCCCTCCTTGCACCACACCATGCAACCTTTATCATGAAAAAACAATTTTTTTTCCACCGTTTGGGTTTCTTGCCACCCCGGCCTACCCAAGAACATCAGTCACGCTCCCAGCACAAAAATATCCAATCCTGTTGTGCATAGTGCTGGCGCCAAGGTGGGTGGGGGACTGTTTTTGGCAAAAAGCAATCAAAATTTTCACAACCAATTGGTTTTGGCAATTTGTTTTGGTGCCCATCCTCGTGCAATGCAATTGCATTGGCACCTTTGATTCGGGACCCCCGGGATGTGAGCGACAAAGAGAAGAAGCGGCGGGAAAGCGTGGCTTGGTCCCGGCCGTCACAAACCCAACCACAAACGTTTCAAAAAATGACCAAGCCTGTTCAGAGTTTCTGTGTTTAGAGTTTCTAAACGCGGTGGGCTTGGTTGGGCTGGTGCCCAATCAAACGAACATGCTTGACAAAGGCTGACTTCTGATTGCACCTCATTTGCAAAAAATGTGCTCACTTCCCTCCCCAACCTACCATGGTGCACCCCAAACAACCCCATGCCATGTGGAAAATCCCAAGCTGCGCCCAAGTATCTGAAATGCCACCCACCATAATCTCAATCCACCCCAACCTGTCCCGACCTACCCCAAAAACAACCAAATTTGTCCATGCTTCCCCACAGTGTACCAAATGATATCCCAAATGCCCTTAAATCGCAATGTACGTCAAGATCCCATTGTTGGAAACATGCCTTTGAAATTTGGAGCAGATGTGACGTAACGCTTTGCCCCAACGCAATTTGCTGGGGAAAAAAAATCTGAATTTCAGAACGTAGAATGGGAAACACATTGAAGCAGCAGCAAACTAGTGGCCATGCAGGTCAACATCCATGGCCAAATAAGCCTATCACTCAATCTATGTAACCTCTTGATGTTTTGGGATGCATGATAAAACTTGTGGATTGTTTGCCCTTTCTGATAACAGTTGAACCCTTGAACCAAGTTGGTTCATGATTGGATGAACACAACCTCCTTTCTAGTGATGGCCAACAAAATCTTTGCAATGGGAGGCATAAAAACCGTTTGCATGGTGCTGATTAGACATTTATCACTTGACGTGTTTATTACCGATTGATGACCAAACAACAGACACCAAAACATTTGCATCCCTGATGGAAAACCAAAAGCAACAGGGAACATTCCACACAGGCTCACCACCAAAAACACCACATACTTAAGAAAAAGATAGCCATGCAATACATTGAACACTGGCATCAAACATCTATTAAAACACAATGCACCAAATTTCCAACTTGACTGCTACATATTGTACTTGTTGCACTGTGCAAACAGCAACAAAATTATAATCGCAATTGGCGATGCCTGGTGGTATAGCTACAGCCAACAAAATTGTTGTGGCAATGGGCCATGTGTGGTTTGTATTACTACAGAAGCAGCAATGTAGTTGCGGCAAGTGAGCAGAAAACTCATCGTGGCAATCGGCCTTGTGTGGTTGCCATGCGTGGTTGTATTTACAGCAGCAAGTCATGTAGGAGCAACGTAGTGGTGCAGCCTGTTGCAGTGCCCCATCGCAGCAGGTCCCTTGGAGACACGTGGGTAGCTACCCCACACGCCAACTGCAAGTTCAACAGGTGCATCGAATCTCTACGAAACCAACGATGCACTGCTCAACCAATTCATGGAAGAAGATATGCAAATTGGCCTGCTCTTGCTGCTCTTGCTGCTACTCTTACTGCTCTTACTGCTCTTGCTACTGGCTGCTGGTGCTGGCTGCTGGCTGCTAGTGCTGATACTGCTGCTTGCTGCTTGCTGCTGGCTGTAAAAGCAAAGCACAGAGCACCTTTGAGAGTTGTAAAAGCATCGAACAGGGCAGGGTTGTGTGTAGGTATGCACCTCTGGTTGCATGTGGCATCCAAAAGACACAGAGATTTCCGTTTGCAGGGGCGATGGTCGCCGCTGATCGCTGTCGCATACACTGGCGACCTTTATCGCGATCGTATGGGTTCACAAGTTTTGTATAGTTAATGATTTCATTTGACAGCGATCTGTGTGCATAAATGTTATTTTTGCGACTTCAGTTTTGGTATGCAACAGGATGGATCGGATTTAATGAAGGTTTTTGAAATCTCGTGATGTGAAGTCGACCACCATCGCAGAGTTGGGAGTGATGCCGGCCGACTCCTTTGGGGCCGAGAGAGTGTTTTTTTTGAAAATTTGACGTTGGAGGTTAATCTTATGTCCTCATTTGTGCCATGTTATGTTAACCAACTTTGCGCCATATCTTTGCGCCTTTGTGCCCGTTTTTCAATCCGTGTGATGCTATGTGTAGCCGACAATGAGGTCTTTGTGTCAGCGTCTGGGGTGTGTGTCAATTGCTTTTCTTTTGCTTCCTATGGCGCCGCCACGCGTACGGTGATTATTGCATGTTTGTGTGATTTCGAGTTGTACATATTTTGTCTTTGTCTTCTAGTGTGCAAAAGAATCGTTAACATCTCAGTATGATGCTCATTCCTTGCACCATTTCCTGAGATTTGAGGACACTTACATTATTTGTTTGTGTTTTCTTTTGCTCACTTTGTTTGGTTGCGATTTGTGCACCTTCTTGGAATTGTATTTTGATTTGATTGTTGATTGTGATATTTACAAAGCAGTTTGGTGAATATCAATTGCAATTGCAACATCAACAAGCACACGAAAATCAAAACGGGGATTTGTTTTGAGAGTTGGTAGCAGAGTTCTGGGTCCGACCATACACATGGCAGCACTCGCAGAGCACACTGCAGCCAAAGCTGAAAAACTGAGAATTGAAGACCTGAGCCGGAGGAACCTCCAGTACTCTCGGGGGGTCACCTTGAATTCGCTCACTCACCTTGTCAGTATCCAACTGAGCAAAGGAGGAAGAATCAGGCATGCATGCGCAAACAGAGGCAACGTCTGGTGCAGAATCAGCGAGCGCAGGTTCAGTCACCGAATCCACCGCTGAGGAATCCACCACCGGAGGCGAGGAGGTAAAACAACCACCTATACTCTCACGGCTCTGACCCCTGATGGGGGGGGCAGGTCCTGTGATCTCTATAGTGTCTGCTGAGTGAGGAGGTGCTGAAACATCCTGAAATTCAGTGAACCTGAAACAGGGGGGATCAATATTAACTTAGATGCCATAGCGAGAGAAAAATGGAAACCCCAAAATGCAACGGGGACCCACGTTAGCGATGTAGATGGTGGCATCCCTGCAACGGGCCATAACTACCCCATTATTGTCAATAGGGACGAGCACATCTCCCTTCACAACCTGTTTGCCACCATCCAGATGTGCATTACCCACTCCCATCAGGTTGAACGGCACATCAGCCTTCTCTCTCAGGGCCTCAGACACCAGCTCTGGGCCTATCACCACCATACACTCACACCCGGTGTCTCCCAGCATAGAGCACTTGATGGGTGTCGAATGGGGGTCCTTATATGGTACAAGCAATCTGGTTCCCCTCCCCAACAAATCTAAAGTTTAGCAATAAACATTTGTTTCAACCCAGCACGATGAGAGCGGATCACTGTGTGTGTGGAGGGGGAGGCAGTCCTGGGAAAAAAGAGTGGGGCAGGGGGCGTCAGATCCCATACCGTTCCTCACAGTTTGATGATTCCGACAGCCAAACTGTCACCCAATTAGCCTTTTTGTGTGACTGCCGCTAGATTTGTAGCCTTTGCCAGGGGTACATTATGCTGGAGCACAAAGGAAAAAAGATGGTATTTGCTAGTGATGCTCTGCACAAGCTGTGGATTACGTTCCAACACTTTGAGACGTGTCCTTAACAATAACTTGATAGATTTTCGGTACGGCTATCCAAATTAACCTGCTGAGTCCCAAATCAACCTCCAATTAGCGACAAACCTTCAACAGATCAATTCATTGGACTGATTCGGAGCAGTCTCCCCTGAAATTGCTGGATGTGTTGGAAACCATTTAAACCCTGCATGACAAAAGGTTCTCCTGTTGACATCAGATGAATAGAAAAATGTTCCGAAAAACAACAACCAAGACATCATGCAATCGACAAACACCCGAAAAAACCAAAAATGCTGCATTATTGTTCGATAATGCGGATGATCTGTTGTCTGCAGGTTGTCTGGTAGGCTGAATGCAGTTTACTATGTTGCATGTGATATATGTGCTTTACATTTTTCATCCACATACCTTCCTGTGTGTAACGATCATAAATACTGATTGTGCGCACGTGTGCAGCCACATCACCATTGCATACCATGTGACGAGAATCCCCACCAATGCCTCTGTACATTTGCCAACCCAAATGGCAGCCTACGACTTCAGGACAGCTCCCAAGTTAAGAGTCTGAAAAACAACAGCTTACTGCCTCTTGTTTGCAGGCACAGTGACGCCTTCAATCTGGGGATTAGCAATCGCCACCTTGGCAATAACTCCATCTGATACCTCCATCATATTCAGGGCTGCTGCTGCAGATGCAGCAAAAGCTGCCGAATTGTACTTGGCATATCCACAATTCCGGCCTGAACAAAAAACCAGACAGCACAATTCCACTCACATAATTACCTCTGATGCTTACCAGTCCGTTCCCATACATACAACCCATTCCCTGCTCCACACACCTGCACCTTTTCCAAAGCATCATGCAATACATTCGACAGAAATGTCGCAACGAGGTATTCCTTCACCAGCCCAGGGTTGTGCTTAGTGTTCAGCATACGCGACGGGGGGTTGGGGGTTGGAAAATTCTGGATGGGTGGGTGTCCAAGCACCCCTCCCCTTTCCCATGGGGATGGGATGGTTGTTGGTCTCTGGGTGGTGATGGGTTCATGGAAGTGGGGATGCGGTGCCGAAATGTAATGCCGCTTTTGTGTTCCCATGTCATATTCACCCACTGTTTGCTGCAGTCTCCGTTCCAGAGCACAGTATTTCTTTGTGAGTGTGGGCTGTATGTAAATGACAGTGACGAGTCTGCAGACCACCAATCCCGTGTTGCTGCTTGGAAACAGGCTGAGGCACTTGGTAGTTTCGTCACCAAGCAACTGGCATTCCCAACACCCAAGCAAATTGCGGTAACTGAGCATGCCAATGCTGCAACTGAGTGTACCAACTCCCCTTCAGTGTCCTCTGCATCTGTGAGTACCTCTTCAGGCAGCTGTTCAAGGTGGTACACAGGCTATCAAAGCTGCCACACAGGGTCCTGCACAGGCTGCCACAGCAACTATGTGCAGAAACTGGCCAAAAAGATCAAGAGGAAAACTGTTGAGGAACTGGGGGAGTTGGTACATGCTGCAGATGAGAGGTGCACCAGCTAGATTCTGGCCATTCAAATTTCGAACACTGGAGGTGCAAGGAGCAGAAAAAAGCGGGACATCCAATTCTGAACCAGGGCCGCATTGCGGACAGCTTTGAGCACTGTGCAGAATTTGCACCCATTTTTGCGAGTCTCCACGCTTGCAGCACGCCACGTATGCAGATGACCGCAGGATGGCAAAGGCCCCGATTTTTCAAGGGGATGGTCGAAAGCATTTTCGGAATCATGCAGCTGTGGAGTTGCAGAAAACCAAAGACATCCCATAACAAGGGGCAATGGAAGAGGTGAACTTCTGCTTTGTCGAGATCGAGATGAGTTCAGGGAAATCACAACCCGTGTTTTGGGCATCATTTTGGCGACAAAGGATGACATCATGGGGCTCTGCCGTTTGGCGGTGAAACCATTTAGGGATGAGGCCATGTGGGGTCGTCTCAAAGAGCTGATGCGAGCGCTTTTTTGCGAAGGTGAACCTCTGGCCAGTAATTTCTTGCCCCATATTATGCGCACAATGTTGCAAATGGTGTACGACGGTGCCAGTGTCAACCACAGCCTTCACAGGTACGTGGGCAACACGTGCATCTCCGACTTGCTGCCTTGGGTGGATGATTGCCACCAGTCTGAGCGCTGTGGGTCTATGCTTTCCGTCTGGAACATTTGTAAAAGATGCGCGGGCCATGAGTGGGGTGGTGGTCATATTTCGGAAAAAGGAGATGGAGCCTGAAGCAGGAGTCCAGATTTGCGCACCGGGCACCACGTCCATAAAGGCCGTTGGATGGGGGGTTTATGCAGGTCTCCTTCTATTTTTTGGGCTGTGCTCAGCCTGACTGCTAAGTCAAAAACGCCTGAGTGGGAGCTGATTCAGAAGATGTGGTATGATATCAGGCGTTTGCAGAGTTTGGTGCGTTTGATTGTTTCTGCAGTTTGGGTTACAAAAGCTGAGAAAACTGCAAGCGCATGACACCACATTCGTTGAATCTGATGGCGTCATGCAGCAGCTTGAGACTGCCCTGAAGGGCAGCTGATCAGCCCCAATTCAAAGGCCATGTGAAAGACAAAGGTGTCCACACGTTTCTTGGCACGCCAATGGACCAATTCTGGGCAGGCTTGGGTGGCTGGACATGTCTAACTGCCCTTTCCGTTTTGTTGCGAGCGCATCAGTAGAAACACTTAATGTAATTTCTCACGTCTCCACGTCGTCAGGTGCGGTCTACGGAATTTAGCTACCCTGGAAACAGTTCACCCAATGTTATTCCAAATTGAGATCTCTGCAACTAGTAGTTCTCTTGTGGTTCCTTTCCCCAGAGCAATGCAGTGCTGCAGTGATGGATCCGAGAGCCCCAGGTACGAACAGACCAAGTACAGTGACCGTCAAGTGGAAAAGCGTCAGAGAGAGCGGGCACACATGGCAGGCATAATTCCAAAGACACAAGCAACGCTTTCTGTGGAAACGGTAGCAGGGAGCACACGAGGAGATATTCCGCATACGCCACCCTAATGAGAAATCATTCAATCAAAGGAAGTCTGAGTCTTTCGAGAAATGCAAACCCTGGTTCACCAAACTAGGCATAAAAGCGAAGTGCTGAGCGCGCCACGTCACCATAGCCCACCGCGTCACATTTCGCTAGAATAGTGGGCTTCCACCAGGACGCAGGGTACTGTTTGCTAGTCAACAAAAGCATCAGGCAACATATATTAAAGAAAATAATTTCAGAACCAAAAGCATAATGCATCGCCTTCAGTACCTGATTGGGCACAAAGGAAGCCAGCATGGGCGGCGTGTTGGGGCTGAAATGGTCTAGCATTCGCTGCTGTGAAGCGGGATGGGAGGCACCTGGACTACAGTGAAAAACTGGCGGTTTAACCGAAATTTCAACGTCATGCGACGAAGAGACAAACAGATTCGCTTCCAGGAAAGGGAGGACACCAGAGATGCATTCCACAGTGAGTTCCATACCCAGGGTTTCGTGCAGAGTGTCAGCTACGCGCTGGACTGTGACGTGGGGATCAGTGTGCGCTAGACTAGTCAGCAGGAGTACCAGAAAATTGTCCCGGTATCTCACCATAGGTGGCAGGTTTTTGTCTTTCAAGACCCGTTCTTTGTAGGCAACTACAAGAGACGAAAACTGAGCAGACGATGACCCGCCAATCGCAATGCCACATGTTTGGCGGAAGACAGAGGAGCAGGAAACAAACATATCGTTAAACAGCAAATCCCAGAATACATAATGCAAAATGTCCACAAAACCCAGCTTGTAGTACCCAGTTTTTGAACCGTTGCAGGCCACATGGTCTAGTGTTTTCACACCACCCTTGTGTATCCAAAACCGGGTGTTACGTGGGCACAGGCCTTTGGAGTTGCACAGGGAGTCAAAGAAAAAGACAAGCGCAATCGGCACGGATGGACGGTCAATATTCGGGAACATTTCCACAAGGTCGAGTTCCGCAAACAACCATGCCATACCAGGAAATTGCACCCGCCAGGCTGCCACTTTATGTTTAAGGGCGGACATAGATATAAATTCAAGAACATCCGGGTGGTCACAGGCAGATTTCCAGAGGAGAGTGAGGCAGCGTGAAATAACACGTCCGTAGCGACGGAAAGGGTGTGTACCATGCCGAATGATTTCACGTTGTTTAAGCTTGCATTGGGGGTCTAATTCAAGAATTTTGTGTTTTATGAGAACCAGCATATCGGGCACACACAACGCTGCATCACGCTTCTGAAGGGCTAGTGGCGGGGTGGTCTGCAGTCCTACAGATGGCAGTCGGTGTGCATTGGCCCCCTGGGCATCGCTGCCCCGGGGCTCGGTGGCGTCCGAAGCCACTTGGGTGGGTGGCCGGAACATTTTCACGGCGTCCGGTGCCGTGTATGGCGACGGGGCGGCTGGTGCAGCCCAGCTCGCTGACCCTCCCAACCCTCCAGGTCCACCTGTACCTGTGTACCTGGCTGTGAGGGTGATGTTCATGTGGCCCCCGCACACGTTCTGCGTGTCCCTCAGCACCCGTACCCCCCTCCTCGATACGCGGGCCCTGGATCGGGTCGCACTCGGACCTCGGGCGGTTCCCCGCCCCCTGTCAGCAGTGTTCCCGCACTGGGGCTCGGGTATTGGCTCGTGGAGGGCCTCCGGGGCGTGTGGCAGAGCAGAGGGTGGACCCCAGCCTCCCAGTCCCCCGAACATAGTGCGTGCGGCGCGACGTGCCGTGCTACGCAGGATCCCAAGAGAGTGCAGCGGGTGTAAGCAGGGCCAGCCTGCATGGTCGATTGTCACAGGTCCTGTGGCCGCCAGGGCCTTGTTTAGACGCAACAGGAGTGGCTGGGTAATCGCTGAAGTATGTACTGATGGGGGGAAAGAAAGTTTATTGGCCATTGCTCGCGCCGCATCGTCCAGGGACACCGGGGAGCAGGCGTGGTAGGACGAGTATTGCGAGTACTTACCCAGGGTCGAGATGTGCAGGGAATCCAGCAGGCGCCAGGACAGCCAGAAGGCCGCATCAACCCGACTGTGGAAACGTGAAACCTCAGCGAAGCGGGGGGAGTTGACGAGTGTACGTCGACGTATCTCATGCCACAGTTGTATGCACGAAAAATTAGGCACGGAGGTGCCTTTGTCAAACACTGCCACTACAGCAAAGGAGGGTAGTTTCCGTTTCTGTGCAGAAATGTGGGGTCCGTAGACGGTACGGGGATATGCTTGCACTCGATGGTCATAAATATTTTTACACGTTTCGACCAGCGTGTCGCTGAAACTTCGTGCAGACGCTGACCTGTGATCAGGCAGCGCAGCGCAAAGGGATGCAACACTGGCGTGAACTTGGGAATGGAATTGCGACCATGAAGGGATGGAGGTGTTCTTAAAGTTTTGGGCAAAGACCGACACATCCACACCCGGGCAGAGGTCGCGGAGAACTTCCGGGTCACGGAAGAAAGCGTGACCGTGGAGCTGGGACACGCGGTCATCATCCAGCCACGCACTGCACGGGCAGGGTGAGGCAGGTTCTAAATAGAGAGAGGAGGACGGCACAGAGTCCAGGTTTTTTGTTAGGAGGCGGTCGCCCACCGTTTTGAGCTTCGCGTTGACCAGCATAAGTCTATCTAAGAGGTAGCGCTGCAGGAAGAGCGGCCAGTGGTCTGCTCGCAGAAAAAGGGACTCAAAGGCCGCACGTAGTTGCCTCTTCGCCAGGGGGTTGAGCAGTGGCAGTTTGAAAGTAACCCGGTAGGGCAGGTGCACGCGGTGGTAGCGCGCGAAGAACGCAGCCACTTTATCAAACAGTTTTGTGTGCTCAGTCTGTGGTAGGTAGCGCGCGGACGCTGGTACAAGGGTAATCAGGAGGTGTGGGGAGTACCGATGTTGTGGGATGGGCGCCGTAGAGCGTGCCACCGTTCGGGCAATGTCCAGGAGCGACCCACCCAGCAGCTCGATCTCCTTCGCCCAGACTTTCCGCTGCGACAGGAACGCCCATTTACCCCCCGACAGATTGGGGACATCCCTGTTGGTGAGTGACCCCGTCCCCCATTTCTTCATCCACCACGATTCTCGCACCAGTGCCCATGTGGGCATAACAAATTCAAGAGGGGTCAGAATAAAATTTTCAGGGCCATGGGCGCACACCCATCTATATACATCCGCAGGTAGAAAAACCTTCGCCTGCTGGGGGCCCCAGGAGCGCAAGTACTCCATACCAGCGCGGATGTGTTCTTGTCCACGTTTTCCCAAAACTCGGAAGCTCTTGGCCCCCGTCTGTCCTATATAGCACCGCCCATCCTTCAGGCACCAGAGCCTGTAAACCCAGCACCCCCTCCTGCGGACGGATGCAAAGGACAGCCTGAGGCTGTGTAGTTTTTTCACGTTCTTATCTGAACTAAGGCACAAAATGTCGTTAATGCGGTCCCACGAGGAGAATACCGCCTCCCAATCTTTCTTGTGTACCACCATGCGGCGTCGCGGGTCCCATTTAGGCGACAGCGCCTGGCGCCGAATTTCGACTTCTTTTTCCCATTCGCGGAGGAATAGGGAATCTTTTTCGCGGACAGCGTTATGCAGGTCGTGTGTAGGCATACCGAGGTTCAAAATTGTGGGGGGACAGAAGTGTGTGCGTGCACGCTTGACGCATGGGGATAGCACAATCATGGCATTGGACCAGTACAGGGGAGACCGGTACTTGTCTAGACACAGGGAATTGAATGCAACAAACCACAGTCGCACCAGGGCGCGACAGGCAGAGAATCCGGTAAACGCATTCAGCGGGAGGGGGGCAATAACATCGTAGCAAACACACTGGGCCGTGTCGACATCCTTATGCAGCACCCATTCCTGTAGATCGAACTCTGCAGGCAGGAGTGCACAGGCATGCACCGCGCGTCGGCTAGTGAGACACGAGTCCGGGTAGGAGATCACAGGTTCGCGGCCGAGGGTGACTCCCGACGCGGATTCTAACAGGGAGGGCAGAAGTAGGATTGGATCCTGAGGAGGGAGGTACGGGGCAGGATGTGTTGGATGTCTGTGAGTGTTGAAAGGGGACGACCAGAAAGCACAGTGGTTGGATTGTGCCGTACCGAAAGCAGAGAAAAGTGAGGATGCCCATGCTCCCGTGGGGAAGGCAGGGTAGCCTTGGCCAGGGAAGGCGTCCCACCAGTGTTCCACTCCCTTCAGTAGGTCGACCAGGAAAAGGAAAATTGAATACTCATTCCAGTCATACCAAGAGCGGTATTTTCGTGCATGTGCCCACTTGAGAACGCAGGAGCACAGTGTTTCGTGGGACAACAGAAAATCACGGAAAAACTGGAAGTGAGCGTTGGATGCCAGCGATAAGGGGAGCGGTGTGGCCACCAGGAACTCAGTGGCATGGGGGGCACTGGCCTTGGAGTTAGCCGTTTGAAGCTCAAGCAGTTGGGACAGGTATTCAATGTTGGACTGGGCGTCGGTGATTTGGGCGGCAAGGTATGAGATGTGGGCCTCCAGCGTAGGCGCAGGCTGCTGTAGGATGGGTTCGCTGCCACAGGGGAAGTTGGGATATTGCGGCTGGGCACCAGAGAGCAGCGGCATACGCATAACCAGAGACAGGGATTGTTCCACCAGTGCTTGGGGTCGCTGCGGTAGCCAGTCTGGGCTACAGGACCCCAGGGCCTGAGTCAGGCGCGAGAACCTGCGAATGAGGCTCCCAAAGAGAGAGCCGCCGTTCGGGTCTTGGTCAGAAAAATCCAGCTCTCGTTGTAGGTAGTGCAGTGTCTCCGCATGTCGATCCGCAGTGTCCGAATTCGCCTGCAGGCACGGCAGTCCCTATCTAGAGGCCTGTGTCTCCACCAGGTTGTTCAGCAATCCCATAGCCTTCACCGCTTTATCTTCATCGCGGAACAGCCAGGGGTATTCAACCCAGTTCAGGTCTTCGTCCGAGGCTTCAGTGCCCGTCATCTTGACTTCCGCGATCTTGTCGGCCACATCAGTCACGGTAACACGGCCGAAGCCATAGGCGTTGTCACCCCAGGAAACCCAGAAGAGGGCGTCGCCCACAGAGGCTTTCCGGATGGACCCCTTCAGTCGCTTCATGGCTGGTGTATCCAGCGTGCCTGGGTCGTGCCATGTCCCGGAGGACTTCATCTTCATGAGGCGATCCATCTGTGAGCTCATCAGGGCCATTCGAGAACGTAGGGAGTCAATTTCCGACTGGGCGTCAGAACTTGCAGAGGATCCGTTACTCCTTCGGTGGTCGTCTCTGAAGTCGGGTCCGTTCAGTGCCAAGAAAAAATCAAGATCTGGGTCTTCCCGTGTGGATACACTTGGTGAAGGTGAGGGAGAGGAGCCAGACGCAGGTTCTAAAAGGTCTTCAAGCATGTCCACATTAATGCATGAGCGCTTCTTGTTACGTGGGACTGGCGTGGGGGTCTCCCCAAAGGCTCGTGAGCGGTCGCCCCGTGAGCGTTTGCCCGCTTGGTTCTGGTCCCCTCGTCCAAGATCGAGTCGTCGTCGCGCGCCATGGGGACAGGTGAAGGCGAGACACCTGGGCCCGGCTGGGCAGGTGAGGTACCGCGCACTGGAGTTTCAGGCACCTTAAAATCCGCAAAGTGAGGGGCCACGTCTTCCTGCACATGTGCGCGTTTTGGCTGTGTCTCTGGGGCAGAGATGTTGGAACCCGGGGTCTGTTGAGACGGCGGGGGCTGGTCATTCGCACCCGGCATCAGATTTTTTAGGAGAGCAGCCAGTAGGCCTTCTACATGAGTACCGGTAGGTGGCGAAGATAAGACGGTCGGAGATGGTGTCGTAGTTGGCAGAGGCGTAGAGGCGTTGGTAGAGGGCGTGTTAGCGCCGCGACTAGACGGTGTCTGGGCGGTGGCAGGGTTCTGTTGCGGTGCTTGGCGCTGCATCGCCCGGTATTTCGCTGGGTCCATGCCGCGCCGTTGCATCGCTTCCGAAATACGGTCCATATTGCGGCCACCTTTATTGGAGCGGTCCTCCTGTGCAACAATAGAGGCGAGTACACGATCTTCGTCGAAGTTTTCATTATCACAATGCTTCCAGGAGTGGCCGGTTTTCCCACAGTTCTTACATATAATTTTCCTGGGGTCGAAGTCATTCTTCTTTTCAGCGGCGTTGGGGCGCTTCCCGTGCTGCTCAGTCGAGTGGTTACAGAAAGAGACGCAGATCGCGCAGTATGGCATCTGAGTGCCAACAGGCAGTTTAGACAGGTCTTCAAACTCTTGGCCGGGCATGGTAACTGGAGTACAGGTAGCAGGTGTATTCACAGCCGTTGGGCCCATGGTGCTAGACGAAGATGCCGGCATCGGGCTGGGGGCTGGTTTGGCCTGTGTCGAAGTGTTAGTGGCAGCAGACGCAAGAAGTTCCTGAAGCTTCGAGTCTCCGAGGGCGGTCTGAAGTCTTTGCAGCTGTTCAAGTTGGGACAGGATGTCTTTAATACCCGGATTGGAGAGCATGTCGGCGACTGATTTGTCCATAGTGACAGAAACGGCAGAGATGATAAATGATAAAGAGTAACAGGGCAATTAAAATGACGTAGGATCTTTTCAAAGACTTCGTACAAGAATCCTTGGCGATTCAGGTAGATATAGTAGAAACACTTAATGTAATTTCTCACGTCTCCACGTCGTCAGGTGCGGTCTACGGAATTTAGCTACCCTGGAAACAGTTCACCCAATGTTATTCCAAATTGAGATCTCTGCAACTAGTAGTTCTCTTGTGGTTCCTTTCCCCAGAGCAATGCGGTGCTGCAGTGATGGATCCGAGAGCCCCAGGTACGAACAGACCAAGTACAGTGACCGTCAAGTGGAAAAGCGTCAGAGAGAGCGGGCACACATGGCAGGCATAATTCCAAAGACACAAGCAACGCTTTCTGTGGAAACGGTAGCAGGGAGCACACGAGGAGATATTCCGCATACGCCACCCTAATGAGAAATCATTCAATCAAAGGAAGTCTGAGTCTTTCGAGAAATGCAAACCCTGGTTCACCAAACTAGGCATAAAAGCGAAGTGCTGAGCGCGCCACGTCACCATAGCCCACCGCGTCACATTTCGCTAGAATAGTGGGCTTCCACCAGGACGCAGGGTACTGTTTGCTAGTCAACAAAAGCATCAGGCAACATATATTAAAGAAAATAATTTCAGAACCAAAAGCATAATGCATCGCCTTCAGTACCTGATTGGGCACAAAGGAAGCCAGCATGGGCGGCGTGTTGGGGCTGAAATGGTCTAGCATTCGCTGCTGTGAAGCGGGATGGGAGGCACCTGGACTACAGTGAAAAACTGGCGGTTTAACCGAAATTTCAACGTCATGCGACGAAGAGACAAACAGATTCGCTTCCAGGAAAGGGAGGACACCAGAGATGCATTCCACAGTGAGTTCCATACCCAGGGTTTCGTGCAGAGTGTCAGCTACGCGCTGGACTGTGACGTGGGGATCAGTGTGCGCTAGACTAGTCAGCAGGAGTACCAGAAAATTGTCCCGGTATCTCACCATAGGTGGCAGGTTTTTGTCTTTCAAGACCCGTTCTTTGTAGGCAACTACAAGAGACGAAAACTGAGCAGACGATGACCGCATCATGTGATGGCGGGGAGGGGAATGTCCAATTCAAAGACGGGAGGGGGGGCCGACGGAGCGGTCAACTCTCTGTGACGTGCACTTGCAATAGCCCTCTGTCGACGATGCAGTCCTTCGTCCAGTCTACCTCAGAAACCAGCGATTGGGCAAGCACACACGTCGGGGACAGCTGCTCTTGCTCTGTAATGTCCTCCATTGCGCGCATAGCAGTGCTGGTCTTGCTATACTGCACATAAGCGATCCCACGACCTTCACCAGTTCGCGGCAGAGTCAGTACCTTCACATATTCCAAGTCTCCAAATTGTGCGAAGCGCTGTGTAACCAACCACCTGGGGAGGTCCAGAAGCATGGCACCAAAGAGGGAATATCAGTAGCACAAGCAAGACTCCTGGGAAACCTGCTCAGGCGTGGCGCGCAACTTCATGTCTGGCAACATCTTCCTTGTGTGTGTGGAGGGGGGGAATTTCCTTGGTCAAAATTTCAATGAGGTAGGGTGTTGACGAGCAGCAAGGCACCACAGTCAAATCAGTGCTGCTGACATCACCAAATCACCCTTGGGGTGGCATGCAAACTGCGAATCTGTATGCCAAGTAGTGACTGCTGCATGCATGCGTGCTTGAACAAGAGTCTTCGTTGGGCAAGTTTCGGCGACCTCGTCGATAACTGACATTTCACGCTGCTGGTTCTCGCTCACAGCCATCACAGCGGAAGCAGACCCCACGCCAGCACTACGTACCTCCTCCGGGGTGGTCTTTGGGAAAGTGGCAAAGAGTCGTGATCTTGGAGGGAAGTCTCCGTCGTCGGTCGTGGTCCTTGGGGCACCTCTGGGCACTGCATAACTTACCTGTGCCAAAAGGAAGGGTAATTGCTTCCAGGAGCATTCTCGTCCCCAATGCTCGGCAGTAATGGGAGATGCGGGCATACCCCTTGTATGCGCGGTTTATGCTGCAGGTGCAGCCACAGGGACGATATGAGCACCCACTGCAGAGATGGCTCCCTGACACAACTACTGTGGGGTCAGTCAGTGTTCATAAAACTTTCAGCACTTTCCGGGAAACTCACGTTTCAGACGTCACAGGGACGTTTTCCAGCGATATTGAACTCCAGAAACCAGTCCTAGAGCACGCCCACATGCAAACAAACCTTGATGGGACCACCTTCAGGATCCAACTGGGCACCATCAAGATTTTCTTTCGCAGTTGCGGCACTGGAAGCCTTGTCGAACTTTACGAAACAAGAACCCTTAAATTCTCGAGTTGTCTTGTCAGTTCTGATCTTAACAGACTGGACGTTTCCATAGTGACTGAACTGCTGCTGGATGAAATCTACAGAGAACAAGCAGGGGTCTGGAAGTGACAAGTGCCCGACCATGACAGTGAATGTGCTGCCAACACGCGATGCAGACCACAGGGACCACAGGGGGGATCTGAATACTAATTTCACGCCATTCGAGCTTCAACCACGACATTTTGCGCTTCCTGTGACTTGGACGCATTTGGAGGGAACCTTCAGCAGCTAAGTCCTCTGGACGGACAGATTACTTGAAGTTGAGGCGGCGGATGGTCAAAGAGAGTCATAACCCGAAAAACTACTGGCCACTATTCGAATTACTAAACACGATCGTCCCTAGTTGCTTGGTTGGGGCTGGATTTGGAATCCGGTCACTGTGCTAAAGCCAAACTTCAGGCAAACGCTTTGCAAATGCTACACTTTGCTACACTTTGTTGGACAGAGGGTCAGTGCTGGGCGGCAGATGGTCTGCCTTGCTCACAACTGCGCACCCGTAACAGGGCTTGCAGGTTGGTCCGCTGATGGGCAAAGGATGGCCGGCGGTGGGTCATAGATGGTCAAAACCCGGAAAACTCGGATAGTCCCTATTTGAACTACTGAACACAATTTAAAAAACGGTTTTCAATTTTGACCTGAAAAAATCGGCAGTTCATCGATTCCTACGGATTCCTCAAAGTTACTATACACCAATCGATAGCCCTTGCTCTGGGCTATCGATTGCGCCTGGTACTTTTTCTTATTTCATCACTTTCGTGACTTTTTTCCAAGGTGCTGGACCACAAACGAGCTATATACTGTTGCGCGGGCGGCGGCTGGTCTTCAGATGATCGAGCTTCGCTCGGACAAGAGGTATGCATATGTATATGCCATGTATATTGTGTGTATCCCAAAAGTATACTAGATCGGTTTGGGTTGAACCGCGTTGAATGGGTGATTCACAACCCCATGAACTACTTGTAGAACGGCAATACCACAGGAGTATACGTCTCACGTTATTTGATGCATGGCAGTCCAGCTGCCCAAACAGTGCTGAATCACAAATGTTATAGTTCCTCCAAGGACAGCCGCGCTATATACAACTCAGGTTCTGGTCAGGTTCTCTGCCCTGTCTGGGGTGCGGGGGGGCGGGGGGGATTGGTGTTTGGTGTTCAATGTGCCTGGGTTGATCGGTGGTGGTTCTGGTGGCAGTTCTGGCTCTGGGGGTGGTTTTGGTGGTTTTAGAAGCCCTGCCTGGTTCGTTCGGCGCGCGCACGCTGCAGAAAAATAAAGGAAAAACAGCCAAAACGCGCCAGAAACAGGCCAAAACAACCAAATTTTCCAATTTCCCGACCTCAGAAACCCCCCCAGCTTTGTGGCACCAAAAATTAACGAGGTCGAGAGAAACAGCCAAAAAACGGCACTCAATCGGAAAACAATAGACACTCAGAAAAATGTGCTGACAACTATGAGTGCTATGACAACTATGAGGACTATGACAACTATGAGTACTATGGCAGCTATGAGTGCCATGACAACTATGAGTGCTATGGCCGCTCTGAGTGATATGACCCCTATGAGTGCTATGGCACCTATGAGGACTATGACAACTATGAGTGCTATGACAACTTTGAGTGCTATGGCCGCTATGAGTGATATGACAACTATGAGGACTATGACAACTATGACCGCTATGACATCTATGACTGCTATGACAACTATGAGGACTACGGCTGCTATGAGTGCTATGGCCGCTATGACCGCTGTGAGGGCTGTGCGTGCTATGGCCGCTATGACTGTATTAACCTGAAGGCAGCGAACAAAGCGTTGTATTTCCTTCACCCTGAAATACTGTTAACTCCATGGCATATTGGCCTATCTTCTGTTAGGTCAACGATTGGTCTATTTCTCCGTAGGCTGAGTCAGGCAACTTCTTCCCTGTGGTGACGGACTAACTAATGAAGCCGTGTCCAGTCGCCCCACTCTATACTTGCCTCTATGGTGTCTAGTCTAACCTTTACGAGTCTCATGTACCCAAACAGTGAGCTGCACTTGAGCTCCGGCACCACACATGCTAGAACTGGCAGCCTGCGGGCGCCGCAAATTTTTCTGCCAAGCAGAATCGATCCGAAACTCAATTCCTTATCGATTGCTGATGAAATGGAGCAAAGTCTCGTTTTCTACGGCGAGAAATCCTTGACTTACTGATCGCGATTCGCGAGGTCGCCGCGCCCCCGCCGATCTAACTGCTCAGCTTGCCAGAGCAACTAACCGCATTTGCGGGGTCAAATGTGATCAGGAATATTTATATATATTATATAATATATAATATATATTATAATTATGGTGCAAAATGGGCTGCGTTCCGAGGGGATCATTTCCCAAGTCTCCCTCCGGAACTTCGCCAATTTTTCACAGGCGCACCGAGTCGAATCGAGTGGACATCAAGGGTTCTAAGGGTATCAAGGGTCCTCGACGCCCACGACACAAATCTGCCATGTTTGAGGCCACATTGACCTCAAAACATGCATATGCTTCATATATGTTGAAGAGCATATATATATATATATATATAAAACATGGGCGAAGGGAAACAGGGTCCCAATATTTAGCACGAAGGGACCATTGTCGCATATATATATATATATATATATATATATATATATATATATATATATAGTGTGAAAACTTTCATGAGGCATTTTGGGATGCCAAAAACATAAAATGCATCATATATATGGCCATACCCCAAAGGCACTTCCCCAATATTTTCCTGATTGGCAAAGTGCATATATGCATGCATAATGGCCCTGCTTTGGCCATATCTTCTGGCGTGCAGGCAATAGTGTATAGGGAGTGCTCCACATGGTATGGTTGGGCACCATCGGTGTACAATAACTCATCCTTACGTATAAGCGCGTCCCCAATGTTTTTCTTGTATATTATCGGCATTGGTAACGTGCCATAGAATAGCATATTTTAACTTTTTTCACGCTATCCAAGATTGCTACTGGGAAACATATGAGTAGTTGGTTTTGGATCTAAACTAATGCCGTTTTGTGAGTTGAACCCGTCCAACCCTAGGTCAACTCCCAACCAAACCCAATGGGTTTACGAGCCCATGCCGGGTAGGGTTGTTTTTCATAAACCTTTCCGAATTCTGTGCTCACTTGAAAAATCGAGATCTCCGAGCCACAGGGTCAAATTATTTCAAAATTGAGATATGTATCATATATGAGTCTCAACTTCACATTCTCGGTTATATGAGGGCCCGTTAGATTTTTCCCGAGCGCCGTCGAAGCCAACATGGGCCGTCATTCCAATTTCCTCAAAAATTACCAGTCCGACATTTGGGTATGCCATGTGCCCAATTGTGGGGAGTTACACACTCTCAAGCTAGGGATCTAAAGCATGTGACATATGTGTATATTTATCAACTCCACGGCCTCCCAGATGACCATGGCCAATAAATATGATATAGCCAAGGTGGCAGGTTTTGAGCGTTTTGTGCAATTTTGCAGCGCATGGGTGCATTTCTGCCCATTTATGGGGTCGGATGGCGATCCCATATCTCCGGACCTAGGAGAGCAATGACCATCATATTTAAATATGATGGTAATATGGGTCTGTACCTGGAATCCATGTCTTGGGGCCGCGAGGTCCTTGCCCATACGGCTCCCGCTACCCCAACGTGTGATCGCCATCCGGGCCCAAAAGGCCACATTACCCCGGAAGGGTATATGCATTCTTATTTGTGGTTTCGCATGCCATTGGGTTCGCAGGCAAGGGATAATCGAGCGTTGGAGCCCAGAAGGCTATGAGATGGGCTCAGGGGAATTTAGGGTGAGGGTTACCGGAGGGTAATTTCAGAAAGGCCCCCAGAATTCCCAGAACACGACCCCCCCAAGTGGGTTGGCCTGCAGCCCATGGAGACGGAGGAGGAAGGCAAGTGGGAAATCGTATGAAAGGCCTTCTTCCCCTCCCACACCTCACCCCTTGACGGACTTCGTCTCCACGGTGCCTGGGAGTGAGGGGCCCGCCAAGGGGGGACATTTTGGCGATTTTGGCTACATTGACCCAAAGCATGGGGCCGGCTCTCCGAGACCAGCCGCCCCCATTGAACGCCAAGTTGGGCATGGCTCACCATGGGTCTGGAGCCCAGGGAACAGGGATAGTTGCCCCCTAAGAGATTTTTCTCAGGCAGAAGGGGAGGCAAGGGACCCCAGGGATTTCGGGGACAAAACTGGAGGACATTCGACACAAACCCCCCTGAAACCCCCTGTTCACAACCCTCACTCACGGTGTGATATCTCAATGCCGGCTGGGGGGTCAGAAGCTCCCGTACGGACCAATGGCGAGCTATTGGTCCCCTCTCGAGGCACTAGCCCAGCCATCTGCTCTCGAGGGATAGCTGGAGATGTAGGGAGCCATCTCCCTCCCTCATTTTGGAACAACGCCAAGAGACAAGGAACCCTGGCCGATCCCGTCACCGCAGCCGCACGCCGCCTCCCGCGGCGCGGCGAGTCGTCTTCCATGAGGGTATGGATAGGGCCCACGGGGGCCCCTGCGACCCCCACGCCCAGCGGACATCATCTACCACCGATCCCCGACGCCGGTCCAAGAGGCCCCGCACCGAACGGGCGCACATCCCCACCATTCTCACGCCGGTCGAGCGCGAGCGGCAGGCGGCGCTTCACGCGGGCCCCCGCCGGGCGGCGGACGGAGCATCCAGCTCATCCGCCGCCTCCCTCCCAGGGTCAGCGGCCAACCCGCTGTCGGGGGGACCACACGCCACGGACACGCGACCAAGGGAGCCTGCGGCCGACCCAAGGCCTGCGCAAGGAGCGGGGGAACAGCCTCCCCCACAGCCCCCAAACCGCCAAGCCACGGAGGGCACATCGCAACAACCGGGGCACGATGCGAGCGGCCCAAGGGCGGACGCAGAAATGACAGGGACCTCCGGCCCTCAGGAGTCCGCCGGCCCACTGCCCGCCGCCACGACCTGCTCGGTGCCCCAGCAACAGGAGCCCTCCACGGAGTACGTGCCTGGGGGACACCCTGGCACCACCTCACGGCACCCCTCCCCGACTAGCGCCGCGTTAGACCAGGACCGGGTGACCATGCTGTAATGAAAATGGGCATCGGGGCATCAATTGGCCATTATTGGACCAGAAATTTCATTAAAAAGCATCACAAATCCTCAAATCCCCATTAACAATTGAGGATCGGCATGCCGCTCCCGACAGTAGGAGCGGCCCCATGACGAATGCCGAGACGTGGACAGAAATTCCCAAATTCTGTCGATTTTTGTACAAGACGGAATACAAATTGTTTTTTGCATTGAAATGTCGACAATTCCGTCCTTGATCGCATCGGTCCCAGCCGGTTTCGTCGACACCGCCTTGGACCACAATGATGATTCTCAAGTCGGTTTCAAGAAGCCGCCTTGATTCCAACGTCGCCGACAACACCACTTGGTTCTCACAACCACGTCGTGGTTTTATCACATTGATTTCCATTTTGCCTTATTTACCATGTTGATGGTAAATAGTGTGTCTCTCATGTTGTTTGCATGATTCGTAATTGCTCACAATCAAATTCTACATTAATGAAATTGAAGTGGCCCCAAATATTTGGTGTTTCACTCTCACTTGAGTTAGGCTAATGAAATTGAAGTGGCCCCAAATATTTGGTGTTTCACTCTCACTTGAGTTAGGCAAAGCCGCAACCGACCTCAAACCCTGCACTCAATGTGGACACTGGCCAATGCTCGGGATGTCTATTCCATGTGCTTCAAAGTATCGATTTCGCCCTGAAAGTGGGCCTCATCAGCAAAACATAGCTCTACAGGACAGGCAACCATCATTCATGCACAGTGTGTGCTGCACATTGTTCCATGCCACATAATCACAATAAATGCAACTCGTGGCTGTTACAGCGCCAAACAAACACCAAGGTTGTTGCGACCTACTTCATTCTCAGCGCTGTGCGCGCGTGTCTCCTGAATAATTTACGAAGCGAGGCCAAAGGCTTCAAAATCGCAAATAAACGTGTTTTACCCTTCAAGAAAGGTAACCTTTTTTGTATGCAATGCAATACACGCGGCCACGACAGCTGTACCGCTGAATGATGCCATGCGCGAAGTATATGCACTCGGGGGATTCCCACCCTCCCTCCACCCCCAATGACACCCGACTCGTGGCTCTCCACTTGACTCAGCGAGCATTGCACATCATCCACATGTGCCAATACCCGTTCACGTCGTGGTATCAATACCTTTGAACGCTCATCCCATGAAAGAATCATTTGTGTGACCACGTGTTTAGGATAATCCAACAATTCCACCGCCGTAGTTAACCTTCGTAGGCAAAGGACATAAAAGCGCTCGTGGGAACAAATACGTAGATACCTAATGCATTCGCCTCTAATCCATGAACATTTAGTGTGTCGGGGCACATTCGCACGCCAAGGAATATAGGTGCATGCATGCGACGGCTTCCAATAGACACTTGTGCGTAGGGGGGCGAGTGATACCACCCATATGTCCAAAAAAGCAATTCCACAGCGACTCGCTTTATCCACAAAAGTAAAGGCGAGATGTTTGGGGTATACCTTACACAAATGCGTGTTCAAATCCTGCACACTGAGACTCAAAGGGTGAACGGCGAAGCCGTCATCAATATAGCGCCATAATAGAATGTCACGGGGCAGGGGGGAGCGTCTCTCATATGCCCTAAGAACCAATTGGGCCCACGATGGAGCGCAGTTCGTTCCCATGGCAAAGCCAATCAATTGCAAAAAGATGGCCACTCCCTCGTTGAGGAAGATGCAATGCGTAAACACTACATTCATGAGAAACTTTCCAAGGTACATATGCTCCTGGTTGTCCATATTCATATATGGGAACGATGTTTTCAACTCAACAAATTGATCCCAAGGCATTTCGGCAAACAAACAATGTAGAAATACACGTTCATGGCTCAAAATGGGTAGAGCGTCGGATTCATGTTGAAGAAAGTAGGCGCGCCAAAAATCCATCGCCATGGAAACATCGCTCCAACGGAAATTCGTGTATAGACTCTCAAAATCGAAAGTGGATATGCACCATTCTCTTCCATCCGCCCCCCACCCCGGGTCAGAAGAAAATTTCCTCAACCTTTTGAGCAGGTCCAGCGTATCTAAAATGGGGGAGCATTGACAGAGGGGGTCATGGTGTCGATCTATCTTGAGCAAGATTGTGCCCATAGTGGCAAGCAGGATGGATGATGGTGTTGTTGCCCAACGAAACATGCCCACCACCGGTCGTGTTGGAAAACGCCCATTTGGTTTTAGGGCGAAACCCTCTTTATGTGTTTTTGCAAGCAAGTAGAAATTCGGGAATTCCTCGACACATTCGTGACGTGGTGGTTGCGGGAATTAAGCGAATGGTGCAGCAAGACTTAATGGTAGACAAGATGCAGGCTGTGGTGCAAGATCTTGAATCTTCGATTTCCGATATCACTTATGCTCTGCCCTCTCAACGGGAAAATACGAGTACGGACAAGGAAGACACGTCCATGCGCCCCCCATCCCCTGTCCTTTCCTCTCCTAAGTCGGACTCTAATGCTGAGTCCTCGTATAAAGCTAGACTGAATCCTGCAACCCCCGACCCACTGTGTGTGCATGAGGACCTGGGCGATGAGCAACCCCCACCCCTGGTGTATGGGTCAGACTCTGACTCTGACTACGAATCAGATATGGACATTTCCGACCAAAGAGGTAAGTCCTACGCTGATTTTTTCTTGACGGGGAGGGAAGACTTTGAAACCTTCGTTGAAAAGGTGACACAAAGCCGTACCCTAACTATCCTGTGGAACAGACACGCCACCAGGCAGGGCTGGTCTTCATGGGACGATTTGGATAAAGGGAACTTATCTGCCATTCTGCAACAGTTTCGGCAAGTGCAACAGGCGTACCTCCCAGAATGTGCCCCAATGCACCCGCGACTCACGCAACATAACCTCAGGTTCACAAGTGGGTGGGAAGAATTTTTCAATGATGTTTGTCGGGTGACCCTGTCCTTATGGAGTAATCCGTGGAGCTCCCCCACTGCTGAGTATTGGCACCCTGATGACACAGGAGGTCTGGGGATTGATAATCAGACACCGCTGCTCCAGGTCCTAAACAGCGTGACAGCAGGGTCTGCATGTTTCATTAACACAGCGGAATGCCCCGATGTGTCGGACGAAGTTTTTCGTATACTCAACAGAAAGATGCGAAGTTTTGAAGATTTCCGTCTGGTATGTGTGACAAAACGTGATGCGTCGTCCAGATGGAACTCATTCCTCCAGACGTGGGAACAAAAAGGTAGGGCAGCACTATGTGGTGCTGTACGTTTCATGAATTTTCGAACTTATGGGGTTCACAAAGAAACATGGTCTAGATTGAATGGCCCGTGGGAAGTTTATATTTTAGAAAGCGGTATCAAACCGGTTGGACATCTACTGTCTGCTCATGATTATTCGACATCTCTAAGGAACCTGGTAGGGGGGAAGAGTAACTCCGAGTGGTTCCCCCTCCCCTCTTTCTCTGATGGATATGCGTATAAAGGACACTCAGGTTTTCAGCCCTCTGATGTACAATCCTTCTGGGATGCATGGGACGCGATTGCACTAAAGAGAGACGCGCTGCTCAAATCCAAACCAGTGGATTGGTCTGCAGTGCGTGATTCCCTTCAGGAGAGCAATCTGTTGTTGAGGGATGCGAAAGACTCTCGCTTGCGCCGGATTGCCCGCTTAGCCAAACTCCCACTGACATGGAATCTTGATGAAGTGGGTTCATGGGTGTATACGATTTGCGGTCCATACCCCCCATACGTGGGACAAACAGGATGTTTTAAGAATACCCGATCATGCTTAGATAGATATAAGGAACACTTGCAGAAAGCTAAATCCCTAGCCAACCATTTTTCTGGCATACGCCACCGAAAGATTCGTGCGGCGATGGGTTTTGGGAAACTCCCCTCACTGGCCAGAATGCTTGCCCGAGAAGGCCCATCAAGAGTTACTATTGTAGCACTGCAAGATGTGGCTAATAAACAGGCAGGAGCGGTCGAACGATGGTGGAACACCGTTTTGGGACAGACACTGAATCAGGTAACCCCTTTCGGGGGAATTGATGCTTTCAGAGTTGAGCGGCTCCTGGGGGGACACTCAAAAACAATCTCGATGGAAAAGGCCTCACTGACTACAATGGCGCAGTCATTGTTACGTGAAGACGCCTGTAAGTCCAACCGCGAGATGGATGAACGCTGGTGGTTTTTATCATGTGTAGCAGGCAAAATTGAACCCACCCTTTTCGAGAGGCTGTTCAAGCACATTGCAAAATTAACCAAGCATAAATGGAACCTCACTGTGAGACGTCGGCTGGTGCTGCGCATTCCCTGCTTTGACCCACTGATCCAAACACAGGTTAGGGGAGTATGTACGGTTGCAATGACCAAGCTCATGATTCCAGCTGGCTTGAAGGAATGGTTTGCTAAGTCGATTTGTGTCATACCAGTGCCTTTTGCCACTATCCGGGATGCCTTGAGCGGTGGAGGGAGCCAGAAGGCACCGAAAATCACCAGGCAAATACTAGAGGAGTGGCGTGCCTCCGAGCCTGAAATATGTGAGTGGGTTCCTCTTCCACATAAACTAGGAGCCTGGAGAGTGCAGATGGCACCAGAGCAACTCCGACAGGTATGTGACGAGGCGCTTCGGCGAATCAACCAGCAGTCCTGTCACTGTACTTATATGCGCAGAGGTGCACCCAATTTTGGAGGTTACCTGGACCATGTAGTCATTCGGACGCAGTCAGACTGGTCACACATACTCGAGCCTACTGCTGTACGTATTTTTTCTGCTAACGCCAGGAATCAATTTTTTCCGGATCCTGGCTCACTGCGAGAGCAACTATCCGACATGCGTACAGCTCTGGAGGGGCTAGCAGTTTCGCAGATTTCTGTGGAGAGATGCCAGTTTGTTTCCAAAGGCATTTTCGAAGGAGGGATTGTGAGACAGGCAGAGTCCAGTCTGTGGGAGGCAGTCAAAGCTACAGTTACCACAGGTATCCAGGCTGCCCCTTGGCTGAATGGAGCGCAAATCCAGGGTCTGCGTTATGATGTTTCAGAACTAAACCTGAAGGTCACGGTCTGGGACAAAAAACTGACTAGACTAGGGGCACTGTGCTCGCACCTGTATGATATCCGACTGCTTGAGTCCACTATGTTTGGGTCCCGTTTCCAACTGTGGGGATGGGCTGAATCCCCAGCAGCAGCGAAACTTGCTGTTACTTACTTGGTAACCCAGCGTGCGCGCGAACACAAGATCCTGCAAGATATGCTGCAGCGTCGCCTGGGCAGAGCCTGCTTAGGCCTGCAGGAAGATGCAGACGAATTTTTGTTTGAGTGTTTCATGGAGCCTCTCCCAAATAAACGGTACCCTAAAGCACCTGCTTTGTTCTCCCTCCCCAAGTGGAAATCTACAGAGTATGACCCGGAAAACCCTGTTTTGAAGTGGCGTGATATTGTTTCCTACAAATCACACATTTTACAGAGCTATAGTAGAGTAGTCTCCCGTGCCCTGCAATTACTGTGCGCTGCCCTGCACAGCTCTGGTGTCTGCCTTGGTTTCCCGAATATGCTAGGTGTACGTGACCAATTAAAGTCAGTGCAACGATTTGCTGGTCCACATGACCCGGTTGCTTTTAGGGAAAGGGACATGGATGACATGTTTTGGCAGATTGAACGCTCTGAGGCGTTGCAAGCAATCAACTGGGCTATCGACAGAGCTCGCGCTGACACACGTGGTAAAACACTGTGGTTTAGTATTGCAAAGGGCCTAGAGAAGGGTCTGGATAGATTCGGCAAGAATTCTGAGAAGTCGTTTGTTACCCTGTCCGAGTCTGAAGTTCTGAGATTTGTTGAGTACGACATGACAGAAAATGTTTTTCTGACGATTGGTCCTGTTATATTATGCCAAGGAGCCAGAGGCATCCCCATAGGGGGGTTCCTCTCGGCACAAATTGCTGAGATCTGGGCGTGTTGGAAGGAATTTACCGGTTTATTCGGTGACCTGGTCCCCACTGTCCAACAGCGTCTCACTGAATTTTGCTTGGATTACTCCAACACACACGGGACTCCGGTGCAATGTGTTGTGCCGGGAGTCACTGAGCTAGTTAACCACTTTCCTGATGACCATGTGTTGGCACATGACATGTTCGTTTCTAAACATGTACATACAGTGACTCCAGAGGCACTGTGTCAGGCAGGTTTTTCAGGCTGGTGGTCCCCTGCAGATAGAGTCTTCGCCACTGCCCATGTAGCGGGACAGACAGTACGTTTCATTCAGACCCTCCCCTGGGATGGTGCTGAAGGGGGAAGGTTACAGAGTATCATCCGACATTCCACGAAGAGGAATAAGCGCGTTGTGATGCAATTTTTTCGTAATTTTGACGCTCTGAACGGTATAGTGGGGGAGATCCTATCTGCAGACACTTTGGGAGCCTGTGCGGGCCCCTTATCACAGTCTACACCCGTTGTCATCATGTCCAGGTACCGAGATAATGTTTATTTCGCTATGGTGGGAATCTCCCCCTTTCTTGAGGCCCCCATCCTGTTTGTTATTGAAAAAATCACTGAAGTGCTATATAGTATTCCGTTGAAGTGGGAACCACACGGCCGAGTAACGACTTGGGGCGAGGCTTCCATGATCTTACATGTACAGCCCCCAGAAATGCAACACGGTGCGAATTTGAAATTTGGTCTACAACGGAAAGGAGTGGTCCAGAAATTGAGTGAGGTGGTGAGTGGGCATGTGACAGCTGAATGGGAACAATGGGTAGACACCCACTCTCCAAATGCCCGATATGTGTTACGCTCTCTCTTCCCTGGCTTGCTTTACAAATCACTTCTATATGCCCTGACCCGACATGATGTGGTTGTAAATCTGAGGTCCCTTTTATGGGGATGTGGTGTACGAGGATATCCTGACCAGTGGTGGCGCCCCATCCTGTACCGGTTTTTCCACAAGTTCAGATTGCACAGGATTGTAGGTTTCAAACGTTTGATAGGTTGGTTTCACGAGGGAAAACAGGTTCCGAAGGCCTGAGCTTCTTCCAGCCCTTTTTGCTATGACATGATTCGACCGGTGTGACATGTGTGTATGTATACATAATCTGGATTGAGGGTGCATAACACGAAAGATGAAGGACTGAGATGAGAGTAGGACACTTGTTGCCCAACGCTTCTCTGCAGTCTATGATCACTGATGAGTGTTTTGTTGCTTTGTCACTGCTAAAGTAGTTCAAAAGCCCCTTCTCTCTTGGACAACCTGTGGTTCGGTCCGTGGTATCTACAAAAGCTACGGACGTCTCTTTGTTCGCTTCACGTTCACAAGATGCCTTCGAAATTGCGAAAAGACAAAGGGAGCAAGGACACGATGGAAGAGGCGCTGGGCCTTCTTACAAGCGTTCTCTCGAAGATGACAGAGCAACAAAGTTCGGGTGGACATGAAGGACAATTTCGAGAAAATAGATGGGAATCAGAAAATCCGTGTTACTGGTGCTGGAAAGTAGGACACCTCGCGCGCTGGCACAAACTCGACTGGTCTGACTCTACGTCGTTTGTCTGGAATACGAACCGCAAAGCATGGCATGTAGTGCAAGCAATGCACCGCGCAGACAAATCACCAAAGGCTATCATGGAGACACTGGATGTCAATGTGAACTTGAAAGCTCACAATAAAGGGAGAGATCGACTCATCGCCATTGCTAAAGCTCACGCTGAGCAACTACGCGAGGGGAAGCAACCGCCCGAAGGTGAAGCTGATAAAATTCGAAAAAAGAAGAAAAAGCCGAAAAAACCGAGCGCAGAAGAACCTACAGATCCACCTGATGGTGACGAGGAGATGACCGACACAGCAGCGGCGCAAAAAGCGAAAGGTAAAACACTCGCCAAAGTAAAAGTTGAACCATCGGACGACAATGACAAAAAACCTGGCAAAGGGTTTGCGTTCGAGCCTACGAACCTTGGACAAAGCCTTGGTCAAATGCAACTCAGTGGAGAGATGGGTTCCGTGCGACTAAGTGTAAAAAACCTGGACAATAGGATCACACACGCGGAACAGTCGCTGCACACTATCTCTACAGATATGAAAGTGATGAAGGAATCTATCCATGAAGTTCGCTGCGACAACGCCGAGAACAAGACAGTGCTGCATATGCTGCTGGAAGGGCAAGGATGGTCACAAGCAGAAATTGATAAGCGGATGGCAGGTGCACAAGAAAGAGCTAAGCGCTTGCTTACTGAACCGGACGCTGGCAAAGAACTGGAATCGGAAAACATCTCGGGCAGTACACCAAGGTCTGAAACCTCTGTGACGAGTAAACGCTCACTGCAGGACATGGAACTCACAGAGGTGCAGATGTCTCAAGCACTAGAGCGATGGTCCAAAGATGACCTAACACAGGCGGCGGTGAGACACGGACTGACCATTGATGTCTTTGCTTCAGTTACAAAAGCTATGATCATTGCTGCGCTTTCTCATAAGATCCCAGATGGGCTATGGGCTGTCATGCCGGACATTGGTGTCAATCAAGGAAAATTCTGTGCTGTCGCTGTACGTGTATGTGAGTTCACGAAAGGAGGAGTTCTGCGATGGGGCGCCAACATGCCTGCACGACCAGAACCGTGGTTCGAAAAAGGCGATAAAATCGATGTGGAGGTCCCGCAGGACTTATGCCTGTCAAACATCTTCATCGCACGAGAAGATGCGTTGGATAAGGCCAAGGTCCCCGCTGCGCGCAGAGGCCGAAAGACTACCACCCCGATTACCTCGCCACCTCCGTGCATACCTACATTGGCAGGACTGCCTACCGTAGTGGGTGTGTCCTCTACCTCACATGGTGCAGGCGCTACGCCACCTGGTGATGAGATCCACAGTGCCGCGGCAACTCCAGCGATGGCCGAGCCGACTTACGATGGAGGAGCCAGCATTGCTGACCAAAACCCTGCTGACGAAGCGACCTCTCCGATGATGGCAGGGTCACAAAATGGCTGTGGTCAGGAACCTGACCATCCAAATTCACACACCATGTCTGTTGACGACGACGCCGACATCATTTGACGTCCTCGCTTTGACACCTTCATTGCCACACAAGCCACCGCATTTTTTCACTCACGCACACCATGTCAGCTGTAACGGATATGCTAGCTAATTCCTTTCCAGACCTTCCTCGACACATTCGTGACGTGGTGGTTGCGGGAATTAAGCGAATGGTGCAGCAAGACTTAATGGTAGACAAGATGCAGGCTGTGGTGCAAGATCTTGAATCTTCGATTTCCGATATCACTTATGCTCTGCCCTCTCAACGGGAAAATACGAGTACGGACAAGGAAGACACGTCCATGCGCCCCCCATCCCCTGTCCTTTCCTCTCCTAAGTCGGACTCTAATGCTGAGTCCTCGTATAAAGCTAGACTGAATCCTGCAACCCCCGACCCACTGTGTGTGCATGAGGACCTGGGCGATGAGCAACCCCCACCCCTGGTGTATGGGTCAGACTCTGACTCTGACTACGAATCAGATATGGACATTTCCGACCAAAGAGGTAAGTCCTACGCTGATTTTTTCTTGACGGGGAGGGAAGACTTTGAAACCTTCGTTGAAAAGGTGACACAAAGCCGTACCCTAACTATCCTGTGGAACAGACACGCCACCAGGCAGGGCTGGTCTTCATGGGACGATTTGGATAAAGGGAACTTATCTGCCATTCTGCAACAGTTTCGGCAAGTGCAACAGGCGTACCTCCCAGAATGTGCCCCAATGCACCCGCGACTCACGCAACATAACCTCAGGTTCACAAGTGGGTGGGAAGAATTTTTCAATGATGTTTGTCGGGTGACCCTGTCCTTATGGAGTAATCCGTGGAGCTCCCCCACTGCTGAGTATTGGCACCCTGATGACACAGGAGGTCTGGGGATTGATAATCAGACACCGCTGCTCCAGGTCCTAAACAGCGTGACAGCAGGGTCTGCATGTTTCATTAACACAGCGGAATGCCCCGATGTGTCGGACGAAGTTTTTCGTATACTCAACAGAAAGATGCGAAGTTTTGAAGATTTCCGTCTGGTATGTGTGACAAAACGTGATGCGTCGTCCAGATGGAACTCATTCCTCCAGACGTGGGAACAAAAAGGTAGGGCAGCACTATGTGGTGCTGTACGTTTCATGAATTTTCGAACTTATGGGGTTCACAAAGAAACATGGTCTAGATTGAATGGCCCGTGGGAAGTTTATATTTTAGAAAGCGGTATCAAACCGGTTGGACATCTACTGTCTGCTCATGATTATTCGACATCTCTAAGGAACCTGGTAGGGGGGAAGAGTAACTCCGAGTGGTTCCCCCTCCCCTCTTTCTCTGATGGATATGCGTATAAAGGACACTCAGGTTTTCAGCCCTCTGATGTACAATCCTTCTGGGATGCATGGGACGCGATTGCACTAAAGAGAGACGCGCTGCTCAAATCCAAACCAGTGGATTGGTCTGCAGTGCGTGATTCCCTTCAGGAGAGCAATCTCTTGTTGAGGGATGCGAAAGACTCTCGCTTGCGCCGGATTGCCCGCTTAGCCAAACTCCCACTGACATGGAATCTTGATGAAGTGGGTTCATGGGTGTATACGATTTGCGGTCCATACCCCCCATACGTGGGACAAACAGGATGTTTTAAGAATACCCGATCATGCTTAGATAGATATAAGGAACACTTGCAGAAAGCTAAATCCCTAGCCAACCATTTTTCTGGCATACGCCACCGAAAGATTCGTGCGGCGATGGGTTTTGGGAAACTCCCCTCACTGGCCAGAATGCTTGCCCGAGAAGGCCCATCAAGAGTTACTATTGTAGCACTGCAAGATGTGGCTAATAAACAGGCAGGAGCGGTCGAACGATGGTGGAACACCGTTTTGGGACAGACACTGAATCAGGTAACCCCTTTCGGGGGAATTGATGCTTTCAGAGTTGAGCGGCTCCTGGGGGGACACTCAAAAACAATCTCGATGGAAAAGGCCTCACTGACTACAATGGCGCAGTCATTGTTACGTGAAGACGCCTGTAAGTCCAACCGCGAGATGGATGAACGCTGGTGGTTTTTATCATGTGTAGCAGGCAAAATTGAACCCACCCTTTTCGAGAGGCTGTTCAAGCACATTGCAAAATTAACCAAGCATAAATGGAACCTCACTGTGAGACGTCGGCTGGTGCTGCGCATTCCCTGCTTTGACCCACTGATCCAAACACAGGTTAGGGGAGTATGTACGGTTGCAATGACCAAGCTCATGATTCCAGCTGGCTTGAAGGAATGGTTTGCTAAGTCGATTTGTGTCATACCAGTGCCTTTTGCCACTATCCGGGATGCCTTGAGCGGTGGAGGGAGCCAGAAGGCACCGAAAATCACCAGGCAAATACTAGAGGAGTGGCGTGCCTCCGAGCCTGAAATATGTGAGTGGGTTCCTCTTCCACATAAACTAGGAGCCTGGAGAGTGCAGATGGCACCAGAGCAACTCCGACAGGTATGTGACGAGGCGCTTCGGCGAATCAACCAGCAGTCCTGTCACTGTACTTATATGCGCAGAGGTGCATCCAATTTTGGAGGTTACCCGGACCATGTAGTCATTCGGACGCAGTCAGACTGGTCACACATACTCGAGCCTACTGCTGTACGTATTTTTTCTGCTAACGCCAGGAATCAATTTTTTCCGGATCCTGGCTCACTGCGAGAGCAACTATCCGACATGCGTACAGCTCTGGAGGGGCTAGCAGTTTCGCAGATTTCTGTGGAGAGATGCCAGTTTGTTTCCAAAGGCATTTTCGAAGGAGGGATTGTGAGACAGGCAGAGTCCAGTCTGTGGGAGGCAGTCAAAGCTACAGTTACCACAGGTATCCAGGCTGCCCCTTGGCTGAATGGAGCGCAAATCCAGGGTCTGCGTTATGATGTTTCAGAACTAAACCTGAAGGTCACGGTCTGGGACAAAAAACTGACTAGACTAGGGGCACTGTGCTCGCACCTGTATGATATCCGACTGCTTGAGTCCACTATGTTTGGGTCCCGTTTCCAACTGTGGGGATGGGCTGAATCCCCAGCAGCAGCGAAACTTGCTGTTACTTACTTGGTAACCCAGCGTGCGCGCGAACACAAGATCCTGCAAGATATGCTGCAGCGTCGCCTGGGCAGAGCCTGCTTAGGCCTGCAGGAAGATGCAGACGAATTTTTGTTTGAGTGTTTCATGGAGCCTCTCCCAAATAAACGGTACCCTAAAGCACCTGCTTTGTTCTCCCTCCCCAAGTGGAAATCTACAGAGTATGACCCGGAAAACCCTGTTTTGAAGTGGCGTGATATTGTTTCCTACAAATCACACATTTTACAGAGCTATAGTAGAGTAGTCTCCCGTGCCCTGCAATTACTGTGCGCTGCCCTGCACAGCTCTGGTGTCTGCCTTGGTTTCCCGAATATGCTGGGTGTACGTGACCAATTAAAGTCAGTGCAACGATTTGCTGGTCCACATGACCCGGTTGCTTTTAGGGAAAGGGACATGGATGACATGTTTTGGCAGATTGAACGCTCTGAGGCGTTGCAAGCAATCAACTGGGCTATCGACAGAGCTCGCGCTGACACACGTGGTAAAACACTGTGGTTTAGTATTGCAAAGGGCCTAGAGAAGGGTCTGGATAGATTCGGCAAGAATTCTGAGAAGTCGTTTGTTACCCTGTCCGAGTCTGAAGTTCTGAGATTTGTTGAGTACGACATGACAGAAAATGTTTTTCTGACGATTGGTCCTGTTATATTATGCCAAGGAGCCAGAGGCATCCCCATAGGGGGGTTCCTCTCGGCACAAATTGCTGAGATCTGGGCGTGTTGGAAGGAATTTACCGGTTTATTCGGTGACCTGGTCCCCACTGTCCAACAGCGTCTCACTGAATTTTGCTTGGATTACTCCAACACACACGGGACTCCGGTGCAATGTGTTGTGCCGGGAGTCACTGAGCTAGTTAACCACTTTCCTGATGACCATGTGTTGGCACATGACATGTTCGTTTCTAAACATGTACATACAGTGACTCCAGAGGCACTGTGTCAGGCAGGTTTTTCAGGCCGGTGGTCCCCTGCAGATAGAGTCTTCGCCACTGCCCATGTAGCGGGACAGACAGTACGTTTCATTCAGACCCTCCCCTGGGATGGTGCTGAAGGGGGAAGGTTACAGAGTATCATCCGACATTCCACGAAGAGGAATAAGCGCGTTGTGATGCAATTTTTTCGTAATTTTGACGCTCTGAACGGTATAGTGGGGGAGATCCTATCTGCAGACACTTTGGGAGCCTGTGCGGGCCCCTTATCACAGTCTACACCCGTTGTCATCATGTCCAGGTACCGAGATAATGTTTATTTCGCTATGGTGGGAATCTCCCCCTTTCTTGAGGCCCCCATCCTGTTTGTTATTGAAAAAATCACTGAAGTGCTATATAGTATTCCGTTGAAGTGGGAACCACACGGCCGAGTAACGACTTGGGGCGAGGCTTCCATGATCTTACATGTACAGCCCCCAGAAATGCAACACGGTGTGAATTTGAAATTTGGTCTACAACGGAAAGGAGTGGTCCAGAAATTGAGTGAGGTGGTGAGTGGGCATGTGACAGCTGAATGGGAACAATGGGTAGACACCCACTCTCCAAATGCCCGATATGTGTTACGCTCTCTCTTCCCTGGCTTGCTTTACAAATCACTTCTATATGCCCTGACCCGACATGATGTGGTTGTAAATCTGAGGTCCCTTTTATGGGGATGTGGTGTACGAGGATATCCTGACCAGTGGTGGCGCCCCATCCTGTACCGGTTTTTCCACAAGTTCAGATTGCACAGGATTGTAGGTTTCAAACGTTTGATAGGTTGGTTTCACGAGGGAAAACAGGTTCCGAAGGCCTGAGCTTCTTCCAGCCCTTTTTGCTATGACATGATTCGACCGGTGTGACATGTGTGTATGTATACATAATCTGGATTGAGGGTGCATAACACGAAAGATGAAGGACTGAGATGAGAGTAGGACACTTGTTGCCCAACGCTTCTCTGCAGTCTATGATCACTGATGAGTGTTTTGTTGCTTTGTCACTGCTAAAGTAGTTCAAAAGCCCCTTCTCTCTTGGACAACCGGCGGGGTTTATGTTGAAAGTCCAAGAAATTTTGTAGGAACTCCAACATCATCGGTGGCAAGAATGGCATAATGACTTGCTTAAGCTTATTTTGCCACTCCTCCGCCTTGTCTTCCCAAAGTGAAACCTCATTCACCTCTCCCACTCGTAAATACACATCGTGTCCATGCAATTGCCCACGCATGTGAGCCGTGGCTTCGTACACATATGCATTTCGTGACACAACCAAAGATCCACCGTCCTTATCGGACGCCATGACAATGTGTTTATTCAAAAATGACTCCAACAAATGAGCATTAAACTTCACACCTCGTGTTGTGTAAGAATTACTCAAATGATCAATTGCCGAATTTGGTGCAACACAATTCCAATCGATTTATCGATGCGCCATACCTCTTGTTGTATTTTCTCTTCAACACTCGCATTCGGGGTCGTACCTTTCTTCACAAACATTCTTTTATAAGGAAAGGCATCAAACGAAGGATAGGAATCTTTTGAGGTGTTTGGAAATTTATCATGAAAAACCGTCCATGTGAGTACCCGTTTGAGGTCCTCCAATTCATGTGGTACCGATTTAGATAACCTTGACAAGAAGCGTTTCGTATCGGGAAAGGGGACAAACTTATTACCCAACATCAACAAAAGGGAAAGGTGTGGAGGCACTTCATCAATGTTGTCACCATGTAGAACCTGCGGTTCGCTTACCGCCACATCCTTTATGGTATTTTGATTTCTCTTCACTTGCCTCCATTCTTTCTTCCTCTTCTTTTTCCGTTCGGTGTTTCGCCGCTCTTGCCTTGTCGCTTCCTTTTCTTCTCGTCCTTGTTCTCCTTCTTTGGATCGGCTCCGGAACGAGGTCTCCGTGGGCGTGGGCGAGTTTTCCGTTTGGGTTTCACACCTCTCTTTTTGTTTTTGGTTTTTGTGGCGCCGCCGGATGTGGTACCACTTTTGGGATTCCCGTTTTTTGATTCCTTCGCAATCATCAAGGCTTGCAATGCTTCCGAGATGGCCGACACATGAAATTGGAGCGATTCGTTGAGATGTGCTTGGTCTCGAAATTCTTCTCTTTCCACGCCAAGCATTTTCTCAATGTTATCGTGAATCCGTTGTTTATTTTCCAAGTCCTTCACCTTTGTCACTCGTGAGACATTTTTTGCCTCATTGAATGCTTCCCACTTCTCGTACTCATCATTTAAAAGACGCACCGTGAGCTGTTTCCCAAAAGCAACATCCTTGAGGGCATTCGCCTTGGAAGTTAGACCCGCTTCGGTAAGCATGTTCGGAATAGCACATGGGTCGTCCTCGTCAATGTTCAATGGATTTAATCCCGAGTCAAACTCCGCCATAAACGAGTGAACACCCGTGAAATATTCATCATATTGTTTGACCAAGTCCACCAATGTTTCATGGCATTTGGTTTTCGCTTCCACGATGTCTTTGGCAATGTATCCAAGGCGTTGCTCATATTCCAACTCATGTATTCTGGTTTGTTCATTTTCACCAATGACCATTGTGAGCGTTTCTTTTCCTTGACGGAACTTTGTTTGATGAATTTGAAGTGAGTTTTCCGACTTCCACACGATCTTCTTCTTAGCATTCATTTTGGTTCGGAGAGCGCGGTGAGCAAACAAATGTTGCAAAGTGCATTTGAGAAGAGACTTGGGCACATGTTGTAAATCCCAACGTTTGAATGAAGCGCCGGCACGATCATTTGATCCCTTCTTGTCGTGCTTCATATTCTGCTTGGCCATAAGTGTAACGTAATGGCGGTAACGTAGCGCTAATGAAATTGAAGTGGCCCCAAATATTTGGTGTTTCACTCTCACTTGAGTTAGGCAAAGCCGCAACCGACCTCAAACCCTGCACTCAATGTGGACACTGGCCAATGCTCGGGATGTCTATTCCATGTGCTTCAAAGTATCGATTTCGCCCTGAAAGTGGGCCTCCTCAGCAAAACATAGCTCTACAGGACAGGCAACCATCATTCATGCACAGTGTGTGCTGCACATTGTTCCATGCCACATAATCACAATAAATGCAACTCGTGGCTGTTACAGCGCCAAACAAACACCAAGGTTGTTGCGACCTACTTCATTCTCAGCGCTGTGCGCGCGTGTCTCCTGAATAATTTACGAAGCGAGGCCAAAGGCTTCAAAATCGCAAATAAACGTGTTTTACCCTTCAAGAAAGGTAACCTTTTTTGTATGCAATGCAATACACGCGGCCACGACAGCTGTACCGCTGAATGATGCCATGCGCGAAGTATATGCACTCGGGGGATTCAATTTTGGGATGCAGCGTTCTAGGGCGTGGTGCGGAACCCCCCCAATTTTGGGTGTTGTTAATATGGTTGGAACCCGGAATTTCACATGTTACATGGGTGCACTATGATGCAACAATGTGCCTTCCATGTATTGTTTGCTCGATATTGCCCGTTTTGCACTTTTTGCGATTTGATCTTTGTGTGCTCTAACTAGTTATCGCGGGGTTAGAACGGGGTTAGAGCACTAGTTATCGCGTGGGTTATCGCGCGATAACCTAGTTATCGCGGGGGTTATCGCGGGGGTTATCGCGCGATAACTAGTTATCGCGTGGGTTATCGCGTGGGTTATCGCGCTTCATTTTATGTTTCCCCTTTTCGCTTTAGCTCTCAAAGCCTTCGTATTCTTTGATAATGGCCCTTGCTGCTGCCCACGCTTGGTGCGAGCACCGTCAAAAGCTCCTTGGGGTCCGTCGCCTTGGCGGTCCTGAGGGGTTTACGATGGGTGATGCCAATGTGAGGCGCCCTGTGGCGACCCGCTTTGAACATGGTGTGGACTTTGGACTCCTTGTCCATAAGTCCCCCTTCATGGCGGACGAGCGAGACCCCCTGGTTCTCAGCAACTACATCTTCGAGTTGCTAGAGGTAAATCCAGGGGTTGCTGGATTTTTGATCCAGCTTCATCCGGACGATGTGGACGCGGTGGTGGAGTCCGTCACCGCCCATGCCGAGAAGGGTGCGGGGACGAAGACGACCCTCTATGTGGGTCAGGAGGAGGAGGAAGTGGAGGAAGTGGAGGAGGAGGAGGAGGATGCGGGGGGGGTGGGGGCTGGGGGGAGGAAGGAGAAGCCCCACAACCCCCTCATGATTAGTGTCCAGAAGGTAAGGATCCGACCGGGTAAGGGGAAGGGGCAGTCGGATGGTTGGTTCCCCCAACCCCTCACCCACAACACCCGCCGGGTCTGCACTGACGACCCCGAAAACAAGCTCCCCATGCACTCCCTTTGCCCCACAAGGGAGTGGGAGCGTGAGTGGTATGGGGTCACCACTCCCAACATTGTTTCGGGGCAGGGGGTGATTCTTTTTCCATTTGGGGCAACACCCCCCCTTATTGGGGAGGCGGAGGAGGTGGTTGCCGCCGAGCCCTTGGGGGCCTTTAATAGGGACCCCAATGACCTTGTGCTCACGGTGGGGGGGAAGCTGGTGGTCAACCACCTCCTGGAGCACAATTTTTTGAGTGATGTGCAGCTCCAAAGTCTTTTGGATGATTTGGATAGGGTGCCTCTCTCAGAGAAGGCACCCATTTTCAATGAGAACCCCCCCATTGTCGGCAGGCCCCAAGATTCTGGGACCCGCCGTACATTGTACGGCAACTATGGGGGTGCCAACCACCACAGGCACAACCCCCACAAGCTCCATGATCTGCCAGTCCTCAAAAGGGTGGCAGATCGTGTGCTTGAGACGGCGAAGAAGACTGTGGTGGGGGGGGTTGGATGGAGCTGCACCATCCTTGACATGGCCGAAATTTCGAGCTATGACCACACCCCCCAGCAATTCCATCGCGACGCCCCCCCCTACACCATTCCTGAAGGCACATTGATTGTCAATTGCCTTATTATGCTAACCCATAATCATGAGGAGGAGGATGGGTCACATTTTCTTTTTGTGCCCTCCAGCAGTTCGGGGTTCCCTGACCCTTGGGTGGAGAGGGCTGTGCCATTCAAGAGGGGCACTGCCTTTTTTTTTAATGCCCTTGATGTCCACAGGGGGTCGGGGATTCCCAAGGCCTCCCCCACGGGGGTGTCCCACCCCCGCCTCATGGCATTTTTTGCCATTGAGCTTACCCAGGGGGGGAATCTTCGATTCCCCAACCTGCACGTGACCCAGTCCATTAAGAGGCCCCAGCCGGGGGCACCTGGTGGCCGGGTGGCCAGGACAGTCCAGTGTGATGGGGCGGTTAGGTGTAGGGGGAAGGTGGTAGCCAATTGCTACGGATGCAATCGGCTGATTTTGTGCACCGCCCACAAAGATGGCCTTTGTGTGCCATGCCAGGAGGGGGAGGAGGTGGAGGGGGGGGAGGAGGAGGAGGTGGTGGTGGACCCCAATGGGGTCAGCATTGAGCAATCTGCTCAGTGCTTGCTCCCGGTGGGAACAACCACCGGGCATTTTTTGTTGTCGGGGTGGGGGGTTGGGAGGGAGGTGATTGCCCCCCTCACTAATGAGGAGGCGGGGGCGGTCACAGGCCACCCCGATCAGTGCCCCTTGGCCAAGGTGTGCCATGGGGAGGCACTGCCCTGGCCCACCTTGCCAGGGCATGTTGGGATGAAGGTGCCGGCGGGCACCATTTTGGTGGTGAGGAGGGGGTTGTATGGGGGAGTGGCAAGGGTGGCCCCTGAGCAGGAGGGGGTGGCCCAGGTGGTGGAGTGGCGGCAGGTGGGGGAGTATGCGGCCGTCACGGACTTCGTGTGGCTGCGGAGGCTGGGCCTGGTGCTGGACGACGCCAAGAAGGAGGGCCAAGGCATGTGTCCATGTCACCAGGTGTGAAAACCTCCCACAACACCCTGCTCTAACCCCTGCTCTAACTAGTTATCGCGCTAGGTTATCGCGTTCTAACTAGGTGCTCTAACTAGTTATCGCGCTAGGTTATCGCGTTCTAACTAGTTATCGCGGGGGGTTATCGCGGGGGTTATCGCGCGATAACCTAGTTATCGCGGGGGTTATCGCGCGGGTTATCGCGTGTTTTTTTTTTGTTTCTTTTGTTTTTTTCAGGCCACCATCTTGCAGCTGCCCCGCATCTTCGTTAAGGACGACGCCCAGGCAGCCGACGCAGCGGGCGGAGCGGCAGCAGCAGCGGGGGCACGGCCCGCCAAGCCGGTGGCGGCCCGGTTGGAGCTGGAGGGGGAGAAGAGGCTGCCGGAGGGGGCGTCGTGGCGGTTTGGGGAGCCTGGGGATGAGGCCTGCAGGATGGGGGGGACGGGATGGTACCGGCAGGTCACCATCACAGAGAAGGAGGGGGGGGTGGAGAGGAAGACCAACCTCACCCTCCCCTCCTATGTGTGGGTTGGGGGGGAAACGGCCAAGTGGCCGCAAGCCGCAGAGGGGGAAACGGTTGCGGCTTTTTTGTGTTTGTTTGGGATGAGCGACCCCCCCCAAAGGAAATCTTATTTCCTTTTGAGGGTGTGTTTTTTGTGGGAGGGGGAGTATACGGGGAGGGAAGTGTGGCAGAAGCTGCACAGGGGGGGGGACATCCACCAGGTTGGTGGGTATGACCCCCCCCCTTCTGTGGCGGACGCCACTGCCGATTGGGTTCGGCAGTATGCACCCAAGGGGGGAAGGCCGGGAAAAGGCCAGACGAAGCGGGGACCAGACGTGGTGGTGGTTGAGCCGGATGCCCCCCCCCCCCTTAGGGGTAAGGGCCAAACCCCCGCCCCCAAGCCCTCCCCCAAGCCATCGAAGGTGGCAAAGGTGGCGGCAGCCCAGCCCCCCCATGAGGCCCTGGACGTGGAGGCCTTGGGGGCCAGTGTGGCCACCCACGTGACGGACGCTTGCCAGGTTTTGGTGGAGCAGGCGGCCGCCACGGGGGTCGAGGCCGCACTGGCCAAGGGTCGGTCGGCCGACCACAGGTCGGCCTTGGCAAAGGCCGAAAAGGCCCAGGGCAACACCCAGCGTGCCCTGGACCAGGCCCTCAACCTGGCCGCCAAGAGGGGGGAGGAGGTGGAGGCGATGAGGGAGGCCCTGAGGGAGGCCCAGGAGGGGAGGCGGAAGGCGGAGGTGGAGGTGGCCCAGCTTAGGGTGGAGGTGGAGGGGCAGCGGAGGAGGGGGGATGACCTTGGGCAGCGCTTGGGGGTGGCTGAGGCGCAGGTGCGCAGCCTCACCTCCACCCTCTGTGCCTCCTTCGGGGCGCAGCACGCCCAGCAGGGGCTGGCGCCGCAAGGGTTGCAGAGTCAGGGTAGCGGGAGTAGGATTGGGAGCCAATGACTAGTGGATTTGCTCAGGGGGTTGCCCAAGGGCATTTTTCGTGGGGAGGAGCGATATGGGGCCCAAGTGGACATGTGCCACTTTGGCCTCGTGGGAAGTGGAAACCCCAACCCCTCTAATTTTAGGGCGACCCACATGGCCGCTGCTACCCTCAGGCCTGCCCTCACCCCCTTGGTAGCAGACCTCAATGGGTATTGCACCTCCAATGCTCCACCATGGTTCACATGGTGTAGCATCCAAATTGTTCGCCCCCAAGGGACGGACACCATGGGCCTCCACTCCCATTTGCGGGATGGGGCGCCCATGGCGCTTATTGTGTGTGTGGGGTCTTTCACGGGGGGTGAGTTTTGGGTGGAGAGTGGTGGCCTGCTGAATCCCTCCTTGAGGGAAAAAAAGCGGCACACCCGTGTGTGCAAGGGTAGGGCGGTGGAGGGTTGGGCATGCACCGCCACCCCCCAAGCCCCGGTGTTGTTCAACACCAGGGCACTACACGCTCCATTGCCATGGGAGGGCGAGCGATGGAGCGTGATTTTTTACAGTGCGGGGGGGGTTCTGCACTGCACGCCTGTGTGGCGGCAGCAGCTGCTGTCCATGGGTTTTAGGGTGCCCAATGCTTCCTCTAACCCCTCCAGCTGATTCGATTATTGTTCACTATTTCTATTACTGTACTCTGTGGACTCTGAGGAGGGGCAACTAGCCCGGAACATGTCCATTTGACTGATTTGAGAGGCACCCTATCCAAATCATCCAAAAGACTGTGTGACTGATTTGAATTTGTGATTGTGGCGCCATGTACCCCGTGCCTGCACATTGTTGACATCTCCAAGGTTTCCTGGGTGCAAAATCAACGTTTGTGAAGGTTTTAGGGTGCCCAACGCTTGCTCTAACACCACCAGTTAGTGCGCACTAACCCCTGCTCTAACTAGTTATCGCGGGGGTTATCGCGCTCTAACTGGGTGCTCTAACTAGTTATCGCGGGGGGTTATCGCGCTCTAACTAGTTATCGCGGGGGGTTATCGCGGGGGTTATCGCGCGATAACCTAGTTATCGCGGGGGTTATCGCGTGGGTTATCGCGTGTGTTTTTTGGGCCCTTGCTTCAAAACCCTCCCTCATTTCGCGCCCAGGTCCTCTTATTCTTCATGGACAATGCTGTCAATGAGGCCCTGCGGGCTCTCAACACAGCCAACCTGCGGCGGTACACCGATCTGCAGTGCCCCAAGGCCCGGCGGCGGCGTTTGAAGGCGGTTCAGCGGCTGGTGCGAGTTCTATTGGGTGACCCAGACGTCGTGTGTGGCACCAACACCAAAGGCGAAGTTTGTTTAAGTGGTGGGGCGTGCACTGCCCTGTCTGGCCCACTTGGCGGCCATCTTGCATTAACAGCTCAGGAGCATGAGGCCCTGAGCATGCTACGCATGGCATGCAGCATGCATCTCTCCCAACGGGCCCTTTTGCGAATGCCCCGCCGTTGCACACAACGGGACCTAAGGACCGTTCGGCAACGCATCATGCCCTACTTTCCCCAAACCACCATTGTAAAGTCTACCACAGGCCGCAATAGGGCAGCTGCCCATGTGCCTTTGCAATCAATTGTGCAAAATGCAATATCTATGGCCCGAGTTATTGGGAAACCCCCCCCTAGTGGCGTTGCCATTATTGTTATTTCAGTTGATGCGACTTCCTTGTGGAAGGCATCCTCTACCCGTGCGGATGTATGGGTTAATGTATGGGGGGGGGCAAAATATGCTTCGAAGGTGAAGCTATGGGCCTCATGGTTTTGCATGGATGGCGGGGATGAACAGGCTTTTTTGAGAAGCCTGGACATCTCCGCCAACCTCAACCAAGAGGTGAGGGATGTGGAAGAGGACGTTGTCCTCTTTCAAAACCAATTTTTGACTTGCACTGTCATTTTGACAGGGGATGGGAAGGGGATGCAAGCAATGGGGGGGGCTGGGTCTAAGTGTTGGTTGTGCAAAGACCCCAATGGGATTGTTGAGCAAATGGGGGTGGAGTCCACCTCAAGATGGGGGTCATTCTTGAGAAGTGTGACCCCTGATAGGCGGCCGGGGGACTACCAACATGCAGCATGCCGCATCCTAAACGGCATTGCAAAGCGCATTGAGACCACCCTCCAGGCCCTCCCCCCTAGTACCCCTGGTAAGGCCCAAGCTCTTGCAGCTTTGCAGGCCTTCAAACAAGCCCTCAAGGATGAGACCGCAGGCATCCCTCTTAGGGAACGCCTCCCTTCGGCCTCGAGGGCCACAGAAAAAGATTTCGATCTAACCAGCACCAAAGTTTTCCTAACCTCCCCCCCCTTCCAAAGGCAATTTGTGGAATGCCTCAAAGAGCATGTCCCCACAGTGAGGACCCCTGGGGGACCTATGTTATGGGTTGTTGTGCATGTCATGGTGAAATGCATTGAGGGTTTGTATGAGCTTTGGAGGGTGAGGGAGTTGTACACTCTAACCCAAGTGGAACGCCACCGTGCGTTGACCACAAAATTTTCAAAAGCGTGGGGAGACTCAGGTTGGTCCCCCACCAGGTGGATCCATTGGTGCTTGGCACATTCCACCTTTTTTGCCGAGAAATGGAGGAACATTTTTCAGTTTTCCTCCATCCCAACGGAGTATCGGCATGGGCCTTACAAGAGGAGGCTCAAAAATTGTTTTAAGGGTTGGTCTTTGGTGAGGCCAAGTATGTCCCTCCGCCACATGCACCATTGCATGTCCATGAACGCCCTGGAGCAAGGGCTTTTGGGACTGGAGGCAGCCAAGGCCTCAGACATTGATGACTTTGTATGAAAAACGACCACAGATGCTTTGTGCCAAGTGTTTTGTGTTGTTTGTCCTAGGGAGGGAGGGAGGAGGGGTGCGCGATAACTACCCGCGATAACTGCGCGATAACTGAGTTATCGCGCGATAACTAGCGCGATAACTAGTTAGAGCAAGGTGCTCTAACTGCGTTCTAACTCTGTTCTAACTGTGCTCTAACTCTTTGACCCCCCCCCCAAAAACCACCCCCATGATGCGGGTTATGTGGGGAAAGAAAGGGGATGGGGGGTTTTTGAGGGTGCTGAATCCATTTTTTTAGGGGGTTTGCCCCAAAATTGAGGGTAGGTGGGTGTTCCAGAAATTGCGTTCTAACTAGGGGTTCCGCACCACGCCCTAGAACGCTGCATCCCATTCATTAGCGTCCTTAGAAAGTGTCCACATTGAGTGCAGGGTTTGAGGTCGGTTGCGGCTTTGCCTAACTCAAGTGAGAGTGAAACACCAAATATTTGGGGCCACTTCAATTTCATTAAAACACGTTTATTTGCGATTTTGAAGCCTTTGGCCTCGCTTCGTAAATTATTCAGGAGACACGCGCGCACAGCGCTGAGAATGAAGTAGGTCGCAACAACCTTGGTGTTTGTTTGGCGCTGTAACATCCACGAGTTGCAATTATTGTGATTATGTGGCATGAAACAATGTGCAGCACACACTGTGCATGAATGATGATTGCCTGTCCTGTAGAGCTATGTTTTGCTGACGAGGCCCACTTTCAGGGCGAAATCGATACTTTGAAGCACATGGAATAGACATCCCGAGCATTGGCCAGTGTCCACATTGAGTGCAGGGTTTGAGGTCGGTTGCGGCTTTGCCTAACTCAAGTGAGAGTGAAACACCAAATATTTGGGGCCACTTCAATTTCATTAGTGCTCCTGTTGGAAACAAAGTTGCACCAGCTCCACCCTGATTTCCCGCCGGTCCTGCGCTACCGTGATAATTTTCTGGTAATTCCCGACCCACCAGAAAAAGTCAATGGTTATACTATAGAACGTATCCAGCGCCCCCTGTCTGAAATTTCTGGTATGGAACTCACTGTCGAGGGCTCAGGGCACTCACTTGATTTCCTGGAATGTACGCTCTCACTCCCTAACGGGACCCCGAGTGTGTCGATGAAACGACCGGTTTTTCAGGGGTATGCAGGTATGTCATCACCTCCCTCTCCCGCCAAACTCCTAGACGTGTTCAGCCCCAACACGCCACGCATGCTCCGCTCACTTGTCCCGAACCTCGTGAAAAAGGCGGCCCACTACCGACTGCCAGCGACCGGGACCAGTTTTGCACATAATGTTAGCATCATTGCACGAACTTTCCTAGCCAAGGGCTACCCTGTGTGTTGGTGGAAACACTGCCTGTTCCGAAAAGCTTCCTCTCTGGATTTACTCGGCCCTGCACGTGCGGGTGTCCAAACAGCTATGTCCTCCTCACAGCCCACAGTGAATCATGGTTCCACAATGTAGGCAATCCGTCAGAGCAATAAAAGCCAGTGTGTGTGTGGATGTCCGGTGACCAACAAGGTAAGTAATGGTGAGTCCCACCACTGCGACCAGCTGAGCTCATCACGTTCACACCCTTCTTTGCACAGAAAGGCCTAAGGCTTCGTGTCTTCTTTGGATTTGTGCATGCCCTCTTGTGCCTGCTATTTGACAAAGTGACCAAGCACCAGTCGACGTGCAAGGAAGTATTTTACACTGCTGTGTTTTACTACCGTACTACCAAGCGTAAGAAAGACACTTGGTTTCTATTTGCCTCCGCCATGAACAACATGAATCCGAACCTCGCTGGGCTCAATAATCTTTTCAGCCAATGGGTGGCTGCCCAAGCTCTTGGCTCCACGACCCAGGGCCCCGCTTTGGGACAACCCCAACCGAACCCGAGCCCGCCGACTACACAGACGAACCCGTCGCCAAACCCGCCATCCACGGGCCCTCACACTTCCCCAGCGACAGCCGGAACCCAGCTGAACCAACTCGGGAACCAGTTTTTCCAGTTCCTGCACGCTCAGCAGGCCTCCTCTACCGACTCACGCGCGTCGCCGTCAGCCGCACCCGCCAGCAACCCAAGCCCGCCTCCCCAACCGGCCAGTACAAGTTCACACGCGGAAATGTTCAATGCCTTCCAACAGTGGATTCAATCTGGCGCTGGCCCCAACAATCAAGGCGCTGCTGAGCCTTTCCCCTCCGCCTCGCCCCCGACGGCTCAACACGCTGCGTCTACTATAAATTTTGCGAATCTGCAGGCCGGAGGATCGGCACTTGCCATTCAAAACCAACGGCGCGCACTCCAAGGAATGGACTCCAACCAAGGCAAAGGGGGAAAGGGCGGTTCCCCAGATCAAATTATCTGTCCTGGTTGTGGAGGCCCCCACGGATGGCAGAGCTGCCCCTATCTGGCCCAGCACGAGGACACTGTGTTCAATCATATCATTGTCACCGAACAGGCACGGTATGAGCGCGACCAAAACAGGGCCCGCATCAACGCAAAAATTATGGCTGCCGGTCTCGACCCCCTGGCCTTTGGTTTCAACCGCCGCAGCAACGGACAGAACTATGCAGGCTCTGTAAATGTCATGGCCCAACTATCTGGGGGGTCCGCAGCGACACCGAACTATGGAGCACCGCCACCATTTCCAGCCCCGGGACCTAGTCCGCCAATGGGACAGGTGCCCACGGCTAATGCGAGCAGCCCCACACCTAACGCTGCAGAAATGTTCCAGCGCTTTCAGGAGTTCATGGCCCAGGCTACGCACGACAACCGGCCTTCGCCCCCTTCGGGTAGTTTCGCGCCCAATGGAACCGCGACAAGTGCTACTGGACGCCAGAGGACCCGTATTGACGCTGATACGGCTGAGTTCGTTGACGTCGTCGACACGCCCGTGGCCAGGGATAAACGGAAAAGATGCGACAGAACCCCTGGCAACGACGACACTCGCTCACCTGCTGCGAAACGTGGTGAGCCAGGCGAGAGTGATGACGTATTGCGAGAACTCTTCAGCGACATCCCCGACCCTGCCCCCCAAGACCCCCAGGACGAAATCGCACAGCTCCAACGCCAAGCTGCTGACGCTAAACGACGCCTTGCTGAACTACGGGGAGCAAAACCTGCCGCCCGCTCTGGCCCCGACCATGTCCCCGGAACCCTGGATATCCATGCCAGGCGATGTCTCACGCATGCCCTGCGGGCGCCCAAAGAAAACGACACCGTTTTCGTAGTCTCTTACTCCCCGGCGGAGTCCAAGTACACCTACAAAAGGTCCGTGGTCCAGCAGATTGACCGCGACTTCGTCTACGTCCTTCCTGCGGACTTGCCTGAGGATGCCATGGACGATACCGCTCCCACGGTCCATGAACGTCACTGGCTGTTCCGTGACGAGACCCGCGCTGCGTCTGCGATGTCAGCGCTATCCGATCTGCTTAGTGTAAACTAGTTGCGATAGAGAGTGTGAACCTTGGCGTCAACTGAAACGACTGTGTCACCAGGGGTCCCTGGACTGCGCAAGGCGAATAAATACCGCATCCACACAAATCACCGACCTTATCCGAGGCCTGTCCGATGTGTGTGACATCTTATCTACACGGTCCACCTCCCCTGGATGCTCTGGACTGCGTAGTGCGGCTGGGAAACTGTATCGCATTTTCCTGGGTTTGCCCTTAACCGGCCCAGCCTGCCCATTCTGTGACCTGTCTGCTCGGGTACCAGACAATTACGTCAATTTTCAGCTTGAAAAGGTTAGTGCCTGGTATAGCGAATCCGCCCGGTTCCTACAACACTCCTCCCATGCATCCGAAACTAATTCCCCCATGTACCACCCTCAATGCCACTCCTCTCCCACGGTCAAGTGCAATTGTTCAGGGTCGCCCGCTGCTTTCCCAATCCTGTGGTCGCGGGACATCTTGTCCCGGTTCCGCCTTGGCATCATCAACTCACCCACACTAACCGTGTGGTGGGACGCGTGGGTGTCCCGGTACACCACGGTCTCTGCATGGTGCTCTGTCACGACCGCACAGATTTTTCAATTCACACATGGGGTGATTGCTGAAATATCAACCTGGGTTACCCAACTACAGCTAGGCTCCGTAGGTCTATTGCCCAAGGCGTGGGCCCGAACACTGGCCCGATCATTCGGGGTAGCGTCCGATAACACCGGAGTCTCTGTGCTGTCTCCTTTTCTTGACAATTGGTCGTACCGTGGATTCGATGCCGGCGCACGACCATCTGTCATATGCCCCGTGTTCACGAACGGCGAGCAGCGTGTTTCGTCCCACACACAGCGCACGCGCCTTCTCTGCGATCTGCTGTTGTCACTTGACCGTACGCCCCTCTCCGGCCATTTACTATTTTTTCCGGCAGGCCGAAACCCTGCGACTGAATGGGGACTCCTATTCCCCGACCTCCGACATTTTCGCTTTCAGCAGATAACCACGGGTCTGCGAGCTAAAAAAGTTTTTCGGAGCGATTCCGGTTACCCGTCAGGCCTATATAGCCTCTGGTGGGTTGGTACTCCCGACGCCCCCCTGCCTGTGGCCACTGATACCATCCACAACCTGTGCCACCTCGTAGGGAAAGGCGGAGCGGTGGTCAACGCACCAACAACCATGTTTCAGCAGGCCCCAGCCGACAGCCCCAGCTTTCAATCAGTCTGGGACGAAGGCGTCTGTGACAGACGTAATTTGCTTGCGCCCCGCTGGTGTGCCAAGCGACGTATCATGATCTCAAAAATAAAATGGGACTGCGTGTTTGCATCATGGGACCGCATCAACGACCACCTCCGGTTTGCGCCACAGCCCCATGTGCGGAAGCTACACGCCCTCCGCCGCACTCAGGCGTCCACGACCACCAAAGGCACATGGATTTACGCGCTGTGGACGGCCAAAAACACCAAGATTTACATCGGGCAAACCGGGGCACGCATGAACAAGCGGTCGGTCGGCACCCGAGGTTCCGAACACATTAGGCTCGGGTCCGATTTTTTGCGCATCCAAGGCAACAAACTCCGCGTGCCGTCCAATGTATACCGATGGGTCTCCAGGCTGGGGCCTGAAAGTTTTGTGGTCACCCCCCTCGAATGGGTTGAGCCCCACCGGGCCGACCAAGCAGAAAAGGAATGGATGACGAGGTGGGGTATCTCAGGCCTTTTCAACCAGGACCTGCCGTCTGTCGCCTCACGCAAGTGGCTTTTTCTAACGGACCGTAAAATCTGGAAAACTGAGATGGCCTCGGTGGGCGGCAATTTGCTGGATGTGGCGTCTGGTATCATCAACAAGGACAGGCCCCCGTCCCCCTACGAGTTCTCCCCGGAGCTCTTGCTGTCCTTACTCCCAGCCACGGCGAAACTCCTACCGGCCGGGCAACACCGCATCCTGTACACCCGCATCGCCAACCACTTTATGATACACCACAAGGCTTTCATACCATATACCATACCTGTACGTATTCCTCTTCTTTCTGAATCTGAGCAGTCTACCATTCGACAGCAGTTGCATAGTGTAATTGATAGGCATGGTACATGGCCACCGTCCCTGAAAGCCTACGTAAAATCCTGCATCCGCATTATTGTCTCCCGCTCCCGATCGGTTGGCGATCTGCTTATGCGCTCATCACTCACAAGAATGCCCACACATGTGCTGTCCCACCCCGATGCACCATGCCCATGTCAACAGTGGAAGGGGACCCCTGGTTTCCACTTCCATCATGGTCACATGGTTTTCCGTGACCCATCGTTGGTGCGTCACTTTCACAAGAAGCTAAACCCAGCGGTGTTCTCACAGAATATGAAAAACGCCACGCTCCCATCCTGGAAAACACTAAAGGACCACGTGAACACTGCACTGCATGGTATCTTCCCGAACCTCCCTGATACACGCCAGGACACCGCAGTAGACCTCGTCTGTGCCCTTCAAACGTGTTGCCAGTCTAATTATTTCGGAAAAATTCGAGCCGCCGACAAGCGGATTTACGAACCGTATGTTGAAAAACAGCGTAAACTTCTGCCTGATTTTTTGGTGGTGTCCCCCATGGATAAAGCGACGCAAGTACCCCTGTTCGCCTGCCACCATTTCTGGCACAAGGTTCATAATGACACATTTTTCCAGGGAGGCCGGTACCGCGAGTTGTTCAGGTTCTCATCACACCACGACGCACAGGTCACAACTGCGTGGAGCCTCATTGACTCTATGTCACTCTGTGTGCTGGGTAAACCGTCACAAGTGTCCCGCAACACTGGTTTGTCCCCCCTCTCTCACGATGAACAAACGACGGCGTTCTCCTACCATCAGAAATACAAGCCCTCCGTGCGCCTGAAAAATCGAATCTCAGCGCAAATCATGGGCCAGCAAAAGCGAGTCCTGTCTGCCCTGCCATCACCTGCGGCCTGGCCCCAGTTACTAACACTAGGCTTCTCTCCGACCCTGTCCGCAAGTGACCTGAAGCATGCTGTCCGGCCACCTCGTGCCCCAGCCCGACTGAACCGTGTGACACAGACCCGCCGCGGACAACGCGCGCGGCCGCCTGTACGTGGTCAGCCTGTACGCACCCGGCAGTGCCCTGCACAACACAGGGCGTTCACTGCAGACCGTGTCAGTCCCAGAGACGTCCCTTTTTCTGCCCCTTTCTTCAAACACCCGAGGTCGCAACCACTGAAAATACGTGCACCCACCACTCGCCTGTTGCCCAAACACAAGTGGCTGGACCATGACGCTACCGCAAAAATCAAGCTGCGTGAAGTGATTCAGCACCACACACACCCCTTCCGCCAAACCCTACGACACCTGGGACGGGCGCTGACACTCTTATGGAAATTCGCTACCAGCCGGCCACGGTCCATAGAAATTGTTGCCATGGACCAGCTGTTACAATTCGTTAGATCACACCCGCCTGTCGGGCCCGCACAATGTTGGACCGAGCTAGATTTAGTTGAAATGTTTCCCAACATACCACGCCATGTCATACCTGAGTCCGTGGATTTTTTCTGGCATCAGTTCTGTGCGGGTAAACCCAAGCCCCACCACGATCTGGGCTTTAAGATCCATAAATCAGGAGTAAAACAGTTGGACGCCATCACACGCAAGTCCGGCGATGCCGGTTTTCATTTCATGACGTACAATGATCTCATGTGCCTTCTGTGTTGGGACTCCTCTTTCAACGACCGTTTCTCTCATTACTCCTCTGTACTGGCCCAAACCACTGGGACGCCCATAGGTGGGAGCTGTTCTGCACAGGTGGCGTGTCTCACACTGCTCCTGTTGGAAACAAAGTTGCACCAGCTCCACCCTGATTTCCCGCCGGTCCTGCGCTACCGTGATAATTTTCTGGTAATTCCCGACCCACCAGAAAAAGTCAATGGTTATACTATAGAACGTATCCAGCGCACCCTGTCTGAAATTTCTGGTATGGAACTCACTGTCGAGGGCTCAGGGCACTCACTTGATTTCCTGGAATGTACGCTCTCACTCCCTAACGGGACCCCGAGTGTGTCGATGAAACGACCGGTTTTTCAGGGGTATGCAGGTATGTCATCACCTCCCTCTCCCGCCAAACTCCTAGACGTGTTCAGCCCCAACACGCCACGCATGCTCCGCTCACTTGTCCCGAACCTCGTGAAAAAGGCGGCCCACTACCGACTGCCAGCGACCGGGACCAGTTTTGCACATAATGTTAGCATCATTGCACGAACTTTCCTAGCCAAGGGCTACCCTGTGTGTTGGTGGAAACACTGCCTGTTCCGAAAAGCTTCCTCTCTGGATTTACTCGGCCCTGCACGTGCGGGTGTCCAAACAGCTATGTCCTCCTCACAGCCCACAGTGAATCATGGTTCCACAATGTAGGCAATCCGTCAGAGCAATAAAAGCCAGTGTGTGTGTGGATGTCCGGTGACCAACAAGGTAAGTAATGGTGAGTCCCACCACTGCGACCAGCTGAGCTCATCACGTTCACACCCTTCTTTGCACAGAAAGGCCTAAGGCTTCGTGTCTTCTTTGGATTTGTGCATGCCCTCTTGTGCCTGCTATTTGACAAAGTGACCAAGCACCAGTCGACGTGCAAGGAAGTATTTTACACTGCTGTGTTTTACTATTCGAGACACTCCATTTCCATTGAGTATGATCACATGTGAGTTGCCATGTCAAGAATCCTCAATTCTCCAACATGCATGACTTCACATGTATGCATTTCTATGCACATGCATAATTCATGTTTCATAAATTCATGCATGATCATGCTCATTAACTACACATGTGTCAAAGCACATACATGGCATGTGTTCCCCACTCCCCTCAACTTTGGGTCACACCTCCCCATGGGCTTGGATAGCAATTCAAGCCAAAAGTCACATTTTTTTGCATGAACATGCAATGTTTTGCTTTCATGACCCATGGTGAACATTTTTGACTATGTGTCAAATTTTGGAGTTTTTGCATGACATGGGTTCAACACTTCACCCATGCTTTCCTCTCTCTCTCTCCCCTTCTCTCTCCCATGATGTGTTGTCTCTTTTGTTCCAAAGCAATTGCTCCATATCTCAGGACCTCCTTCTCCTTGCCCAAATTATGTTTCAATCTCAATTCGTCGCAATGCCGTGAATTCATTGATCCACCGAATCAATTCATTCGAATCATTGACAAGGAATCCGAATTTGGAGAACTCGTATTGGTGACGTACTGAGGTTTTGAACCACGCATCTTCATTTGTTTGGGTTTTGTCTAGTGTCCGTTTGTGCTTCAAGGGATTGCTGAATTTTGCATAATTAGGGTGAGCCCCATTAAAACAAACACCAAGGCATCTCAATCACCACCTTCAACTTCCTAAAGTGCTTCCTTTAGGTTTTACATTATCTTAAACTTTTTGGATTGCATTTTTCGAAGGATTTTCCTTTTTCAGATTTTTTTTACTCTGCTTGGAGAATAAATTTTGATCCTGCGCTCCATGGCTCAAACAACACCACCCGCCATGGATAAGATAATAAGCTCCTCTCCAAGCTTATTACATGGTAGCAGTTCCGGTTCCCCAATCGGGGCCACATGGGGCGATGTTAAACACCCCAACCTCTCCCCTCAAGCAATGGAAATCGTTGGGAAGCACGCCCCCCGATCAGCCCCGAAGCACAAACTTAAGGTCCGGTCGTCGTCCTCCCCTCCTACCTCGCGAAGAGTCAGTTATGGCCAAGGTCAGGGTAGTGAGTTAGCTAGCCACACCATGCATCATGAGTTGTACGATGTAGCAAGTGGTATAGGAGGTATTAGTGTTAAGCGAAGGCGACTGGATGATGGGACCGCCGAGACGGACAAAGCTATGCCGTCTTGGGTGATCAATACCCTTGTGAAAAGAGTGGTTCGGGCCATGCGAGGAAAGCCCAAGAGTGGGGCTTCACAGGGGTCCGATAAGGATGTACCAAATGTACCAATGGACTCCCAACCCGAACCCCAATCGGAGGATGCCCGTAGTGAGGCAGCGACCGGTGTAGTAGGTGCGGTACTTAGTCACCTTCGTAGGCAATCGGCGGCACACGGCGAAGAACTCCTCCTCTGACACCTCCTCTGGCACCAACACCAAAGGCGAAGTTTGTTTAAGTGGTGGGGCGTGCACTGCCCTGTCTGGCCCACTTGGCGGCCATCTTGCATTAACAGCTCAGGAGCATGAGGCCCTGAGCATGCTACGCATGGCATGCAGCATGCATCTCTCCCAACGGGCCCTTTTGCGAATGCCCCGCCGTTGCACACAACGGGACCTAAGGACCGTTCGGCAACGGATCATGCCCTACTTTCCCCAAACCACCATTGTAAAGTCTACCACAGGCCGCAATAGGGCAGCTGCCCATGTGCCTTTGCAATCAATTGTGCAAAATGCAATATCTATGGCCCGAGTTATTGGGAAACCCCCCCCTAGTGGCGTTGCCATTATTGTTATTTCAGTTGATGCGACTTCCTTGTCGAAGGCATCCTCTACCCGTGCGGATGTATGGGTTAATGTATGGGGGGGGGCAAAATATGCTTCGAAGGTGAAGCTATGGGCCTCATGGTTTTGCATGGATGGCGGGGATGAACAGGCTTTTTTGAGAAGCCTGGACATCTCCGCCAACCTCAACCAAGAGGTGAGGGATGTGGAAGAGGACGTTGTCCTCTTTCAAAACCAATTTTTGACTTGCACTGTCATTTTGACAGGGGATGGGAAGGGGATGCAAGCAATGGGGGGGGCTAGGTCTAAGTGTTGGTTGTGCAAAGACCCCAATGGGATTGTTGAGCAAAGGGGGGTGGAGTCCACCTCAAGATGGGGGTCATTCTTGAGAAGTGTGACCCCTGATAGGCGGCCGGGGGACTACCAACATGCAGCATGCCGCATTCTAAACGGCATTGCAAAGCGCATTGAGACCACCCTTCAGGCCCTCCCCCCTAGTACCCCTGGTAAGGCCCAAGCTCTTGCAGCTTTGCAGGCCTTCAAACAAGCCCTCAAGGATGAGACCGCAGGCATCCCTCTTAGGGAACGCCTCCCTTCGGCCTCGAGGGCCACAGAAAAAGATTTCGATCTAACCAGCACCAAAGTTTTCCTAACCTCCCCCCCCTTCCAAAGGCAATTTGTGGAATGCCTCAAAGAGCATGTCCCCACAGTGAGGACCCGTGGGGGACCTATGTTATGGGTTGTTGTGCATGTCATGGTGAAATGCATTGAGGGTTTGTATGAGCTTTGGAGGGTGAGGGAGTTGTACACTCTAACCCAAGTGGAACGCCACCGTGCGTTGACCACAAAATTTTCAAAAGCGTGGGGAGACTCAGGTTGGTCCCCCACCAGGTGGATCCATTGGTGCTTGGCACATTCCACCTTTTTTGCCGAGAAATGGAGGAACATTTTTCAGTTTTCCTCCATCCCAACGGAGTATCGGCATGGGCCTTACAAGAGGAGGCTCAAAAATTGTTTTAAGGGTTGGTCTTTGGTGAGGCCAAGTATGTCCCTCCGCCACATGCACCATTGCATGTCCATGAACGCCCTGGAGCAAGGGCTTTTGGGACTGGAGGCAGCCAAGGCCTCAGACATTGATGACTTTGTATGAAAAACGACCACAGATGCTTTGTGCCAAGTGTTTTGTGTTGTTTGTCCTAGGGAGGGAGGGAGGAGGGGTGCGCGATAACTACCCGCGATAACTGCGCGATAACTGAGTTATCGCGCGATAACTAGCGCGATAACTAGTTAGAGCAAGGTGCTCTAACTGCGTTCTAACTCTGTTCTAACTGTGCTCTAACTCTTTGACCCCCCCCCCAAAAACCACCCCCATGATGCGGGTTATGTGGGGAAAGAAAGGGGATGGGGGGTTTTTGAGGGTGTTGAATCCATTTTTTTAGGTGGTTTGCCCCAAAATTGAGGGTAGGTGGGTGTTCCAGAAATTGCGTTCTAACTAGGGGTTCCGCACCACGCCCTAGAACGCTGCATCCCATCTTAAAGGGTGAACATCAGGTGTTAGGGTCCGAGGCCACCAAGGCAATGGAGGTGGCTAGGGAAGCATCCCAAAAGGCCCAATTGGCCTCCGAGACAGCGGGCCGGAGCGCCGCTACGGCAAAGGGGGCCAACACGCGGACAACCGCGTTGCGCGACGACGTCTCTCACATCAACAAGCGGCTCGACGAGCACGAGGCAGCCACACGGGCAGACGGAGAGGCCTTGCGGGGCCGGATACAGGCCTTGGAGGAGGCCAACGCCGCCGGGGGCAGCCACAGCCCGCCGAGCGACGCCGCCGCCGAGGTCCGGGCGGCCAAGGTGACCATCGAGGCGACCAAGAGAGACGTTGCGGCCATGTCGGCCGACGTCAAGGCTGCGGTTGCCGCTGGGGAGTTACTCCGGGGCACCAAAGCCATCCTGGAGGGGCTCCAGGTCGAGGTGCGCTCCGCACGCAGCGGGGGCGCCCAGCACACCAAGGACATCATCGAGATCACGGAGACCGTCCGGAACGTCACCGAGACGGCCACCCTCGCCCTGCAGGGCGCAGAGGAGGCAACAGCGGCCATCGACAAGATTAAGAGGGACGCCGACGCCACACGGGAAACCGCCATCGCCAACAACAAGTCCATCGACACCACGAGGCGGGACGTCGAGGCCGCGTGGAGCGACATCACCGGTCTCCGCGACGACGTCAAGAAGATCGAGGCAGCCGCGGAGGTCAGCAACCAAACCCTCCAGCGGCTGCGGCGGGACACGGACGCCAACGTCAAGACCGCCAACAGCGACGCGAAGGCCGCAAGCCAACGGGCAGCCACAGCCCAAGGCGCCGCCGACGAGGCCAGGACGGACGCAGCTGCCCTGCGCAGGGAGTGCAGGCAGCCCAGGCCCAGGTCGAGACCCACGCCGCGGCAGTCCAGACGGCCAAACGGGAAGCGGCCGACGCACGGCAGCAAGCCGCCGCAGCGGGGGACGCCGTCAAGCTCCTCCAGCAGCGGATCGCCGCCGTCGAACAGGAGAACGAGCGGCGGTACAACGCGCTGCAACGGGCGTCAGACACAGCCCAAGCAGCGCAACAGGCCGAGGCCGAGAGGGTTAGGGCTCAGTTTCAGGCAGTTCATAGCGCCAAGGAGGATTGGCAAGCCGTAGAGGTAGAGTCTCTTAGAGGTATGCAGGCTGAGCTAGTAAAAGCACCGGTCGCAAACACCTCCATTGGACAGGCAAGCATGCATGATAGTGCGGGATTTGCTGAATTGGTTCAAGAAGCGCGGAAAGCTGCACTAGCGGCCAAATCAGAGGCAGATAGAGCCGAGTTGATGCGTTCCAGTGTGGAACAGATGCAAAGTTTGCATCGACCAGCCCAGGAGGACGCAGTGGGGAGGGCTGAGGCGGCAGCACTCGAGGCTAGGCAAGTTGCTGTTGCTACCCGGGAGGACTGCAATACTTACGTGCAAAATGCACGTAGATTGGCCGGGGACGCGCAAGCAGCTTATGAGAGACTGGCGCAACAGCCCCCGCCCCCCTCGCCAGTTCCCACGCCGTCTGGGTTGGATGATTTTCAACAAACGGCTCAACGGTGGTTGAAGGAATGTGAAGCAAGTGCCTCAGTGGCTCGGCAACATGCTGAAAATGCTAGCGAGTTTGCCAAAAGAGCGAATGTGAGTGCTGGCCAAGCAGCAAAACGCGCGGAGAGCATCAAAGATGCTGCTCATTGTGCAATAGGTGAGTCACCGGGCGGTGCTGGACCACCCCAGCCGTTTGTGACTGAACTGAAGTTTGAAATTGGACAATTGCAGTCTCAATTTCGAGACTTGAACCAGGAAATAGGCCAAAAAGTCAACGAATTCGTTGATTTGGTGTCCGACGTCAAAATAGACACTTGCAATAGGTTGGACGACTTAGATGGCAAATTGGCCAGACACTCAGCCACAGGGTCATCCCCCAAAGGAGGTCCGAGTATGGATGGCCTGACATGCAGCAATTCCGAGATGAGCTGAATGACGTTTGGGGACGAATGGAGGCGGACGCCGAGGCATATTCCTTTGGCTACCAGACCGGACGGAGGACCGGTCTGGTCTTGTGGGGAAAATTATCACTTTCTGGCAAAGGATTGGGTCAAGGGTTTTTGAACGTGGCGGAAATGATGGTTTTGGTGGTTTTCTTAGACTCAATAGTATTTTAGAGAAAAACAGTAAGACCAGTTTCAGAGACCGGTGGGACCGGTCTTTGCTAACCGAACGGACCGGACCACTTCGGTACACTTTGGAGCACTTTCTTACACTTGCCTCCCAAACCTACCTTTGCGCGCTCGTTGCAGCATGCACGCCACCACACACCATGCACAAACCACACACACATACACAGACTTTGCTTCCCATGTCCTCTTGGGTGTTTCAACGATGCATGATGGGTGGGATGCACCATTAGCATGAAAATAGATCGGTTCAAACAGTTTCATGCAGACCGGTCAGACCGGTCTTCCGAACCTCGCTCCTGGTCCCCTACTTCCTGCTGCCTTTTGACAGGACCGGTCAGACCGCTCTTCCCCGCTTTGTTGCTTAGCCTTTTTCAATGCCGATTTCAGGCCCCGGGACGAAGATCCCCGGCGTGAAGGACGCCGAGACTCCCGTGCCCACGGCCTTCAAGAAGGTCCGGGCCGGGGACCGGGTGGTGCTGCTGCTCAAGGGCTCGCACGGGGGCCGCTACACCGGCACGTGCGAGTCGCAGGCGACCGGTAAAATGTCCCTATCCGGGACAATCTACTTCACGGAGGACCAGAAGACCGGGGGCTTGAAGCGCAGCATCAGCAAGGGCGAGCTTGACTTCGTCACCGAGGACGTGCTCGGATGTTGGGTGATCGCGGAGGCGAAGACATCTACTCCGGGCCAGAGGATTGCGGCCCGAGCAGCGCAGTCCCGCAAAAGAAAAGTGAACGAGGAGTCCGAAGACGAAGACGAGGATGAGGAAGAAGAGGACGAAGAAGACGAGGAGGAGGAGGAGCGAGAAAGCGTGATGGAGATCCCGGAAGAAGAGGCAAAGGAGGAAGAGCAAGAGAGGAAGAAGAAGAAGCCGGCGAAGGAGAAGCACACCACCAAAAGACGGTTGCCGGTCCCATTTTTCAAGGAAATCAAAGCCGAGGGCAGTGAGTCCGCCTCGGCGCCCCGCACAAGCAAGAAAGGCAGGAAGGCCTCCACCGAGGACGAAGAGAGGTCGGCGGAAGAGGTGCGCATGGGCAACGCGTTGGAGATGTATGGCACCGCCGGTGTGTCAGGCGTGTGCCAGACATGTGCTTGATGGGACAGCAGCGACATGATTCCAGGATTGCATGATTCCATGATTTCTGCTGCGTGTTTGGTTTGGGAGCAAAGAAAGTCTAAAGTGTACTAAAGTGTGCTAAAGTGAAGCGGTCCGAACGTTTTCGAGTAGTTTGCAAAGACCGGTCCGACCAGTCTCTGGACAAAGTGAGCTAAAGTGGACCGGTCCGAACGGCTTAGAGTAGTTTGCAAAGACCGGTCCAACCGGTCTGTGGACAAAGTGATCTAAAGTGAAGCGGTCTGAACGGTTTAGGGTAGTTTGCCGGTTTGGGAGCAAAGAAAGTCTAAAGTGTACTAAGGTGTGCTAAAGTGAAGCGGTCCGAACGGTTTAGAGTAGTTTGCAAAGACCGGTCTGACCGGTCTCTGGACAAAGTGAGCTAAAGTGGACCGGTCCGAACGGTTTAGAGTACTTTGCAAAGACCGGTCCAACCGGTCTCTGGACAAAGTGATCTAAAGTGAAGCGGTCTGGTCAGCAAAAGTTTGTATTCTGTTTTTTTTTCAGGCATGCCTGCTGCTACACCATGGGAACCAAGACCCCTGGCGCCCCTAGAGGCCCAATGGGATTTTGGAGATGAACTCCGCAAAGGGCGCAGCCTCTTGGAGGGCACCGAGGATGGCAAGACCCCCGTTGCCGTTTGGAACTTTATGTTTCGGCCAATTTTGGAGGCCATGACGCTGTGTTTGGAAGAGGCCAACCGGTTAGACCTTGTGGACCTTCTTCCGCGGTACGTGCTCTTTCGAGTTGGCTTGGGCATGCTGCAGCCGCGCAGAATAGATGATGTGTGGGACAAAGAGAGTATGCACTACAATGCATACATGGCGGAACTGTTTCCTAGCAGGCGACAGTTTTATGTGCTGCAGCGACTTGCGGATCCGGATGCGGATGCGTTGATTGAGTTGTGCACGATGCACTGGCAAGGCGGATGGGAACTAGGTGACGTGGTGTGCGGGGATGAGACCGTGGTCCCCCACAAGGGGTTGTTTGTCATCCGGCAGTTCATACCGCGCAAGCCTCACCCCACCGCTGTGAAACTGTACGCGTTGTGCGGCGCACAAAGCCATTACATTTGGCATGTGTATTTGTACCGTGGTGCAGCCCCTCGTGTGGGTCCGGAGTCCCGGAGCCGGTTTGCAGGCCACTACAATGCGTTTGAGATTGTGCAACTTTGGAATGATGTGACTCCACCCGGAAAGGTGCTTGTGGCGGATTCATTCTTTGGGTCTCATGATGCGGCGGCGATGCTAAGTGCACAAGAGCGTCCGTTCTTGATGCTCACTTCCACAAGTGCTTTGGTGCAAGATGGGAACGTTGGACTAGACCCGGGGGATGTGAACACGGTGGTGCACAAGGAACATCGGTATGCACTCTCGGTATACAAAAACCCCAAAGTGGGGCGCAAGCCGGCAAAGGTGGTACCACTACTAACCAATTGCTTAACCGGAGGTTCGCTCCCACACCGAAGTGGACGATACCACCTACCGGGGATAATTGCCAACTACCGTAGGTTTGCCCCGGGGGTGGATACGTTTAACCAAATGTGCTTACAACACCGGGAAGAGCACCGGTTTCAATCATGGTGGAAGGCACTTGGGGGGATGGTGTTAAGGATAGCGGCAACAAATGCATTTACGTCATGCCAAGCGTTGCGCCTTAGTCCGGGGGGTGAAACAATGTTTGACTGGCAATGGAGGTTGATGAGATACATGTTTCCGGCAAGGCAAATTCAGGTGGTGGACAAGCATGTACCAATAGTGGTTGGGAAGCGGGGCTTTTGTGTACATTGTGGGATGGGCACCACCCGATACAAGTGCAAAGCATGTGGGTGCTATCTACACGTTGAATGCTTTGCGGACCATCATGAATGAACCATGAATAGATGTCTTGTGAGGATTGACTCCCATGCATTGCAATGCCTGTGCAAAGGTGTGAACACGCACAACACAGCACACGCACACACACAACACACACATGCGGACACACACACTACACACGCATCACCAAGTGCTCCAAAGTGTGCTAAAGTGTGCTAAAATGGTCCGGTCCGTTCAGTTTGCAAAGACCGGTCGGACCGGTCCGACCGGTCTCCCCGAACTAACCGGTTCGCTACACAAAGCTAAAGTGGCGCGAAACGGTCTCAACTGAACAGTTGGTGATTTTGCCTAGTCGAAACGGTGAGTTAACGAAGACCGGTGGACCGGTTGTGAAAATATTCGCGTATGGTAGCCAAAGGAATATGATTACTTGGATGAGCGCTTGACGCGGTTGGAAAACAAGACGACTCCAAGTCTAGGGGAATTGGGGCCACGGGACAATTCCCGGCCCCCTCGGTTAGACCGCCCCGGTCACGGACAGCAACCCGCACGTGAAAGAAACGGTCCCTGGTATGAAGACCGTAGGTCAGAACGGTCTGAGAGGTCTGAAACTAGGGGTAGGGCTTGGTATGATCGGCCCGCCGACTGGCATAGGCGTAGCAGTAGGGATAGCCTACGTAGTGTCCGGTATGGTAGTTACAATCGAACCGAGCGGCGTTATGATCCCCTTGAAGGCTTGCCGGAACCGCCAGGATGGTGGAAAAGTGGCCCGTATGGACCGCTGCCCGGAGTCTTTGGGGTACACGGAGACATTCGCTGGTTCCAGATTGCCCCCTATTTTCAAGACGGTTACTTCATTCCCGGAAAGGCATATCGCACAGCTGCACAGCTGAAAAAGGATACCATACAGAAACGGGCTAAAATTGAGCCCACAGGTATTCCCGTAGAAATGGCTTTCAAGGAGGCCAAGCCTCCATTGAAGTTTAAGTCTTTCACGGACATCCCGCGGAATGCAACGGCGGCATCCGATGAAGGGATGTTTGGGGAGCATAAGAATTCCTGGCTCGATCCGAGGACAAAGAAGGCCCTTCAAAAAACGGCCGAAGTGCCTGTTTGGGACGATGAGCCTGCCACTTTGGAGCGTTGGATCCATAGAACGCTTCGCTGGAGGCGAAATTATGCCAACAGATTTGATCAAGACCAGCAAGCAAAGATCTTAATTGCGGCCATAGAAAATGAGGGTGTAAGGGATAGGATCGAGAAGGCATATGATCGCGAAGACATGTCGTTGAAGGATCTCTGGTTCTGCATCACAGGGAGAGTGATGGAAAACATCCATCGTCCAGAAGCCGTTTGGCACGCACGACACTTACCTAAGGTTGTTTTGACCTCTAGCATTTTGGCGGACTGGATGTCGGACTGGATGGAAGAAGGGGCTGATATCCCTGATGGTGTAACAATGCGGCACGCGACTGCACAGCTGCTTGCTGTTCTTAAACAACACACCAAGGATGTTCCGGCAGACAAGGAAGTTAAGGCAGCATACAACAAGCTTTACTCTTTGCAGGCAGAGTATGCGGGGGTTGAGTTCAACTACCTGGAAATTTTCCTCATGATGCTGCCTCTCATCCAGGCTCGGGAGTACCAGGAGCAACAGGAGGAGTATATGAATAATCCTACCGGCTCCGAAGCACGAAAGGTGCGGGCTTTTGGAAGTAAAGGAGGTGGGACCGGTGACCGGTCTCGCAGTAAAAGTCGCGATGACAACCGACATGGAGGAGAGTCCAAGCGCTCTCATTCTCAATCAGGGGCACATCGTGATTTTCGGAATCGCCGGGATAGCGTCACCAGCAATACCTCCCACGCATCTTCCTACAGCCAGCGGCGTAAGGAAGAAATCCAGAAGTCCAAGCAACGGTGGAACAATTGCGCCAATTGTGGTCAACCGGGCCACTGGGCACGTCACTGTCCCCATCCAAAGGATGACAAAAAGACTATTCCTCAAAAAGGTCCACGGAGCCAGTCCAAATCGCGATCTAGAGCCAAATCAGACGATATATGTAATCGTTGTGGCCAAAAGGGTCACTGGGCATCTGAGTGTCCCAACAAGGGCGGCTCACAAGAACGGTCACGGGGATCTCGAGACCGAAAGGGGTCCAAGGACCGTGATCATGATACACGGAACCGCCGTCGTTCCCAAGATCGCGGGCAAGGGTCCAAGGACCGAGGACGCGGGTCCCAGGACAAACGCTCAAACTCTCAGGAGCAGCGTCGTCAAGGTTCAAATTCCAAGGATCGCTCACGGTCTCGCTCATCAGCAAAACCGGATGACATTTGTCGTCGATGTGGTGGTAAGGGGCACCACGCCAAGGATTGCCCAACAAAGTTGTAGGGGGATGGCAAGCTTCTAAAGTCGCGTGCTCCACGCGACAGAGGCGACCGGATGCCACGCCCCAGATTATCGGCCAATGGCAAGCCCCGCCGACGGCCAGCTCGCACTGTGGATGTTAATAGGGTGCTGTCACGTTATCAGTCGCCGGATATCCACGTGTCTCCAATTCAACTGGATGAGGCAGGAACCGAAGTCCTCCGGTTCCCGCTAAAGCCCAAGAATCGAAAGACCAGCAAAATGGTTGAACTCGTAGTGTCATCAGGCATTCAGCTTAGTGATTCCCTCAATTTGCCTGAAATCATGGTTCCGGCTTTGGTTGACACTGGGGCACAAATTGAGGTCTTAGCTGGAGAAGAACTTTTCCCAAGCGCGGCACTGATCGACGCACCCCATCCAGTACAATTGGTGACTGTAGGCCGTAAGCCCTTGTCAGGTGGTCGTAAGGGTGTCTTGTCTACCGTACGGGTACCGGTAGAGACACCTGAAGGGTTACGAGTGTTTAAGTGCGTACAAGTCTTCATACATGTGGCCGCCATAGGACCTCGCCTGATATTGGGGTTTCCCTTCTTGTTGAGGTATGGGTTAGCAGTAGTGCCTGGAAGGGATGCCCTAGTGAGTCTGGATAGTTTCCAGAGAAGGCGGAAGCCGGCTTATCAACATGGGGGTATGTCTGAGTATGCGCTGGAGGTGGCAGGAGCACATATTCAGGCTGAATATTCCACGGAGTTACTTCGGCCGCGGTATTTTAAATGGGTGGCACCTGACATCACGCTGCAGTCGTGTTTGAGTGGCAAACAACATGTTGATAAACGTACCACCAAAGCCCGTAGGTCTTCAGATGCCACCACGGCACCGACGGTCAGCTTTCTGGACAACAAGCTTGAATATTTTCAGTCTGATTGTGTTAACACACGTTGTCACCGCCCAGCGCACCTGGTATGGGACCACATAGGTCAAGTGCCCACAGCAGGCATGTGTTTTTGGTGTTTTCAGCGATCCTTCGGGGAGCCTGAGCCAGACTGGACTCCTCAAGGGTTGGCTCAACGTAGGAAGGGGGTATCGTACGAACCCCGTAGGTCAATCTCAGAGACAAAGGTCATCACGATTCCTTCATTATCACGCAGTCTCGCCAACCTACAAGGGGTGGTGGATCTCTCAGCATACACCAACGAGCAACGCCCCCCTACCCCCACTCGGCGTCCTCGACGTCCTTCAATCCCCATTCCCCCATCAGCCACAGAATCACCGGCCAATCAACAGTCTTTCGGGCCAGCTACGGCAGCCCCATCATCAGAGTCAGCCGGTCAAGAAGTTTCTCTTCCTCCCTCCCCTCCTCTCTCCTCTCCGCTCTCCCCCCCATGTATGTCTCCTACTCTCGTCGAACTCATTCAAGCTCATATTTCTTCAAATCCTCTTCGGGTCAAACAGGTCAGACCAGAATCCATTTTACCAACAAAGGGTACGCCTGGGTCCGCAGGCTACGATGTATACGCCGCGGCCGATATTCTCATTCCCTCCGGAGGACAACAACGGGTACCCACGGGGTTAGCATTCACTACCCCCGCTCTCACTTACGGTAAGATTCAGGACAGGTCAGGGAACGCGAGCAAGTTAGCGTTAAGGGTAGGGGCAGGGGTAATCGATCACGATTACACGGGAGAAGTCGATATTTTATTAAGCAATCAAGCACCTCGGGATCATATGGTGCGGCAAGGAGACAAAGTCGCCCAAATGACCCTCGAACTTCATCTCAATCCTTTAGTTCAACCAGTCTCCGAATTACAAGCCACGGAACGCGGTTCCGGCGGGTTCGGTAGTACAGACACACCCAAAGGTACGGTACCTCCCTCCCCGGGTAAGCCCCACCCCCCCTCCCAGGAAGAGGGAGTCCAAATCTCTCCAGTTTCATCAAGCACACTAACCTTACTTTCTCCATCTCGCGCACAAGAGTACGTCCTCTTGGTGTGCACATATTTGGGTGGCGGCCCTTTGGGTGGCGGCGCACAGGGCTGGCATGATTCAGGCGGGCAGTGAGACCGCTGATCAGGGTTCTGCAGTGAACCAAGCCCTGGGGCTAGTGCAAGGACTTGTATGTTCTTTGTTGCTGGCCTATTCAGACAGCATCAAGGGTCACAATCATGTAGACCCAGCCAACAGTGGCGATCTGTCGGGTACGGAGCAGTTTCCTCCGGTACCTACACATAAATCCAAGGCCTTGGTCCCAGTACGACACGCTGGACCTGCAATGGGCGTTGGTCTGCCACACAGGGTGGCAGTGTTGCTTGCTAACACATTAGCGGAGTTCACTGGTACTGAACCAGAGTTGGTTGTAGAGGAGGCCACAGGTAGCATGGAAACCGAGTTACCGAGTGTCAGTAACCGCGCCACGGTAGGCCACCCCGGCGCCAACCCTTCGGGGTGGGGATCGTCCCGTATAAACTCAGCTCAGGTTACCGAGTTGAGGGCGGTTACATGTGAAAGTCTGGCGTTGACAGACTTAGATCTGTGGGCGGATTCTGAAAATTCAGATTGCGCGACTGTATCTAGAGTCAGTTCTGACATTGCAGCTAGCGACACCGGCGGTGGTGGGCTGTCCAAGGTGCTACGAAAGAGCACCAAGGCGGTTAAGTCCTCATTCCGTACCCATGAGGGTCGAGGCAATATTCGGCATGTTCAGGCGGCGGCCAGACGCAAAGCGCGGCAAAAATGGCTGCGTGATAGGGATGATTTGGCAGTCCGCCAGGATATTGTCCTTCGCATTGAGCGATGGGCTAAGTCGCTGGTTGACAAGTGTCATTTCCGGGAATTTACGGATGTATTCAGTAGTAAACGGCTTGCTCGTTTCCCGAAATATTGGGATGAGCAAAAGGACGGGTTGTCACAGCCATGGGCCGGAGAGAACCTTTGGTTACATCCTCCCGATAGGCTGTGGGAGCAAACCGTTCAAAAGTTGAAGTTTGAGCAAGGCCAAGGTATCGCTATTGTCCCGACATGTAAGGATAGGGATTGGTGGTGGTCGCTGAGCGAGGTGGTAGTAGACTGGGTAGATGTGCCGGTCGGTGAACCTCTTTTTGTAGATCATGATGGTAAGGTACGCTCAGCCGATAGGGAGTATCGTATAGTTGTAGTAGATGCGCTAGGATGGACTCCTGAGGAGTCACAGGCGGAACCAGCGGATACCGCCGACAAGCAGCGCGCTGTATGGGACTCGACCCTTCCCCGCGGGGATTGTGTCGCCCTACACCCGCACGACTGCACAGTTTCCGCTCCCTTTTCACACACACACCCCAAGCCTTCCTTAGAGTCGCTCATGCATGGTACTTCTAACCATCTAGTACAACAGGTTTCGCCCATACAGGTCGAATGCCGCCAGATGCGGCGACGGGCACATCGCGAAGCAACCAAACGGGCCAAGTCAGGGGACATCAGTCAGTCAGAGTCCGAAGCGTCCCCAGGTCCCGATAACTCCAGTATGGAGGAGTCTGATACCATACATGAGCGGCCATTGGTAACTACACCCCCGGTAATGAATGAGTCTTGTGTGGATAGGTCTAGTCTGGGTCCTAGGGAGATAAGCCAGCATGATTGGGTACAAGGCTACCGCCGCCACATCCGGTCTGTCATCAAGTCGGATGAGGACTGGGAAGGATGTGAAGACCTCAAAGCCAAAATTATGGCTCGGTATGAAAAAACCGTTTTTAATCCCATTCGCACCCAGGATGTCACCCCGGAAGCCATAAAGGCAAGAGGGCCACATTCTACGCTCCACTTGGAGCTCTTGCCTGAACATGCTGGCCCCAGAGCTGACAAGCCCATACGAGCCGTGGGTGAACGTGAAAAAGCGTTATGGGATAAAATCGTGAAGTTCAAGGACCGTGGCATGCTACGAGATGCAAAAGGGCAGCCACAATGGGTCGCCAGAGCGTTCTTGGTGCCAAAGCCAGGAAAAAATGATTGGCGGTTGGTCATTGACTACCGTCATCTTAATTCCTGCTTAAAGGGCAACAGTTTTCCGCTGCCTGTCATTGAGGACCAAATTGCCAACCAGGAGGGCAATTTTATCTTCTCCATCATCAATTTGGAGGATGGTTTTCATCAAATGCATCTGGAGGAGAGCAGCAAGCATCTTACTGCCTTCTGTACTCCATTTGGCATTTTTGAATGGAATGTCCTTCCAATGGGTGTTAAGGTGGGGCCTGCAGCCTACCAACAAATGGTCCAATATGTGACACGCAATTGTCCTCAATCCCGACCCTACATTGATGACATTCTATCGTCGTCAGGGCGGAATGATTTAGAGCCGGACAAGCTCACAATTGAGCAAAAACAACAACCGGGAACGCTCAAGAAATACTTTGAGGCGCATTATGAGGACCTGTGCAAGATGTTTGATGCACTGGAGGAGGCTCAGTTAACAGTTAAGCCCTCCAAGGTCCATCTATTCAAACGGATTGTCCAGTATGTGGGTCACATCCTTAAAGATGGATGTCGATATCCGAGTCCCACCAAAATCTCAGCAGTAAAAGAATGGAAATGGGAGGATATCAAAACAGCCAAGCACATGAAGGGATTCCTTGGGCTCGTGGGCTGGTATCAGGTGTATATTGACAAATTCGCCCAAATGGCGGCACCGCTGATGAACGCCCTCAAAGGCAAATATCAATATGAGCCCAGGGACCCTAATGCCCCACAGACATCCACTGGAGTGCCTCAAAAGAGGAAGAAAATCAAGTTAACACCTAAGGAAGCCCGAATTCATTGGACCGATGAAATGAAAACCAACTTCGAGGCCCTTAAGAATGTGTTAACCGAGAAAACCAGGCTGTACTTACCCAAGCCAGGCCTGCCGTGGCGCATCATCACTGATGCGTCCAATTATGCAGTCGGTGGGGTCCTTGAGCAGCAGCAGGAAGATGGTAACTGGCACCCAGTTGCCTTCTATTCCCGCAAGCTGCAAGGGAACAAGGCCGGCGTCAATGGGAGTACCCAAAACACAGGGCAGTTTGCCTGGACTCCAAGGGAGCAGGAAACATATGCCATTGTGTGTTGCCTGTTGAAATTTCAGTCATGGATCGGAGGATCTGCAGTTGAGATCCAGACTGATCATTCAGCCATTGTGAAATGGTACAAGGAGGACTTGTGTACCATTTCTGGGCCGTTAGGACGGCGGGGACGTTGGCATGAGTTTTTGAGCCGGTTCAACCTTATTATTACTTACCGTCCAGGTGAGGAGAATCAGGTTGCCGATGCTCTTTCTCGGTTTGCCTATCCAGCAGGGGAGGCCCAAGACACCAACTTCCATGGTGGGGATGATGACCTGGCTGGATGGGAGGAAGCCGAAAAACAGGAATGGCAGTCTGTGCGTGATTACCTTAAAACAGCGGAGCCCGAAGCCTTTTCCCATGAGCAAGCCATGCTTAACCAGCTACAGGTAGCCACAGTGGCTGCACTACAAGCGGTTAAGTCGGTCAACACGGTTGAGGCCGAGGCACCCTACGTCGCAACAGACGGGTCCAAGTTTAGCACTCTGGAGGAGCTTTTCATCCACTCCGTGGGGGATGAAAGCCTGGCAGGGCCATCAAGCCGCTGTCAGACGCGTCCCCAGATCGTGAATGGTCGAAAATACACCCGTGCTCAAAAGAAGAGACTGAATTTGGACTCTAAATGCCGACACAAGGCACAATTGGCATCACTGAACATGATTGAGACTATGTCTTCCATGAGTTGGCATATGCCGGGGGTGGAAACCCTCGTTGTCGGAGACATAGCAGCCATTAAAGTGCCCCCCGCAATCTCTGTCCTTTATGATGACTGGTCCTCCCACTATGAGCTTGACCCGTTCTTTGCTCCCCATGCTTTACGGCAGCACAAGTTCATTGAGGTTGACGGACAGTCATATACACTGCATAACGATAAGGTGCGAAGCAATGGACGTGTGTGTGTACCATATGACTTGGTCAAACAAGTCATCAAAGCTTGCCATGAGTATGCACACCCTGGCATCAGAAAAACCCTGGAAATTTTCAACCGGAAGTATTCTTGTGCATATCAATTGAAAGAACTACACCAAATGGTGCAATCAATTGTCAATAAGTGCAATATTTGCGGCCAAACTAAGGGCCGTAAGGGTTTACAGCCAGAGTCCAATCATCCCGCACCGGTACCTGAGTACCCGTTTGCATCAGTCTGTGTTGACTTTTGTGACCTCAGCGGACGTCCTTGTACCGCAAACGGCAACACATATGATTATGTTTTGGTCGTCGTTTGCCGATTAACGGGCTATGTGGTGGCAGTGCCATGCAGTAAGACCCTGACCGCACTTGGTCTAGCGGATCTATATCTGGAGAGGGTGGTGCCCGTCATGGGTATGCCCCAAGAGATCTTTTCAGACCAGGACCATCTGGTTACGGCCGAGTTCTTCAGCGAACTCTGTAAACTATCAGGGATCAGCATGAAGCAATCCACCATCAAGAGACCCCAGTCAAACGGGCGTGCGGAACGAGCAGTTCAGGTGGTCGTTGAATCCCTCAGGCAGTGGCTGGTGAAAACAACTCAGCAAAACTGGGCGCAGTTGTTGCCACTAGCCATCTGGGCTTCCAACGACATCCCTGGCCCGATCAGTGGGTATTCGCCACACTATCTAGTGTTTGGCCGCAATCCCATTGGATTTGGAGACTGCCCACCCATTCTTCCCCAATCTGAGTGTCGGGATGCAGTTGGGTTCTTCCAACAGTTGGTGCAGGACCGCCGCTACGTACAGGACTCCCTGAATAAGATTCACCGCCGTAAGGCGGAGGAATTCCGAAAGGCGCACCCTCCCCATGTCTATGTCTTTGGGGAGAAAGTCTGGTACAGGGACTACAAGACTAAGAAAGGTACTGATAAGCTGCATCGGGTCTGGGAAGGACCAGGTGAAGTCCTTCAGCGCCTAGGCAGCAATACTTACTTGATAGCTACCGAACGAGGCGAAATGGCGCTAGACACTATGCGTCTCAAGCCTTACGTGGCCCCTGAGGAGGGTACTCCTCCTCTGCACTACTATACGGACCAGGATTTTCTGGTCGAGTCCGACAAGTACGTCATTGAGGACATTGTTTCTCATACGACGGTTGGACGGGGGCGCCGTAAGCACATAGAGTGGGAGGTCAAGTACAGGGGGTACCCAGAGACCGAATTTCAGCCCGCTAGTGCATTCATGCACGATATTAATGATCTCTGGACCCAGTACAACAAGAAACATAAAATTGACCTCCAACTTAGCGACATTCGCCAAGTGCTGGCCCGTTCGGCACCAAATTCTACATTGGATGCGGAGTTTGAGGCCCGTCTGGTTATCCAGACTACGCAACGTACGGCCTGGAGGGCCTTGGTAGCCTCATTTAAGAATGATACACCTTTTTAGGAGTAGTTCACTACTTCGGGCTGAATTTTGTGTGCCAACAAGGCCCGGAAGAACCGTCGGGCCCGCAATGCGAAAGAAGGTGTGGTTATAGGGCTTTAGCCTACACTTGCGGTCTCAACCCTTCCCGGTAAAGTGTGTAGTGGCATAGTCTAATGATCTCGGCCCTTCCTTCGGGATTGTGAGTCCTGATCTCGTCCTATTTGCCAAATTCTGCAGTCAAGAGGGTTGGGACATCAGAATTTCAGGACCAGGCAGAAATTTTGACCCTACATTCTGAATTTCAGGGCCAATCAGAATTTCTTTTTTTGACCTCGCACTGAATTTCTGAATTTCTGTTGGCCCGGTAGCTAAAACTGATGCACTGCGGACCTATTGTCTTGACATTGTGATAGGATACCAATTTTCTGAATTTCTGGTTTGGGTTCGGCCCTTCCTGTGTGGCCCTACCGTCACGGTGAGGATCCCGAGGCTCGGCCCTTTGCGTCATTGTGGCCCTGCCGTACGGATGTCATGCATGGATCCGTTGTGCATCACACTTGAGCTCCCTTTCTCATTTTTTCAGGATCCAACAAGCATCAGAAATTTCGGTGACATGCCAAAAAAAAAAGTACCGTGAATTTCTGAGGTATTGCATTGCTACCTTGTGAATCCTTCGCCCGTTCCTTCGGGAGTGCGTGGCCTGGGGTTTGCCGGGTTCAAGCGTGTAGTTCGACCCCTTGCTTTGAAGCATGAGTGGTCCTGCCGCACCGCTTACGAGTGATGAGGGGCCTCAGCCGCTATTTCCCTCTCTCCATGTGTTTGGTAGCATGTTAAGTTAGGGTTCATCACATTTGCAAACATGTCATACCCTGCTCTGCACCCTTTCGGCCCGTGTGTCGGAAATGCGTGGCCCTAGGCGGTGTAGGGCACATTACATTGCTCGACCCCTTCCTTATTAGGTTGTGTGGTCCTGTTTTTGCTTTGGTAGGGTGACAACATTCGTTTTTGTGCCATCTCTTCTCCATATTTCTCCTCCACCCCCTGAAATTGTCCTGAAATGTCCAGCAGTGAAGTACCCCCCTTCCCATGGGTACAGGGGGCCGGTTTTGGTTACAGGGTGGCTAAAACGGGTGGGTATTGGTGCATTGGGTCCCAAGGGGCCACCAGAATTTTACGAAATTCATTTTTGATTCATTTTTGAATTTTTATAACATTCCTGGTCGGTCCCAGGGGTCCGGCCAGCCAGTCAGTCAAATTCCTCCTCCCCTCCCTTGTTCCCATCCCGATTCCCCTGCTCTTTGTCTTTCTCTTTGTTTTTGTTCTTTGTGTTCGCCAGCCATCGCGTTCAGGTGTCCAATGCCCGAGGCCGGGGTCCGCGTGGCCGAATTTCAGCTCAATCCTTCCCCGAAGTCCGAATTTTAATTTTGTAAGTCTATGCCTCAACCCAGCTCCGACAGTTTGCAGTGCGTGTACCGTCTTGTCCACCAACGCCATGTCCGCGTGTACGCACGGTAAACCACATGTCTCAGTGCGTGTACCGACTTCGTTGGCATCGCCATGCTCGCGTTAGCGCACGGTAAACAACGAGGGTCAGGGTCAGGGTAGGGTTCAAGCCCCCTCCCCGAGGCAATTCGGGCGTGAGAGGTGACAGCCCCCCCCCCCCCACAACCCATAATTCAGGCTGCAGAATTTCTACAGCCCGACAGGGTCACTTTGGGAGGGTCACAGGGGTCCACAGGCGGTTACAGTGAGCCTGAAATTGTTTCACACGCCTCAATGGGGTCCCAAAGGACTCTTAGAACTTCACGAAAACATTTTTCGACCCGTTTTCAATTTTTGGCGCGATTACTGGTCGACATCAGGAAATCAGCCAGCTGTCAGCCAGAATTCTGACAGCCCCCCCCCCCCCCCCCTCCGGGGTGAAAGTATGTTTTTTCACCTCCGGGACCCGGGCGGGTGATGTAGGGTACACCCCCCCCTATTTTAGGGATGCCGAGTGCAACCGTAGCACTCTCTTCCCGCCAATTGACATCTGAGCGGCGCTGTGGGGTCCAAATTGGGTCCAGATTGACAGTTTTTCAGCTTATCAGGGTGAAAACCAAATTTTGATGCCAAAAATGGGGTTTTTGCATTTTACGCCCAATTTGGGAAATCAAAGTGTGTAACCCCCCTATTTTGGGCATCCCGAATTCATTTCTCATACCCGTTTGGACCCACGGGACACTGCTTCACCCCCCCCCCCCCCCGCGGCTGCAGATTCTGATTTCTGGCTGGCATCAGGCAAAAATCGATTTTTTTGACAAAAAATTCAATTTCTGTCAAATTTTTGCCATAGGGGGTCCATTTCATATACAACCCCCCTATTTTGAGGGTGCCTGACGCACTGGCGACCCTCGTTTGCCACCAGATGAGGTCCTGTGACCTGCAGCAGGGTGCAGGATGGTGCTGTTTGTCAAATTTCAGCACCGCACATTTTTCCAAGGGGCTGAAAATGCTCTTTTTTTGGGAAAATTGACCAGAACTGATGTCCAGCACCCCCAACCCCCCTAATTTGAGGGTGCTGAATTCAAATATGATGCTTGTTTTGCGCCATATCACAGTGGGATGACAGAATTTCCATTTTTCAGTGTCCAGAGTTCATTCTTCCCGTTTGTCATTTTTTTCACGGTGAAAATGGGAATTTCAGCTTAAATGGTCCAGCCTGACCTACAAGCCTCATACCCCCCTATTTTGAGGGTGCCGGATTCAACTGTGACATCCGTTTGCTCTCAAATAGCCTCAGTGCATGGCCATGGGCCTGTGGGGGTCGGTGACATACTCCCTCCAAAGAAATCCCTCAACCCCTTTTCATTGACGATTTTTTTGCCAATTTGGGTTGAGATCGACCACGTGCATGGCCGGGACGCCATGACGTAGTCTAGGAAGGGGGTGTAATGAAAATGGGCATCGGGGCATCAATTGGCCATTATTGGACCAGAAATTTCATTAAAAAGCATCACAAATCCTCAAATCCCCATTAACAATTGAGGATCGGCATGCCGCTCCCGACAGTAGGAGCGGCCCCATGACGAATGCCGAGACGTGGACAGAAATTCCCAAATTCTGTCGATTTTTGTACAAGACGGAATACAAATTGTTTTTTGCATTGAAATGTCGACAATTCCGTCCTTGATCGCATCGGTCCCAGCCGGTTTCGTCGACACCGCCTTGGACCACAATGATGATTCTCAAGTCGGTTTCAAGAAGCCGCCTTGATTCCAACGTCGCCGACAACACCACTTGGTTCTCACAACCACGTCGTGGTTTTATCACATTGATTTCCATTTTGCCATGTTTACCATGTTGATGAATTTTTGTGTCTCTCATGTTGTTTGCATGATTCGTAATTGCTCACAATCAAATTCGAGACACTCCATTTCCATTGAGTATGATCACATGTGAGTTGCCATGTCAAGAATCCTCAATTCTCCAACATGCATGACTTCACATGTATGCATTTCTATGCACATGCATAATTCATGTTTCATAAATTCATGCATGATCATGCTCATTAACTACACATGTGTCAAAGCACATACATGGCATGTGTTCCCCACTCCCCTCAACTTTGGGTCACACCTCCCCATGGGCTTGGATAGCAATTCAAGCCAAAAGTCACATTTTTTTGCATGAACATGCAATGTTTTGCTTTCATGACCCATGGTGAACATTTTTGACTATGTGTCAAATTTTGGAGTTTTTGCATGACATGGGTTCAACACTTCACCCATGCTTTCCTCTCTCTCTCTCCCCTTCTCTCTCCCATGATGTGTTGTCTCTTTTGTTCCAAAGCAATTGCTCCATATCTCAGGACCTCCTTCTCCTTGCCCAAATTATGTTTCAATCTCAATTCGTCGCAATGCCGTGAATTCATTGATCCACCGAATCAATTCATTCGAATCATTGACAAGGAATCCGAATTTGGAGAACTCGTATTGGTGACGTACTGAGGTTTTGAACCACGCATCTTCATTTGTTTGGGTTTTGTCTAGTGTCCGTTTGTGCTTCAAGGGATTGCTGAATTTTGCATAATTAGGGTGAGCCCCATTAAAACAAACACCAAGGCATCTCAATCACCACCTTCAACTTCCTAAAGTGCTTCCTTTAGGTTTTACATTATCTTAAACTTTTTGGATTGCATTTTTCGAAGGATTTTCCTTTTTCAGATTTTTTTTACTCTGCTTGGAGAATAAATTTTGATCCTGCGCTCCATGGCTCAAACAACACCACCCGCCATGGATAAGATAATAAGCTCCTCTCCAAGCTTATTACATGGTAGCAGTTCCGGTTCCCCAATCGGGGCCACATGGGGCGATGTTAAACACCCCAACCTCTCCCCTCAAGCAATGGAAATCGTTGGGAAGCACGCCCCCCGATCAGCCCCGAAGCACAAACTTAAGGTCCGGTTGTCGTCCTCCCCTCCTACCTCGCGAAGAGTCAGTTATGGCCAAGGTCAGGGTAGTGAGTTAGCTAGCCACACGATGCACACCCCCGGGGCACAGGTCTCCGACGACCTTGTTGAAGCGTGGATCTGGTGGTTCAACACCAACCAAGCAGCCCAGGGGGGCGTGTGGGTCCCACACCTGGGCTGGGTACACACGCTCATAGCACCACCGACGGACCTCAGACCCGCGACCAGCACCGGGGGCCGGGAGCGGGCCGCCCCGCCACCGAGGCCCGAAACCCTTCGTATCCCGCCGTACGAAGGCCTGGCGGCATGGGAAAGCGGGTACTGCGCCCACGCCAACCCCACCCACACCCACACCAGCCCCCCCAAGCCGTTCCCCCCCAAGCCCTTCCCCCCGGGGCGGACGCGCTACGTCCGCCCCCCGGCGCCCGAGCGTTCGCCGCCGGACGTCACGCTGCCGCAGCTGCAAAGGCAGCGGGACGCCCGGCGCGGGATCCAGCAAGGGGGGGACGGTGCGCAGGCAGGGCAGAGCGCCAGCCACGGGAGCGCGGAGAAGGGGGACGGGAGGCGACAGGGGGAGTGCCCAGGGGCACGCGCAGGGGGCGGGCCGGGGCACACGCGGCAAGGAGCAAGGGCGCAAACACGGGCGAGGCGCCGAGGCCAGCAGCAGCGGAGGGGGACAGAGCGCGGGCAGCGGACGGCGCGACGCGGGGCAGGGAGCCGGGAAGGGGCCAGGGCATGGGAAGGGCGCGCAGGGGCGCGAGCAGGGCGCCCAGGCGGGCGGCCACGGAGCGCATGGAGCGGAGCGAGGGACGGTGGGCGAGCGTGGGCGCAGCCAAGGGCATGGGCACGGGCACGGGACGGGCACGGGCGCCGGCAGTGCAGGCCAGGGCGCGGGTGACAGGGGGCGGGACCCACGGCAAGGACAGGGGGACAGAGGCGTGGGGGCCGGAAGGGGACCCAAGGGCAAGGGCAAGGGCGCCGTGGGCCCCCGGGGAAAGACAGGACGGGGCATGGGAGCCCGGGGGGGAGGGCGGGGCGAAGGGAGGGGGGCGGTGGGCGGGGCGCCCCAGCAGCCGGACGTGCAGCCGGTGCGGTTCATCCCCCCCGGCATCCAACAAATGCCGGCGCACCACACCCACCACCACCACAACCACCACGCCCACCTCTACAACATCGACCCCGACGCCGGAGAACTCATCCCCCCCGGAACCCCCAGGACCCAAGCACCAGCCAGCCCCCCCCGCGCCGAGGGCGGAGCCGGCGCGGATGGCCTCGGCGGGGGGGGGGGGCGGGGCGCGGCGCCGGCGCCGCAGGCACAGGGGCCGCAGGGGGAGCCGGCGCGAGGGGCAGGGGGGGCCAGGCCCTGGGACCGGGACTAGGGCACGGTCCCGGACCCTCTGGGGGATGAGGCCCTCCCCCTGGTGGTGGAGGTGTAAGGGTGGTTGAGCTGGGCCAGCTCGGGGACCACCAGGGGGATGAGGAACCGGCCCTTCGATGCCGTGCTCCTCCGGAGGGACGGAGGGAACCGGGAGGTACCCCCGGGGGGGTGGGCGGCCCCAGAGGACCACGAGAGGGTCCTCCGGTCAGGGATCCGGGCGGCGTGGCCCGACAGGGAGCCGATGTGGCCGGCCTTCCTGGAGGGGGGGGCGGTGCTCCGCATCACGGATGCGGACGCCAACAACTGGCTCCCCCGGGCCTTGCGCAACGCCCTCACCCACTGGCGCTACCGCCGGCGAAACCCACCACCGCCGCAGCCCCAACCCCAACACAAGCGGCGGCGCAGGTGACGGCCCAGACGACGGGCGCGGGAGAGTGGGAGGGGGACAGTGCCGCGGGACGCCCCCCCCGGCGGAGCCGGGCCCCCCGACCCACGCCCCCCCCACGATACAGCGCGACGGAGAGGCGCGCGCCACCTCCCGCGGGAGGGAGGGCGGGGACAACGAGCGCGGGGGGGAGCCCACTGCCCCGCAGCCCACTAACCGCTGACCGCTGACCCTCACGGCCGCCCCCAGCCAGCCAGCGCCGCGCGACGACGGCAGGGGGAGCAGGGGGCCCAAGCGAGGGCCTGCACGAGGGTCCGGCTCTCACGGGGTAGAGGGGGGCGGGGGAAGAGTGCGCCCCCCCAGGCGACGGCTGGCCCCCCGGGGCCGGAACCGCCAGGCCGCCTCCCCGCGGCCGTCGGGGTGCGGCGTCAGGGGACTAGAGGCCCCCCCCCCCCCCCCCGGCCCCTGAGCGGACGGAGGCTGGCCGGAGAGACAGCGGCCCCGCACCCCCACGGGGAGGCCGCTGCACCCAGGGGGGGGGACACCGCGGCCGCGGCAAGCGCAGCCGCGCGCCAAGCGCCCCCGGTGAACCGCCCGCACGCTCCCGCATTGCCCGCTACCGACCGACCACGGAATGGCGGCGCCCAGGACGGCGCAACCGGAGCGGCCCACTCAGAAGCAGGACTGGGGAAGGCGGGGGCGCGAACCGGGGCGAGGAGATCACTCCCCCCCTCCCTCCCCCCCCCCCGCCGCACTGACCCACTGGCGGCCGACCGGACCGCGCCCGACGCCCACGGCCGCCCGGCAACCCCCAGAGCACGGGTCTACCCCGGGGGGGCGCGCCGGAGACAAAGGATGGCAGGCCGACACCCGACGGGGCAGGGGGGCGGGGAGCGGCGGAGCGCCCCCCCCCCCCGCTCCCCCCCCGGCCTGCGGGCCGCAGGAGCGCCGACCCTCCGCCCCCCCGGAGCCGAGGGGACGCCCCCCCTTTCCCAGAAGGAACCGCGACGCGGGGGGGGGGGGGGGCGCAACTGAACCCGCACGCCGCGCGCCCCAGCGCCCCCCGCCGCCTGCTCCCGCGGGGGTCGCGGCCGACGGGCGAGCCCGCACCAGCGCGCCGGAGCGGCGCGCGGACCACGCCCGGGGGCGGCACGCGGCGACGAACCAGAGCAGTATGGGGGCCGCGCCCCCCATGGCCTGTAATAGGATTTATCAGTTTGTGTCTTAGTGGTCATTTCTGATTTTTTAATTCTCTTTTTGTTGTATTTATTCTGCCCTGAGCGACTCTGCCGAGGTCGCGGGAGCGACAGATTGACATTTAGATTAGTTTTGCTGGCGATTTCATGTATTGAGAATTGTTTACTGATTTCTCGAATTTTCTTTCTGAGTGTCTCTATTTTTGATAGGGATGTAACAGCTTGTTTTTTGAACCAGCTACTGCTGGTTGACTTGGTTGGACTCTGGGGGACATGATCGCCACCGTGTTGCAGTATTGATTTGGCGTGCTGATGATGCTGCGTGTGTTCGTGTTTATCTTGGCCATGGTTTTTTTGGGGATTTTCGTAAACTGGTACTGGGGAAAAATATTTGTGGCTGGCGAGTCCCAAAAACATCCTGAGGAGTTATTATCAAATGAAACCAAAGTATTACTGGTTTTATTACAGTTCAAAAAACTTTATGTTCTGACCGGCTTGAGCAACGACCGAGTTCTGGAGTTCTGAGTTCAACCAGCGGAAAAGCTGCATTCGTAACAAGCTGGATTTTTCATTTTTTCCTCCTCTCTTCGCAGTACGTGGGGATTCACTACGAGGTGAAGCTGTTCCACAACGCTACCTCCGCTCTGTTGCCGATTTCGAGGACAAGGCCCTTTCGTTGGATGATTTCTGGGCAGGCATTCCTTGCAGATACGGGGCCAGTTCCTCAAGGAGAACAAGATCAGTGACGGCCAGAAGCTTCGTGGAGAACGGCGTTCGCCGGCGGCTTTGGGGAGGCCCAATGGAGGGCCATCCCCTTCGAGTTGAAGCCTCGTTGTGGCAAACAACTTCAAAGCAGTGTTCGTACTCGGATTAAAGTCCAGTGTGTATACGTGCGTTTGGGCTCAGCGGCATTGTACAGCTCTGTTTGAGAGCTTGATTGGTTTGATTGGTGCTCTTGCGGCGGCGAGGCCGCGGTGTTTCACGGCAGTGAGGCCGTGTTGCTTATATTTCAACTTGTTTATTTTTGGCGGCAGTGAGACCGCAGTTTTGGTTTTTTCTTGCATGCAGACACAGTGCTGGTACTACGTACACCAGTACTGGTGCGGTGCTGACGAGCCCCGCACACGTGTGTATGTGTACTTTATACTCTCAGTTTTACTTGTATATTTATATTACTTTTTTGGTTTTTGGCAGACTTGACGCTGGCTGTTTTGTGGTGCTCATGAGCACCAGAGTTGGTCTGTTTTTGCTGGTTGTTGTTGGTGTTCGACAAGCCAGTGTCTTTTTTCTTACGTTCCCTGTTTGTCTGCAGACAGTGGTGTGGCAGTGTTTGCCCTGTCTTGAATCTACGTGATCATTTGATGCATCTAAGTGAAAATTGGGTCAGACGTTAACGGGAGCTCACAGCTTGAAGTCAGGTTTTTTGCAGTGTGTTTTGCTTATGCATATATGGCTTTGTCTTTGTTTCTGCTATCTCTCTATAGATGTAGCGCTGTGGTAGTGAGCCTATGTCCAGTGGATCAGGATTTTGGGTTGAGCACTCAGATTGGAATTGGGATTTTTTTTTTTTCATATGACAAAGTAACCGACCGAAACACTTCTATTCCACCACACCACGTTGACAACTACGCCCACAGTGACTTGCTGTATGTCCAGACTACCCCATTCTCACATTGTAGTAGATATCATGTCACTGAGGTAGTCCCGTTGTCAGTAGTTCCATGTTTTGCAGTGTTGTGGCGTTTTCTCTTTGTTCACAGCTACAGTTCACAGTGATACAGTGTTAGCCATAAAGTTATGTGTATCAGGTACACAGCGACAGCCAACTGTGTGTGGGTAGTATTTCTGTTTTAAACTGCGGGCCTGAGCCAATACATTTTCACACATTTCTACACGAGTTACATGCTGGGTGGGCCCGGGGAGTTCTTAGTTGACCGTAGATGCACTTGTTGGTGTGTGCACGTTTGGTTGTGTGTTGTGCACCAGCTGTGGCTCACATGCACTGCACTGAGATATGCACAGTGTGGGACAGCACAGTGTGTTGTCGGGTATCACAGTGTCTACACATGTCACAAACTGCAAATCCTCTTAGGTTTGTATCAGCGACAACATATGTGGGACAGTATGTTGTAGCTTAGAGGGGGAGTGTAATAGGATTTATCAGTTTGTGTCTTAGTGGTCATTTCTGATTTTTTAATTCTCTTTTTGTTGTATTTATTCTGCCCTGAGCGACTCTGCCGAGGTCGCGGGAGCGACAGATTGACATTTAGATTAGTTTTGCTGGCGATTTCATGTATTGAGAATTGTTTACTGATTTCTCGAATTTTCTTTCTGAGTGTCTCTATTTTTGATAGGGATGTAACAGCTTGTTTTTTGAACCAGCTACTGCTGGTGGACTTGGTTGGACTCTGGGGGACATGATCGCCACCGTGTTGCAGTATTGATTTGGCGTGCTGATGATGCTGCGTGTGTTCGTGTTTATCTTGGCCATGGTTTTTTTGGGGATTTTCGTAAACTGGTACTGGGGAAAAATATTTGTGGCTGGCGAGTCCCAAAAACATCCTGAGGAGTTATTATCAAATGAAACCAAAGTATTACTGGTTTTATTACATGGCCAGAGCATCGCCGGAGACACCCGCAACGTTGCCCACTTGGGGGGGGCGGAGGGAGGGCTTGGGTCTGACGGGGCCCCCAGGGGAGCGGTTCACGGGCCGCCCCTCCCCCCCCCCCCCGCCAGGCAGGCCGCACCCGGTGCACGGGGCGGCCCCGCGACCCCGACCGAACGCGCACGCCGGGGGGGAATGCGGCGACGACGAGAGGGGGGGCAGGGTAGGGAACCGCGGGCCGCCCCCCAGAGGGAGAGCAGGGGGGCCGCAGCGCGACCCCCCCCCCCACCCCCCCCGCCGGCCCGCAAACCGCGGGGGCGCCGGCCCCCACCCCCCCGAGACACAGAGGGGATGGTTCCCCCTCCCCCCGGCGGGACCGCGGCGCCCGAGAGGGGGGCCAGAGCAAGGCCCGCCCCCCCGCCCCAGCCGCCAGCTCCCGCAGGAACCGCGGGGAACCAGCGAACCCGCACCAACGCGCCAGGGCGCCACACGGACCGCGCCCAGAGACGGCAAGCGAGCACGAACCGGAGCGGTATGGGGGCCACGCCCTCCATGACCAGAACGACGCCAGTGACACCCGCTTTGTTGCCTGCCCAGGGAAGGCAGAGGGACGGAACGAGGCAGAGCGACCCCCCGCCCCACTGGCCCCCCCGGCCGCACAAGCGGGAGGCGCGGCGCACAGGCCGCGCCCCCCCCCCCCCCCACCCCACCCCCCGGCGCGGGAACGCCCCGGACGCGCAGACCCACCCCACGGGGGGCGCGCAACCCCAAGCCAGGTAGGGGGGAAACGGGACCGGGCCGCCCCCCCCCAAGCACGCCAGACGGAGCAAGGGACCGGGGCAAGACACGCGGAGGGGCACGGACCGCGTGGAACGGCCCTACCAGCGCCCAGCGCCGGGACCGCGCGAGGTGCGCGCGCCACACCACCCAGGGGAGGGGAGGGGGGGAAGCGGACGCAGCGGGAGCGCGAGCGCACACACACACAAAGGGCACGCGGGGACTACCAGAAGGGCAACCGGACCGAGCTCGCGGAACGCACAGACCGCGTGGAATGGCGTACCAGCGAGCGAGGGTAAGGGACACCCGGACGGGACGGCCCGCCACACACAGCGCGGGACACGCGGGGCGGGAAGGGGGAAACGGGGGGGACATAACACCAGGTACCGGCCCGGCCCCCCCAAACCGGCCGCGAGCGCCGCGCACACACGGACGGGGCACTGCACCCGCCAAGGCAGTAGTGGCGCACTGCGCCACCTCCCAACCCCTAGGCTAGGCAGCCACCGCGCCAGCCCAAGGGGGTCCCACTGGCGACAAGCCAGTAGCACGGGCCCGGCAGCGCCGGCGCCCCGGGCGACCACGCATTAGGGGGGCGACGCAGTGGGTAAGCGCCCGCAGCCACGGCTGCGAATTGACTGACCGGGGGGTGGCGAAAAGGGGAAGCCGGGGAGGGACGGGGCTCCGAGCCCTGTGAACCCGGGGGACTCCGCCACCAGGCAGGAGGTGCGTCTTGAAGGGCCCCCCACTAGGACCCGGTGGGGAGGATATCACCTGGCCCGACCAAAAGGCGTCTAGTACCCGCAAAATCAAACCTCAAAGCTCAAACCCGAAACCCTTCGTATCCCGCCGTACTAAGGCCTGGCGGCATGGGAAAGCGGGACCGCCCGTGACAGGGGGCGCAACCTCACGAGCCTGGCGGCGCGCTACCCGGAGACGGCGCGCGCAGCGCCCCCACCGCGCGAACGTGACCCCAGCACCATCGCCAGTCTGTTTGATATGGTCGTAGTCCATCCATCCATCCAACTACGGTGCCAGGGTGATCTTATCCAATCCATCCAATCCATATCATCCCATTAACGAGTCCCGTTGGTTTCTTACGTCATGTTAGGGATAGGCCACACGGACGATACCACTGTTTGTGTGCACCCCCCCCTTCCCCTGGTGCAGGGTGGGCACACGCTTTTGGTTTGTTGCCCCCCCCCCCCCCCCGCACCAACACCCGCCGACATTTGGGTTTTGTTTGTTGCCTAACCGGATGCCTGTGACCTTGCCTAACCTGGGGTGACCTTTCCTAATCCTCCAATGCCTTGGGATGGGCTTACCAACCTTGGGTTGAGGAAGGTGGAGAGGTAAGGTGTAGTAGACACCCCCACACCCACATGGTCCAAAAGGTTCAGTCCTATTTATTTTTTATCGACCCCAGGGGGGATGACACACCTTACACCCAAACATACATACGGACCAAACACGAAGACACAGTGGTGTATGCGTCTTGAGATGCTCCTGCTGTTGGTACCTTTCGGTCAACGGTATCTGTAGACCACATTTTTCACAAACCCACATTATACTGTGCAGACATATACAGGCGTGTTGATTTTCTTCCCTGGGTTACGCACAAACAACACAGAAAGGGGGTGTCTGCCTGCAGAACAGTCAATACCCCCCCCCCCACGCATCCCGCGTCTCTGCATTCACGTAGAAACAATGCAGAGTCATGCAGAAACAATGATACTGTGACTCAGATTCATTCTACCGTCGCTGCGCCTGCTTGCTGCAATCTATACGATCTGTACAAGGGGAAGGGGGGCTTAGTTACGCAACCCTATATGCTCAGTTCCTGCGTGCCGTGGAAGGTACGCCCCAAATCGACCAAACAAACTATTTACGCTCGCGTCGCTGCCACTAAATCGCGAATGAATCTGCGATTACGGGAAATCCTTAGTGAGTGCGATGCCAGATTAGAAATGCATTCTCCAAAAGATTCGAATTTTCAAAAATCGACTTCGCAGTCATGTAGAGATTTCCATGCTGTTTGCAAAAATGCCCAGATACTGAGTTATGTGACAAAATGAGATTTAAAATCATAGGTGCAACCCTGCTGAACTTTTCGCGGCGCTCCAAACGCTGAAACTCTTCCCAACAGGGAAAGTTGCAATCTGTACTGACTCTTCCTTAGTATATCTAGGAGCCACAGGGAAGGCCAGGAATGGGGCCCTCAACAATTGGGTCGGATCAAGCGGCCCCCTGAGCAATGTTGCTCTCTAGAAAGATCTGCTGGTTGAACAAGGCCGTGCTTGTCTATGCATATGCATATGCATACCAAGGATATAGGCAGGGGACACATTCCCCTTATGTCTGGTCCACTGCTGATGCAACCAATGAGGCTGCCACACAAGATGATGGTGGGGATGAGGTTGATTTATGTGCTTTGTGCTTTGTGCTTTGTGCTGTCCAAAAGCACGCCACTACACTTCGTGGTGAAGGTAATGAGAATTCTTGTGCAGCATGTATTGACCCGCACGCTTATGGGAACAAAACTGTTAAGGTCTACGACATTGTACAAACCCAGCGTGCCAGGCAAACATTTTCCCAAGAAGAAGGGGTGCTGAGGTACAAAATTTCCCCAAGGTAACGGGGAACCTGTGGTGGAAGTAGTGGATCGACCCTTGTCTAGCACTTGGCACGTGGCTGCTGCGCACACTGCATGTGGCACCCGCCCCATACGGGTGGCAGGGGAAAACGTCATTTTGGCCTGATTCCCCTTGGGGCTGTGAGCTGTTGCACATTGGCAGGGCAAGGGGTTGATGATTCCAGGCTTTTCCTCAGCCTGGACAAGGCTCCTGCGGGCAGTACACTACATCAAATTTGGTGCCGCAGTGCATTCCTTCAATCCGCAGATAATCATTCACATACAGGTGGTGACATGTACCCCCCCCCCCCCCTTGAAATCTCCCCCCCAATGTCGTGACGGTTCCCCCCCCTGGGCTCAATCATCATTCACACTGCATCAGTTCTGATGTTCGTTGGGATATGTTATGTACAATCTAGATGAATTACCATGTATTCATCTGTCATAAAGCATACATATCTACAAGTAACATCGGAATGGCAAATAGAAGGACAATGTGATATATGCGACGACACAGAGTGTCTTCATACTACTTACTGTCTGTCCTGCCAGTAGCCGTCGCCATTCGCAAGCACTCCTTTGGCTCTCGGCGCTGCTGCTGTCCTAGTTTGTGCTGACCGTGTGTTTGCTGTTGTTGGTATCGTCTGCTTTGGCTTAGGGGCGAAATCGTGGGCGTTTCCTGGGGACAGAGACCTCTGTGCTGGCAGAGGATGTCATTGAGATAGTGCTCTGGTTGGAAGCACCGTCAGAAAAATCAGTGATTTGGTCACTAGATGGCGAGGCGTCTGCTTTTTCAACAAATAGATCAGGTGACATCATCGGTTGAAGTTCCAGTTCGGCCAGAAAGCGTGCTGCAGGGCTTTCTGCCAGGCTAATGAAACGGGGCGAGGGGGTACAGTGCGGTGAGCTTGTGATCCCTGGCCTTTGCGGCGTCATAGGTGAGATGGTGTGGTGCTGTGGCGCAAAGGTATCACAGAGTGGGCGTGCAATCTGAGAGCCACCAGGGGAGGGGGGTGCAGAGGTCGCCTCTTGTGAGGGTACAGATTCAGAGTCCGAGATGGTAACTGGTTCCTGTCGGGGTGTGTGCCCAACACCCCTACGAGGGGCTAAGGAGCTGCAGATATTTCGTGCTTGAGGAGCAACAGATTGTCTGAGTAAGGGGCTGCTGAGGCGGCCACTTTCAGCCAATGAATCTGCCTCTTCATTCCCTTGGATTCCTAGATGTGAAGGTACTTTCACCCATTCAACACACCTGAGTGGGGAGTCGAGTTCTGAGACAGGGTCCCCATCTGAGCCGGTCATGCACGCCGTGCTCAATGCGCTCAAGCGCCTTGTCGTCATCGGGCTGGGTGCACTCTACACCGGCGAGCACCTCTCCGCCGGATTCGCTGCTGGCGCCATAGTCGCCGTAGCTGGCGCCTCCACCTACTCCTTGGCCAAGGTGCTGCACAGCAGCGCGGCGCATGTCTGGTTGCGGATCGGGATGTTCGCACTTGTCGCGGCTTCGGTAGGCGGCACCTTTGATACGGGAGCCACAGGCGATGGGATGAATTCCGGCGGGCAAATCAGTCTGAAGCCGATTCAATACAAGCACGCAAGCCTTGCTCAAGGCGTTACCCAGGTTGTTAGTGAAGCTGGAACGTCCCCTTGGATTATCTGTGACCGCCTGCCCCTCAAGTCATCGGAAAAGTGCATGTCCGACACCCTATTGGCCCCGATCGTGAAGCCGGAGGCGCTGGTTCAGCACGGCCAGCTCGTAGACGGACAGCACATGCTCAAGGCAAGCCAGAAGCCTCGTGGCTGCGACGGGCGCGCGCTCAAGGTGGTCGCGATGAGTCCCCCTCCTTCAAAGCATGATGCTTGTTGCCTCGCCAGTGGGCTGACTTTCAAGGAGGCGGAGCATACAATGACCAACAACTTCGGCAACATGGTTTGGATGTATGGCTCGCGTGCGCTGCTGTCGCGTGACCAGGCCGTCATCATCGACGCGAACTCCTACTCGCAGTTCCGTATGCGCGGCTTTGTCGACGCACTGGTAATGGCGGAGGCTAATCTGCTGGTTGACGTGAAGGAATACCCCAGTGTACGGCCATACACACTGTCTCTCACCCAGACCATCGAGGCGCTCGACGTCCCCACCTTTCTCGCCGGCATTGGTGTGCAGTCGACGTTCCCAAGCCTTAGGAGTAAGTGGGGGGAAGTTGACATCGGGGCGCAGCGGCCCCCTGGACCGATTACGGCGCTACGCATTGAGCTTCACGATGAGCAGCACGCGTTCCTCAACGCGATCGAGCAGCGCGCGCCGCAAGGTTACTCGGTGCGCGGTAACCTGACCGCGGCAGTCGCGAATGCGCGTGGGGGGCGCACGGTGGTCGCGCGTGGGCGGCCCAAGGCGGTTGCACTTGGCTGCCCGAGCTTCATGCTCAACCACCATCCATGCCTCGGTGCCTCGCTCCAGCAGCAGTGGCGCGCGCTCGCGCACATACCAGCCGACAAGGTGTCCAAGCTAAAGATTGCGGTGCTGCTGCCGGCTCACCATGCGCCCAACTTGCTACAACTGCTCCTCGGCATCTGCCTGAGATTTTCAGAGGCGTTCGTCGTAGTGCAGACGCAGGCGGACTATAAATCTCTCAATCTGGCGCGTGTCACCTACAACATGCCGATCAAGCACGCCCAGGTGCGCTACTTCTACGACATCCAGGCGTGGCGGCGCGAGTTGCAGACCGTCGACCTAGTCATTGGAGCCCGCATCCACGGCTCGCTCATGGGCATCTACGCCGGTCGGCCGACGCTGACGATCGCCAATGACCAGCGCATCCTCGAGATGGTCGAGCAGATGATGCTGCCATACAACACAATCTACGACTTCGAAAACCCGAGCCGTTTTGACCTCTTAGAGCACGTGGGCAAAGTCGGCGCCAAGTTCGACGGCGAAAGGTTCGATCGCAACCGTGCGCGCATCGCGCAGGCATACGTGCGCATGTTTGATGCAATCCATGTCAATGTCTCAGCGAATGTGCACAACATCGCGGCGGGCTGCAACAAGTACAACCTCGGACAGCACAGCTGCCTGTGGGGGCTCGCTTGTACAGTAGAGCAACCTGTCAAGCCTCACAATAAAGCTCAACATGGGCTGTGAAACGGTCCAAGCTTTTTTTTTAGATGCGAAATCTTATTTTTTAGCACTTATCTTTTTCTTTAGCAGGCCCCCTGGGGGCACGATGATGGCCTTTGGCCGCGCTTATAGCGCCACATAGTGCATTGTTCCTCACCTCCCGGGCGAGTAGTCCCCCCGAAAGCACAGTCAGAAGAAAAGCATCAACTGAAAAGTACAGGGGGGGGGGGGGTGGTCAGCCTCAGTCTCTGCCTCTGCCACTGTACCCCCCCCCCTCCCAAAACCTCAGTTTTTATGGAAAACTTCGGTTTTGGCATGTGCACGCCCTGCCCTGCACCGCCCTGCACTGCCCTGCACCCCTCTGCACTGCGCACTGGACATCGACTCTCCAACCAGCTACTGTATTTGCAGGCCCCCTGGGATAAAAATTTTGACTGTCATCCTCCCATCCAGACAGGAAGGGGGACCGTGCACGGTCGTACCGCCTTGTCGCGGTCTGCAATAGCCCCCCACGCTGCCCATTGCGGCGAGCTCACCCACAGGCGCTCTTTCGCCGCTGCCTCGATCACTGCTGCCCTGCCCCCCCTCCCGTCCCATGCTCGGCTGATGGAGTCCGCTGGATTTAGTGCGGACTGTACCCAGCAGAGGGTCAGTTGCAGCCCCGTCCAGCGGAGGCGGTGGGCTATCCTCCGCAGGATGCGCTGCTGCTGGACCTTGCCTGCCTGCCCTCCCCCAAAGGAGCTGGGCCAGCGCCCCCATGTTGTCCCCCACGAGCACCAGGCGCCGCGCTCGTCGCGCCTGCGCATCGTCCAGCGCCACCAGCGTCCCCCACAGCTCAGCCGCCTGCTGGGTGGTCACCCACGCCGGGCACAGCGACAGATCCGCCCCCCCCGGTCCCCAAGAGCCGACGCAGTAGGAGGGGTCAGTCCCCGTGGTAAGGGCACACCTGGCCGCGTCCACAAACACGCGCACTGCCGCCCCCCCCCCGGTAGTGTCCGGCTCCCAGCCCCGGTAGCACTGGGCTATGGCTTCGCAGAGACCGCGCACCACTGCTGCCGGTGTGCGCCAGGCCCAGCGCGGGCCCCAGCGCAGCCAGGACCGGGCACCCGCCAGAAAGCACCCCCCCAGGTTCCCTGGGCGCCCCAACCACCCGATCTTCCCTAGTAGCCGCCTCAGGGCGACATAGGTGTATGGCCTGAGGGCCAGCTTCACCCACGCCGCCACCACCGCCGCCACCGCCGAGGCCGCCGGCGCCACCCTGCACCCTGCCAGGTCCACATCCTTGCCCATCCACCGCAAGGAGCGCTGCGGCGTGAAGACGGACTTCTCACTGATGAGGAAGCCCGCCTGTCGTAGGAGGCGTGCCGCACTGTCGGTGACAGTGGCCACCTCCCCCGGATCATGACCGACAAAGAGGACGTCATCCAGGTACTGTACCACCACCACCCCCCCCTTCCCCAGGTCCCGCAGCAGGTCGGAAATAAGGGCCTGGACCAGCCCAGGCGCCTGGTGCCAGCCAAAGGGCACCCGCAGAAAAGCATATGTGTGCCCCTGGGCCGCCACCCGGATGGTGTTCGCCAGGGGGGGGGGGGAGCTCCACACTCCAATAGCAGTTCGCTATGTCCAGCTTGGTGCCCCACAGCCCCCCCCCCCCCCTGCCCCACCCACCCTTCCCCCCAGGTCCCTGAGAAGGATGGCCAGGCCCTCCAGCGACGGCAGCTTGAAGGGGCGGGCCTTGTACTTGCACCCCCGGTTGAACATCTTCATGTTCACAATCAGGGCGCATTTGCGCTCTGATTTCCACTTGACGAACACCTCCGCATTCGCATCCCCCCCCACCATGCTGACCAGGCCCTGGGACGCGAGGGTGGAGAGGAGGGCTGCCACCCGTGGGCAGCGGGAAGGGGGGAGGGGATGGACACGCCCCCCCGCCCTGCCAAACTCGGGGTCAGCCCAGTCCTTCCAGACGTGCGGCGGGACGTGTACGCGGCCTGTGTCCCCCAGCCCACGCGCCGCGAGCTCCACAGTGACGCGCGACTGGTCGTTCAGGCGGGGCCTGCAAATACAGTAGCTGGTTGGAGAGTCGATGTCCAGTGCGCAGTGCAGAGGGGTGCAGGGCAGTGCAGGGCGGTGCAGGGCAGGGCGTGCACATGCCAAAACGTATGCAGTATACCTTCCGGGTATATGTAATATACATGGAGTATACATATGCATACCTCTTGTATACCACATGTCCTCCCGATGTATAACAGGTGTATCTCCTTTGTATACTCCTGTGGTATTGTTGTTGTACAAGTAGTTGATGGGGTAACAAATTATCCATTCAGCCCCATTCAAACCAACCTGCTGAAATTGAGGTCAAAATTGTGATGGGCAATCTTCTTGGATGTGCGAGAGGTGCACTTGATGGGATTGGCTGTGACCGACATAGATGAGGCACCTAGCACGGCTCCTCCGTGGTGTTTCAATGTTTCCAGCCGAAAAAGAGATTGTGCCCCCACCTCTGATGCAATTCGGAGTCAAGGGGATTGTTGCATTGGGCGACGGGTTGAATTTAGTCCACTGCGAGGAGACCGAGCCTCACAAAGTCCTGATCTCCATGACCCCCTGATCCCACGCGATCCACTGCACCAGACCTTGCCGTCTGTTTCCACTCGCGGAAGGAGGCAACCTTTCATTCCATTTGCTAAGCTTTCCTGCATCAAGTGCTTGCTATGCAGCCTACTTGTACTGTATCCGTTTGAGACACTGGAAGGGGGGGTTGCAGGTTCATTGACGGCCCTGAGAACAAAAAATGTTGCACAGCTGACCGTCTTTGTGCATAATAGCCCTCCCATATCCAGTATACATTGGAGATACATGTAGCACACTTGGGGTACATACATACCTACTCCTGGTAAGCAGTAAGCAAAAGGCTGTGAAAAACTTGAAGCCAAGCCTTTTTTCTGCATGCTGGACTCAAAGTTTGTTTTAGAGGGTATTCTGCGTGCTTGACGCACAGTTTTACCTGTTGCAACACATGGTTGATTGGCGGCCATGGCTTTTTACTGGGATTCCCGTTTCTTCTGCTGCACAGCCACACAACGTAGTCACGCCTGTGACACTGGTTGGTTACCTCTGTCCTTATTTAGTTGTGCTGTTGTTGATGTGCCTGGACCAGTGTACATGCATTGCCGAACGTGTACAAAGCTCCAAGTCCAAGCCCCTGCTTTTGGAAAAGAATCAGTTTGTCCTGACAAGGTGATTGGGGCTGCATCCTGCCGAATTTCAGTTGTGTTGATGCTATCCATAGCCTTTGGGGTGGTACATTTGGTCTATCACATCGGATCAGACTCCTGTATTGCACCTTGAAGATCGGAACACAACGAAGTGCAGTGCCCTGCCGTTTCGTCAAACCTGGGAAACAGGTGTAACTGGTACGCACATTTGGCAGGAAACCAGGAAACGTGAAAAAAACCTGTGGACCCAAGGGGTTGGGTTGGTTGACCGGTGTGGACCTCGCAATCTTCATCAGTCGCTGATCGGCATTGTGCATTAGAGTTTGGTAGTGTGTTCTCGGGGCGCAGAGGCACATTTAGGACCTAACTCCTTTGGTAACACGACATCGCTCGTGATTGACAGGGTTGACAGGGCTGCACAATTGTGACAGTGCCTGCCCCGAGCTGTGTGAGCCCCAATTTATCCGGGGTATGATTGTGATAGTGTTTTGTTAGCTTGATGCATTGTGCATTATGCCTTGCTGGCTGTTGAAGTGTTGCAACTCTTCAACACTGCCAAGACTCACGATTACGTTGCAGAGTGCTAGTATGTGAGTTGGGGTGCAAAAACGGTAAAGAGAGAATATCCTCCAAAAGGGAAGGCACTGGCATGCGGTTAGGGTATCAAATGACAGTTACTTAGGCGTCACAAGTTGCCCACCCTCTAGGACCCCGTATACGCGCGATTTGACAATATTCTACATTTCTACTTTGCGTATGTTATTTGACGTATGTGACCAAAGTTGTTGGCAGAGCTGTGTGACACCCGTTGAAATACGTGTTGATGTGTTAGCCTTGTGTATCCCCGTCTTCTAGTGTGTTGTATTTGACGTTTTTCTGAAGCTGGCCGAAATTTCGGCCAGGTTTTGGGTAACATTGCAAACAACTATGTGTATATGCAGTTTTTGACCCTTCTGGCCGAAATTTCGGCCAGCTTTTTGGTTTCGTGGTGAATAGGCATAGTTATTTTCATTTTTCTTAGGGCTGGCCGAAATTTCGGCCATCTTTTTGGTCTGTTCACTATTCAAGCACTTATATTCTGGTTTTTGGGCGGGCTGGCCGAAATTTCGGCCAGCTTTTCCTATTTTTGAACATTTAAGCAATTATTTCCCCTTTGAACACACCTGGCCGAAATTTCGGCCAGCTTGCAATTGTCGTTGTTCATGAGTATTACACCATACACTCCTACAGAACTGTTTTCTTGTCTCAGCATTAATGTCTGGTGCTTTTGCTACTACAGCCAAAGGGCTGTTGCGAAATGCATTACGTGGTGGGACTCTGCAAAAGCTTTTGCAATTCTGCCTCTTGTTGCGGAAGAATTGCAGGAGCCGGCACTCCCTGACACAGTTGAAGGCCGCCGCCACTGAGAAGAAGCCCCCACGATGGTACATGACATTTTTGTCACAGTTCCATGCCCTATACTGCCTGCTGCGCCGTATGGCCCTCCCATACTCTAACTGTGGGTCTGGTTACAACTGGGGTATTATGTCCTGCCGCCAACGCCGTAAGGTAGGAGTCCTTGGTCAGTGTAACACTAAGCAGGAGTCCATTTACCATCGTGCTGGACTAGCAGCACACAATTTGTGGAACACCATGCACCGTAGGCAAGTTTGTATATGGTTTGATAACCTGAGGCGTTACAGGTCGGGAGCTGATCCCCATTCACCCGACTTAACCCTAAACTGTACAGCTGTTGCTGTTTTGCACACTACTGCCCTACCTGCATACCGGGTCTGCCGGAGCTGGCCGAAATTGAGGCCACGGTACCAAAGGTTGCTGATGACATCTTTCGCTCACATAGAGCATTGTTTGATCGTATTGATGTTGCCAACCAAGGTATTCAGAGAGTTTGGGTTCGTGCTCCTTTGGATATTGCCAGAAAAAATGTTCGTTCCCTCAACTGGAGACCCTTTTTACTGTCTGAGCTCCGCTCCGGCACACACAAAGAGCTTTTGCAACTCGTGGTTGATTTGTCATGTGTGGAACACCGCACCAGACACTGTGTTCCGCTGCTTGTGGACATGAAAATACACTTTGCCCTACTTAAGCTGTGTTATGGTGCTGCTTATGTTCCCTGGAATGTACCACAATTACTGTTGGGTTTTCCTTTGGTGTACGGAGTATGGCATAGCTATAAGTATTGCGTTGAATTGATCTACAGGGCGTTCCTGCCGTTCATTAAGTTTTTGGAGCAGGGGAACAGCCTTCAGGTTGGGTCTATCCTCCCTCGCAAGGTCAAGGTCATCCATATGGAGAAGACGTTGCTTGGACTCATGCTAGCCACATCGTCCAATAGAGGCAGACTAGATGAGCGCGTCACTTCCCTGCTCAATAGGCTCCTTTTGTGGCTGTCCCGTGGGCACGGTCTTGTCTGAGTACCCGGTCCCCTTGGTACCGTTCCTCTTTGGAGCCCGGCCCGCGCTTGCGCAATGGGGACACGAGCACTGCCTGCTCCAGCGCCATTGTGTTCGGAGGACTCAGTTCTGGTCTCGCCTTACGTGAAAGGCTCGGCCAACCGAATCGGATTGGGGGTTGGTGGCAGCCAGGCTAGGGCACGTGGTATGGACAGGGGCCGGCATGCAATTATTCGAGCCAGAGCATTGGTTTTGGGGGTTGGGGGGAGTGTTACATGCGCTGTGGGCACGGGGGTTGGAACTGGTCGCGTGGTCCGGGACTCGGGGCACGTGCTGAAGGGCATCGTGGAGGGGTCACGGGCATGGGAGGCAGCGACAATAAAGGGGATGGCTTGGTCAGCCAGCCCCGTCGCTACCGGGTGCGAGGGCAACCCCTGCTCAACCGGCATCAGGTGGGGGGTGTCTCCCGAAGCCCAGATGGGCTGTTTGCGCAACAGGAGCGGGAGCCCATCAGGGACAGACCAGCCGTGAGGGGGAAAAGGACATATGGTGGACGTCCCGGACAGCGCGTGGAGGAACAGGGCACCTCGGCCTCACAGAAACACAGCGAGGCAGGCCATGGACGGCCTGTGGACAGAGGTGTGTGGACAGCAAAAACAGTCAAACGACCCCGGCAACAACCAGCACATCCTCAATACGCCAATTATTGGGCGCCGCTGACACACAAACGGCACACCATGCCACATTCAGCACAGCCCCAACACACCAACCACTGGGCTCCGCGAACGCGGAAACGACAGCAGCAAGAGCACTGGCCGCAGCGGCCGACAGAAAGCAGCGACCCGACGCAACATGCGAAGAGAAGAACGGGTGACCGTCCAGGGCCCCGTAAAGGAGCAACAACCAGACGGAATGTCACACAGGGGTCACGCAAGCGGCGTTGCATAGCCTCATCTGGGGAGGCACTGTGACCTTTCAGAACAGACTTTGGACCGACGGGAGGAGCGGGGGCGGGGGGGGGGGGGCGTGGACAGCAAAAACAGTCAAACGCCCCTGGCAACAACCAGCACATCCTCAATACGCCAATTATTGGGTGCCGCTGACGCGCAAACGGCACACCATGCCACATTCAGCACAGCCCCAACACACCAACCACTGGGCTCCGCGAACGCGGAAACGACACCAGCAGGAGCAGCGGCCGCAGCGGCCGACAGAAAGCAGCAACCAGCCGCAACATGCGAAGGGAAGAACGGGTGACTGTCCTGGGCCCTGTAAAGGAGCAACAACCAGACGGGATGTCACACAAGGGGGGGCGGTGCACGTGCGCTGGGGCCTGTTCCGTTTGAACTGTTGGAGGAAATGAGGGCGTGGACGGGTCGGCGGAACCGGGGCGCTTGTTGCATCCGATGAATGAAGCCGCCGGCCAAAGGGGGCGTAGTGGGCAACTGACCCGTTGTGGGCATGTCTTGGACTGGGGCCCCGTCAGGCTCCCCAGTACCATCAGGATGGCCCCCTTCCTCATCAGCATGGGTGTCGGCGGGACTGGATCAGGATGTTGGGGATGTCGGGGATGTCGATCAGAATCGGGGCTGTGTCCGGGCGGGCCCGGGCATCGGCATGAGGTGCATCCCGGTGGAGGCGGGCACAGCCAGTGCCCCGGATCTATGTTTCACTTCTGCACTGCAGCCCCCCCCCCTGCCCATTTTGGTTTGATGGACAGATTTGTGGAGCACATGACCCGCATCTGCCCAGGCCCAGGCACAGCAAAGGGCTGGGTCCGGGCAGCCCCTAGGGGGGGGGGGGGGGGTTTCGCCGTGGGAGAATTTCGACGGGAAAATCGAGGTGATTTCGCCGTTCAGAAAGGTGGCGACATTTTGGCGGAACCGTTTCATACTTCGCCACAGCTGCAGGGATTGTGTCTTCTGAGAGCTTGGGGAATTTCAAGTGTGGCGAAATCACCTCGAAGAGAGGTTGTTAGATCAAGCGCAGGCGTGAGCGTCGTATACCACCCCTTTTTGGGGTCGTTCGCGTAGCGTATCCCAATGTATGGTTTCTAACGTCTAACCCCTTGCAAAATCATCATTTTAGGACCAAAAATGATCCCCCAATGATTTTTTGGATTTTGACCCCTGTACCCCCCCGCACCTCGGTACCCCTTTTTTGGAGGGGGGGGGTGGGGGGGTCGGGGGGGTCAAAACTTCTTTGCGTATTGTGGCCGCTGCGTGTGTATTTGGACCTGGGTCCTGCAGAACTTTTTCTTGTATATGGACCCCCTAACCCATGGCGGGGGTCCCGGGTCCCAACTCCAGGTACCCCCAGTCACCCCCCCCCCCCCCTATGGCCCCTTGCCAGTGAGGACTGAACCGTTTTCATGCTGGATAGGCTGTTTAGTGGCACATGAAGGTTTTTTGAAATCCGATTTTTCATGAAACCCTTCCGTTGCCCCCAGGATTGGTTTGGGTGATCATTTGGTGGCAATACGGGTACTTGGGCACCCATGGGGATCCACGTAGTGGCCGCTAGGCCTATGTAGCCTGTGCCATGGGCCCTCCAAAAGCCCCAAAATCACCTCGCAGAGGTTGTTAGATCAAAGCCAGGCAGGCGTATATAGGGGAAAACGCCACATACCCCCCCCATCTTGGGCCTTTTTGGGCCCATCGCGTACCCTGATTTCTACACCCAGCGCGTAGGCACTTCTAGCTACCACGAACACTGACTGATGCCGTTCGTCTGTTTGGGATGTTTGGCCCAGTCCACTAACCCAGTTGCCCAACCACAAATGTCAATCAAGGTGTGACATCATTTTAGCAAAATGACTCCTGCTTTTGCAAAAAGTGTTTGCTTGCACCTCCGTCTTTTCACAATGTGCCACCCAGACCGTGTTTCCAGAATCAGAGCACCCAATTTTCACCCAACCTTCTTGGCTGTTGAGTTGGAAACTTTCTAGCCGCGAACTGAGCAGCTTCTAAAAACCTGCCTGTAGAGTGCCTGTAGAATGCCTCTAGAATTTAGACAGACCCACAGGAACCAAGAAGGTTAGCGGAGTACGGGCAAGTATTTTCTTCATTTGCAAATTTTGCCATATTGCCATATTGCCTTATATAACCTTGCTATATTTGACACCCTAGAACCCCCCAGTGGCCATGATTGCGCCCAGTAGGGTAGAGCTTTTCGAGCGTAATAAGGAACCTTACCCAAGAGTCACTTTTCTTGAGTGCCCCCGAAACCACTTCTTTTACGTCCTTGTTATCACAACCGTTGATAACAAGGTCCGCTTTGGCTCTTTCGTTGAGGTCTTCGTGTCCCGTCGACCTCAAGAACCTCAAAAAATCTTCGGCGTAAACGTCGAGGTCTCTACCCGAAAACTTGGGTAGTTTGGTTTCGGTTTGGGGTTTGAAAAAAGCTTTGGTTCCTCTACCGGTATGTCGCACCGGTTGTGTGGGGTCGGGGAGTAGCGCCATAGGCGCTAGTGGACCGAGTCCTAGGGCGAGGGCTTGGTCGAGGGTGTATACTTCGTAGGTAGTGGTAAAGCACGCCACGGGTTTGGGTGCTTTGGTACGGGGTACAAAGGGCGACTTGACTCCAGGAGGCACACCGGCGAGCCCGGTGCACACTCGGGTTAGAGGCGAGGGGTGGTAAGGTACACAAGGGTTAGTGGTTAAGTTAGCACTAGTCCTATTTTCTAAGTTTTCAAGATGACCCTTGAGTTGTTGCAAGGTCGACAAAAGGATAGTGCTCTCTTCCGAAGAAGGAGAGGTTTCGAAAACCTGAGTCCTTTTGGGAGCTTGAGGCTCAGAGAAAAAGTTAGGCTCAGGAACTCCGGTAGGCACTCCATGAACAATAGGTTCTCCACGGATAGGGGGTTGAGGCATAGTGGCGTAAGTCACATTAGAACGCCATGGCACAGATTGGAAAGGATTAGTCGAAGACAATGTGGTCCCCGACTCATGAGTCTGTGGGGCCCTAGTGAATGAACCTTCATGGTGTTCGATTTGTTGAATCATTTGTTGCAACCGACCACTCTGGTTGAGCAACGATAGGACCTCCATTGGATTCGCTAGCTCAGCTGTCGTCATGTTACTCGCTGAAGGCACTGGGCGTGGAGCTACAGCTTCAGCATACTCAGGACATGTAGGCGCAGGAAAACGATAGGCTTCGAATCGAGATCCGTCTCGAGGTACTTCTGGGGTTCCAAACCCGGCCATGGTAGGCGCGACTAGTTCCTCATCGGAGACCGGTATCAAGACTTGCACGTCGTTTTCAGAAGCGCCCGTAGCTTCTAGGCTGCTTGGAGTTCTCACAGGGTCCATCTCAATTTTTCAGACTCGATTTTCTGAGTTCAGAAATTCTTCTCCGTCCCTTACTAAATTTCCAGGCTGGAATTGAATGGAAATTAAATCCAAGGGATACTGGATTTAGGCAGAGCAGGTTTTCTCTGCTACCAGTTAGATTTGGGACCCTCCTCAACAACAGCAAAGTAATGGACTCATAGAATTGTAGTCTTCCAGCTTAGTCCATAGCAAAAAAAAGGGACTATGAAACACAATCATTATTTACACTCATGTTCACTCCTTACCTCTCTTCCACTCTCACCATACAAATATCCCTCTTGTAGTAAAATACACCTAGTTAGGACTTACCTAGGAAGCACCACGTGCTCCCTGGTGTCGCCGCCAGGCGCCTCTCCTCTATCTATCTCTCTTCTCTCCTCTTGTGTTTGCGGCTTGGCTTAGGCCTAGGTATACTCTTGGGATCCCCCAATACGATTGTTTCAATGCACCTGGGACCACATCGCACCTGGCATCTTTACCAAATGAATACCCCTCCAACCACATCAATGTCCTTGGCACTGCATCAATGCCCCTAGATACCCTCCATGCATCCATGTCTCGTAAACATATTACACATATTTGCGGAAAATATTTTGTTTCTGTGCACAAGGCACAAAAAGAATATTGGAAAATGTCATCCACAAAAAAAGCACAAAAAACAAAGTAACCCCCCCCCCCCTGCCTTTCCGGTTGATGGAGGCTTTGCACCAGCACTGTGGGAAAAGTTGGACCAAGCGTTCGTACAAGAGATGTAGGACAAGTGTAAGGGGTACATTCTGGACATCCCGAAGGACCGGAAGAAACCACGGGATGTGATTCAAACTAGTGCATTCAATCCAGACAGCACTCCTACCTGATCCTCTACACTTGAACCCCGTGTATGTAAACCTTGATGTTACAATTGAATGTGGGTTTTCCTATATATAGTTGCCTCGCTCCTTCCACTCTCAAGATGAAGATCACTGTGATGCCGTCTTCCTTTTGACGTGCGTGGAGGAAGCGGAGTACCAAAAAGAGGATCATCAAGTGAAACCTCTAAATGCCACAAGAACAAGAGTGTTGTAACTAAGTAAGTAAAAGTAAGGGCGGCCGCGTCCGCAGCCTCATCTGACATCTCCTTGTTTGTTTTACATGGTGGCCGCCTCTTGCGGGAAGGAGTGCTCTCCACCATCAGTTCCCCTGGCGACCCCTGTCTCACCTCACGGCCGACAACTTCAACCAGGTTCCCTTGGGGCATGACCGGTGGTAGGCTCCCTTCAGTCGCTACCCTCACGGTTTCAGCTCCTTCCGGTCACCCTTCGAAGGATCCCCCGGCTTTCCCCCCCTAGCGCAGCCTATTGGATAGCCCTCGCCGACAGCGGAGCATTTCTCTCTGTCGACCACATTCCACCACTCCCCATCCCTCACGGGCTGGAGTACCCACTCGGCTCCCGGATGCACTTGGTTGTCGTCCATCCACGGCTGGAGGCCAGGGGGCGACCCTTTCCACGTTCCCCCTGGTCCCGCTCACGCGTGAACCTATGTGTACTCAGGCCATTGACCCGGGGATCTCAAGGTCAACCCTCACCCCTGCGGACACCTCACGGCCGTCCCAGAGTTCAGGGCATTTTCCCGACTTCCCGTGGCTAGGCTCCCCATGGTTGGCCCATGGTTCACCACTCCATGGCGACCGGTTTCCCAATCCCATGGGGCTGTTGCTTGGCGCTTTCGGCCTCCCTGCCCTTCCCATGTCCCATTCCCCTTTGCCTCATCCCGGCACCGGCCCGTTTCCTGCGTCCCATGGACTCCCTACCCCGTCGGGCCGTTGTGCGGCCCTAGCCACACGCCCTTCCCCGCCCCGTCCCCTTGTCCCTTCATCCCGTGTTTATACCCCACCAGGTCGCCTGCTACCCTGTGGCGCTGGCCAACTGGGGCCTCTTCCTTCCGGGGACCGCTTCGTGCGCTTAGGACGGTTCGCTCCCTCCCCGGCCTAATCCCCTGGGCTGTCTTGCGGCCCCATCCCATCACTCATCCCGTGTTTATACCCCACCGGGCCGCCAGCAACCCTGTGTAAGGCATTCGGCGGAGGTAACCCAAAACTCTTGCGATTTCTCCAAAACCCGTTCTCCTTGTTTTCTCAAACTCTTGTAACCTCTTTTTCAAACTCTCAAAACCTTTGACGTTTCTTCCCCTTAGTGGTTGCTGCTTTTCCTTGCTTGTTCTGCACTCCGTGGATCCTGCTTGTTCTGCACTCCTTGTATTTTGCGCTGTGCATGCACTGATCTACAAATCCCGCACGCAAACCTTGCACCTTCATAAGCACCAAGCAGTTTTGATCTCCATTGTCGTTGTTCAGCACGGAGTCCCTTGCTTGCCTGAGCGGTCACTGCCGGCGCCACGAGCGTGGGCAGTTTGGGGACTTTGGCACCCCTCCATGCAACATATCTACAACAACCAAAAGAATGCCAAGCACAGAATTAATAATAAATAAACAACCACAAAATAACGTAACACAGAGCTTCTCTCTTTATTTCTCTGTTCTGATTCCACGCTGGCATTTGCGCGATGCGCGATGCGCGATGCGCAACGCGCGATCGCGGTAGGGCTCCCGCAGCCCTGTCCTAGTTGCCCCTGCTGCCCATTACACTCCCCTCCTAAGACCTGACAGGACAATGAGGGTCTGATACAAAGGCAAATACCAATATATGGGCAGCAGGGGCAACACAACGTATTGCCATACTGCATCTCCGGGGAGGGAGCCTGCAGCGGTGGAGACCCAGTACAACAGGATCACCCCACATACAGCTTCCTTGACAGAAAATGGCCCCCTTCCCTGACAGGAGCATAACTGGGGGGTGACGGATCCGCCAACGCTGCACGGCTGCCCAACAGTCGCAGCCCATGCCAAGCATGGTGGCCCCTCCTGTGCAAAGGGGGAGGCGCGGCACTCCTGCGGGCTGTCCTCAGCCCTTGCCTTACCCCCAAGGATAAATATACAGGCGTTCTGCCTGAACTTGCAGAGGCATGGCACACCCCAACTACACCCGACGCTGACCAACACTGCCTGACATGGACACATGCAACGTCAGTGGATAGCTGCTCTCAGCGGCCGAACAGCGACACACAACCCCAACAGACACCCACCCAGCTCGTACAATACCCGCCCCCGCCAGACCTTGTGCCATACACGATGAACCACCCACAATGTGACCCACCACGCACTTTCACTGAAACAAATATAAAATAATAAGATCCGAAACTTAAAATTTACTCGGCGACTGAGATCGCCTTAGTCGCCGTTCGTCACTGCCGACTTCCAGATCGCCAACGGGCAGCAGCTCTTACGACCCCAGAGTTCACTTCTCCTCCTCCCATGCTGGATGAGGCTCCTTCATTCCTTCGAACTTCACTTCTCCACTCAACCTTGGTCGTGGCTCCATCCTCAGCTGCCCGCGAAGAACTGCTCCTTGGCTGAGCGGTCCTTCGTTGAACGCCCCTTCGCTCTGCGCTGAGCGCTCCTTCGCTCCTGCGCTGAGCGCTCCTTCGTTGCGCTCCTTCGCTCATGCGCTGAGCGCTCCTTCGTTGCGCTCCCTCGCTGCTGCGCTGAGCGCTCCTTCGTTGCGCTGCTTCGCTGCTGCGCTGAGCGCTCCTTCGTTGCGCTGCTTCGCTGCTGCGCTGAGCGCTCCTTCGTGGCGCTGCTTCGCTGCGGCGCTGAGCGCTCCTTCGTCAGGCGCTCCTTCGCTGCTGCGCTGAGCGCTCCTTTGTTGCGCTCCGTCGCTCCTGCGCTGAGCGCTCGTTCGCTCCTTCGGGGCTCTCGTACTTAGCTGAGAGTTTTGTAAGGCATTCGGCGGAGGTAACCCAAAACTCTTGCGATTTCTCCAAAACCCGTTCTCCTTGTTTTCTCAAACTCTTGTAACCTCTTTTTCAAACTCTCAAAACCTTTGACGTTTCTTCCCCTTAGTGGTTGCTGCTTTTCCTTGCTTGTTCTGCACTCCGTGGATCCTGCTTGTTCTGCACTCCTTGTATTTTGCGCTGTGCATGCACTGATCTACAAATCCCGCACGCAAACCTTGCACCTTCATAAGCACCAAGCAGTTTTGATCTCCATTGTCGTTGTTCAGCACGGAGTCCCTTGCTTGCCTGAGCGGTCACTGCCGGCGCCACGAGCGTGGGCAGTTTGGGGACTTTGGCACCCCTCCATGCAACATATCTACAACAACCAAAAGAATGCCAAGCACAGAATTAATAATAAATAAACAACCACAAAATAACGTAACACAGAGCTTCTCTCTTTATTTCTCTGTTCTGATTCCACGCTGGCATTTGCGCGATGCGCGATGCGCGATGCGCGATGCGCGATGCGCAACGCGCGATCGCGGTAGGGCTCCCGCAGCCCTGTCCTAGTTGCCCCTGCTGCCCATTACACTCCCCTCCTAAGACCTGACAGGACAATGAGGGTCTGATACAAAGGCAAATACCAATATATGGGCAGCAGGGGCAACACAACGTATTGCCATACTGCATCTCCGGGGAGGGGGCCTGCAGCGGTGGAGACCCAGTACAACAGGATCACCCCACATACAGCTTCCTTGACAGAAAATGGCCCCCTTCCCTGACAGGAGCATAACTCGGGGGTGACGGATCCGCCAACGCTGCACGGCTGCCCAACAGTCGCAGCCCATGCCAAGCATGGTGGCCCCTCCTGTGCAAAGGGGGAGGCGCGGCACTCCTGCGGGCTGTCCTCAGCCCTTGCCTTACCCCCAAGGATAAATATACAGGCGTTCTGCCTGAACTTGCAGAGGCATGCCACACCCCAACTACACCCGACGCTGACCAACGCTGCCTGACATGGACACATGCAACGTCAGTGGATAGCTGCTCTCAGCGGCCGAACAGCGACACACAACCCCAACAGACACCCACCCAGCTCGTACAATACCCGCCCCCGCCAGACCTTGTGCCATACACGATGAACCACCCACAATGTGACCCACCACGCACTTTCACTGAAACAAATATAAAATAATAAGATCCGAAACTTAAAATTTACTCGGCGACTGAGATCGCCTTAGTCGCCGTTCGTCACTGCCGACTTCCAGATCGCCAACGGGCAGCAGCTCTTAGGACCCCAGAGTTCACTTCTCCTCCTCCCATGCTGGATGAGGCTCCTTCGTTCCTTCGAACTTCACTTCTCCACTCAACCTTGGTCGTGGCTCCATCCTCAGCTGCCCGCGAAGAACTGCTCCTTGGCTGAGCGCTCCTTCGTTGAACGCTCCTTCGCTCTGCGCTGAGCCCTCTTTCGCTCCTGCGCTGAGCGCTCCTTCGTTGCGCTCCCTCGCTCATGCGCTGAGCGCTCCTTCGTTGCGCTCCTTCGCTGCTGCGCTGAGCGCTCCTTCGTTGCGCTCCTTCGCTGCTGCGCTGAGCGCTCCTTCGTTGCGCTGCTTCGCTGCTGCGCTGAGCGCTCCTTCGTTGCGCTGCTTCGCTGCTGCGCTGAGCGCTCCTTCGTGGCGCTGCTTCGCTGCGGCGCTGAGCGCTCCTTCGTCAGGCGCTCCTTCGCTGCTGCGCTGAGCGCTCCTTTGTTGCGCTCCGTCGCTCCTGCGCTGAGCGCTCGTTCGCTCCTTCGGGGCTCTCGTACTTAGCTGAGAGTTTTGTAAGGCATTCGGCGGAGGTAACCCAAAACTCTTGCGATTTCTCCAAAACCCGTTCTCCTTGTTTTCTCAAACTCTTGTAACCTCTTTTTCAAACTCTCAAAACCTTTGACGTTTCTTCCCCTTAGTGGTTGCTGCTTTTCCTTGCTTGTTCTGCACTCCTTGGATCCTGCTTGTTCTGCACTCCTTGTATTTTGCGCTGTGCATGCACTGATCTACAAATCCCGCACGCAAACCTTGCACCTTCATAAGTACCAAGCAGTTTTGATCTCCATTGTCGTTGTTCAGCACGGAGTCCCTTGCTTGCCTGAGCGGTCACTGCCGGCGCCACGAGCGTGGGCAGTTTGGGGACTTTGGCACCCCTCCATGCAACATATCTACAACAACCAAAAGAAAGCCAAGCACAGAATTACTAATAAATAAACAACCACAAAATAACGTAACACAGAGCTTCTCTCTTTATTTCTCTGTTCTGATTCCACGCTGGCATTTGCGCGATGCGCGATGCGCGACGCGCAACGCGCGATCGCGGTAGGGCTCCCGCAGCCCTGTCCTAGTTGCCCCTGCTGCCCATTACACCCTGTGGCGCGGGCCCTCTGGATCCTCATCCATCCGGGGACCGTTTCGTGCGCCTAGCACGGGTCGCTCCCTTCCCGCCCCCTTCCCCAGTGCTGCGGCCCCGGCCTGTTGCGTGTTCGGTGTCCTGGGCCCCCTGGCTCCTGTTCACGGTGTGCTCCCCCGTGTGTGGTGTTGCGTGTACGGCGTCCTGGGCCTCCTGGCTCCTGTTCACCGCTGTGCACGCCCTGTGTGTGGTGTTGCGTGCACGGTTTCCTGGGCCTCCTGGCTTCAGCTCACCGGCGTGCTCGCTCTGTGTGTGGTGTTGCGGGTGCTGTGTCCTGGGCCGCTTGGTCCCTGTTCTCCAGTGTGCACGCTCGCTGTGTGTTGTTGCGTGCGCGGTGTCCTGGGCCGCTTGGCTCCTGTTCACCGGTGTGCCTGCCTCCGTGCGCTGTGTCGTGTGTACGGTGTCCTGGGCCCCTTGGCTCCTTCTCAGCGGTGTGCACGCTTTGTGTGCGGTGTTGTATGTGCGGCGTCCTGGGCCTCCTGGATCCTGTTCACCGGTGTGCGTGCTCGCCGTGTGCTCCTCGCATGCTTCCTATTCCCCTCCCTCTTCCTCGCTTGTGCTAGTGCATGCTCTCCGTGTCTGCCCTCCTGCTTTTTCGTGCCGCCACCTTCTCGTCCTCGTGGCGCCCCTGGCGTTTGCATTCGAGTCTCTGTCCGTGTTAGTCCGCTCTTTCGGCCTCTCCGGAGTGGTGGAGTGGTGGAGTGGTGGAGTGGTGGAGTGGTGGAGTGGTGGAGTAGTGGAGTGGTTGAGTGGTGGAGTGGTGGAGTGGCGGAGTGGCGGAGTGGTGGAGTGGTGGAGTGGTGGAGTGGTGGAGTGGTGGAGTGGTGGAGTGGTGGAGTGGTGGAGTGGTGGAGTGGTGGTGTGGTGGAGTGGTGGTGTGGTGGAGTGGTGGAGTGGTGGAGTGGTGGTGTGGTGGAGTGGTGGAGTGGTGGAGTGGTGGAGTGGTGGAGTGGTGGAGTGGTGGAGTGGTGGACTGGTGGAGTGGTGGAGTGGTGGAGTGATGGAGTGGTGAAGTGTTGGTGTGGCGGAGTGATGGAGTGGTGGAGTGGTGGAGTGGTGGAGTGGTGGAGTGGTGGAGTGGTGGAGTGGGCGAGTGGGCGAGTGGGCGAGTGGGTGAGTGGGTGGGTGGGTGAGTGGGTGAGTGGGTGAGTGGGTGAGTGGGTGAGTGGGTGAGTGGGTTAGTGGGTGAGTGGTTGAGTGGGTGAGTGGGTGAGTGGGTGAGTGGGTGAGTGGGTGGGTGAAAGAGTGGGCGAGTGGGCGAGTGGGCGAGTGGGTGAGTGGGTGAGTGGGTGAGTGGGTGAGTGGGTGAGTGGGTGAGTGGCGGTGAACAGGAGCCGGGAGGCCCAGGACACCGCACACGCAACACAACACACCGAGCGGGCGCACCGGTGAACAGGAGCCGGGAGGCCCAGGACACCGCACACGCAACACGACACACCGAGCGGGCACACCGGTGAACAGGAGCCGGGAGGCCCAGGACACCGCACACGCAACACAACACACCGAGCGGGCACACCGGTGAACAGGAGCCGGGGGGCCCGGGACACCGCACACGCAACACAACACACCGAGCGGGCGCACCGGTGAACAGGAGCCGGGGGGCCCAGGACACCGCACACGCAACACAACACACCGAGCGGGCACACCGGTGAACAGGAGCCGGGAGGCCCAGGACACCGCACACGCCACACAACACACGGAGCGGGCACACCGGTGAACAGGAGCCGGGAGGCCCAGGACACCGCACACGCAACACAACACACCGAGCGGGCACACCGGCGAACAGGAGCCGGGAGGCCCAGGACACCGCACACGCAACACAACACACCGAGCGGGCACACCGGTGAACAGGAGCCGGGAGGCCCAGGACACCGCACACGCAACACAACACACCGAGCGGGCGCACCGGTGAACAGGAGCCGGGGGGCCCAGGACACCGCACACGCAACACAACACACCGAGCGGGCGCACCGGTGAACAGGAGCCGGGGGGCCCAGGACACCGCACACGCAACACAACACACCGAGCGGGCACACCGGTGAACAGGAGCCGGGAGGCCCAGGACACCGCACACGCCACACAACACACCGAGCGCGCACACCGGTGAACAGGAGCCGGGAGGTCCAGGACACCGCACACGCAACACAACACACCGAGCGGGCGCACCGGTGAACAGGAGCCGGGAGGCCCAGGACACCGCACACGCAACACAACACACCGAGCAAGCACACCGGTGAACAGGAGCCGGGAGGCCCAGGACACCGCACACGCAACACAACACACCGAGCGGGCACACCGGTGAACAGGAGCCGGGAGGCCCAGGACACCGCACACCCAACGCAACACACCGAGCAGGCACACTGGTGAACAGGAGCCGGGAGGCCCAGGACACCGCACACGCGAAACAACACACCGAGCGGGCACACCGGTGAACAGGAACCGGGAGGCCCAGGACAGCGCACGCGCAACACAACACACCGAGCGGGCACACCGGTGAACAGGAGCCGGGTGGCCCAGGACACCGCACACGCAACACAACACACCGAGCGGGCAAACCGGTGAACAGGAGCCGGGAGGCCCAGGACACCGCACACGCAACACAACACACCGAGCGAACACACCGGTGAACAGGAGCCGGGAGGCCCAGGACACCGCACACGCAACACAACACACCGAGCGGGCACACCGGTGAACAGGAGCCGGGAGGCCCAGGACACCGCACACCCAACACAACACACCGAGCGGGCACACCGGTGAACAGGAGCCGGGAGGCCCAGGACACCGCACACGCAACACAACACACCGAGCGGGCGCACCGGTGAACAGGAGCCGGGAGGCCCAGGACACCCCACACCCAACGCAACACACCGAGCAGGCACACCGGTGAACAGGAGCCGGGAGGCCCAGGACACCGCACATGCGAAACAACACACGGAGCGGGCACGATGGTGAACAGGAGCCGGGAGGCCCAGGACACCGCATGCGCAACACAACACACCGAGCGGGCGCACCGGTGAACAGGAGCCGGGAGGCCCAGGACACCGCACACGCAACACAACACACCGAGCGGGCGCACCGGTGAACAGGAGCCGGGGGGCCCAGGACACCGCACACGCAACACAACACACCGAGCGGGCGCACCGGTGAACAGGAGCCGGGGGGCCCAGGACACCGCACACGCAACACAACACACCGAGCGGGCACACCGGTGAACAGGAGCCGGGAGGCCCAGGACACCGCACACACGTAGGGCGGCCGGGGGACAGAAAAGAACCAACACCCCATGGGTCGGACACACTGGGGCGACCCAGCCGACCCACCGGGCCAGTGGCAGGAGCGGTACTCCAAGGCTGCTGGTCCGAGCCCGGCCAGGCTGCATCGGGGACCATGGCAAACGTCACCCGGAGCCATGGATGCAACCGGTGACAGGCGAGCCGGTACACAGTCCAGGAGGGGGTCGCCTGCCAAGCGGAGCGGCCCCGCAACTCAAGCCACAAGGGTGAGGCGGTCGTACCGTAGACAAGCGGGAGCAATACCCCTTGTGGTGAGAGATACTCCACACGGCTGGGCAGCCCCCAGAGCTGCCGCCCGAAGGAGGGGGCATGTGGCCCTACTCATGGACACATGTGGGGACACCCTCCCACCTGGGACACATGGACCGGGTGGCCGCGACAATGCCTTCCCAAGCACATGCGGGAGCGGCTCAAGAGGCACCTAACATAGGGCAGTGGGAGGGACAGGACGTCCCCTTGGTCAGACCTTCTTCCTGCACCGTCAAAGGAGGCATCCCGAGCTCCCGAAGATACCTACCTACCTACCTCTCCGTGTCTGCCCTCCTGCTTTTTCGTGCCGCCACCTTCTCGTCCTCGTGGCGCCCCTGGCGTTTGCATTCGAGTCTCTGTCCGTGTTAGTCCGCTCTTTCGGCCTCTCCGGAGTGGTGGAGTGGTGGAGTGGTGGAGTGGTGGAGTGGTGGAGTGGTGGAGTAGTGGAGTGGTGGAGTGGTGTAGTGGTGGGGTGGCGGAGTGGCGGAGTGGTGGAGTGGTGGAGTGGTGGAGTGGTGGAGTGGTGGAGTGGTGGAGTGGTGGAGTGGTGGAGTGGTGGAGTGGTGGTGTGGTGGAGTGGTGGAGTGGTGGAGTGGTGGTGTGGTGGAGTGGTGGAGTGGTGGAGTGGTGGAGTGGTGGAGTGGTGGAGTGGTGGAGTGGTGGAGTGGTGGAGTGGTGGAGTGGTGGAGTGGTGGAGTGGTGGAGTGGTGGAGTGATGGAGTGGTGAAGTGTTGGTGTGGCGGAGTGATGGAGTGGTGGAGTGGTGGAGTGGTGGAGTGGTGGAGTGGTGGAGTGGTGGAGTGGGCGAGTGGGCGAGTGGGCGAGTGGATGAGTGGGTGAGTGGGTGAGTGGGTGAGTGGGTGAGTGGGTGAGTGGGTGAGTGGGTGAGTGGGTGAGTGGGTGAGTGGGTGAGTGGGTGAGTGGGTGAGTGGGTGAGTGGGTGAGTGAACGAGTTGGCGAGTGGGCGAGTGGGTGAGTGGGTGAGTGGGTGAGTGGGTGAGTGGGTGAGTGGGTGAGTGGGTGAGTGGCTGAGTGGGTGAGTGGGTGAGTGGGTGAGTGGGTGAGTGGGTGCGTGGGTGAGTGGGTGAGTGGGTGAGTGGGTGAGTGGGTGAGTGGGTGAGTGGGTGAGTGGGTGAGTGGGTGAGTGGGTGAGTGGGTGAGTGGGTGAGTGGGTGAGTGGATGAGTGGGTGAGCGGCTCAGCGGGTGAGCGGGTGAGTGGGTGAGTGGGTGAGTGAATGAGTGGGTGAGTGGGTGAGTGGGTGAGTGGGTGAGTGGGTGAGTGGGTGAGTGGGTGGGTGGATGAGTGGGTGCGTGGATGCGTGGGTGCGTGGGTGAGTGGGTGAGTGGGTGAGTGGGTGAGTGGGTGAGTGGGTGAGTGGGTGAGTGGGTGAGTGGGTGAGTGGGTGAGTGGGTGAGTGGGTGAGTGGGTGAGTGGGTGAGTGGGTGAGTGGGTGAGTGGGTGAGTGGGTGAGTGGGTGAGTGGGTGAGTGGGTGAGTGGGTGAGTGGGTGAGTGGGTGAGTGGGTGAGTGGGTGAGTGGGTGAGTGGGTGAGTGGGTGAGTGGGTGAGTGGGTGAGTGGGTGAGTGGGTGAGTGGGTGAGTGGGTGAGTGGGTGAGTGGTTGAGTGGGTGAGTGGGTGAGTGGGTGAGGGGGTGAGTTGGTGAGTGGGTGAGTGGGTGAGTGGGGGGAGTGGTGGAGTGGTGGAGTGGTGGAGTGGTGGAGTGGTGGAGTGGTGGAGTGGGTGAGTGGGTGAGTGGGTGAGTGGGTGAGTGGGTGAGTGGGTGAGTGGGTGAGTGGGTGAGTGGGTGAGTGGGTGAGTGTGTGAGTGGGTGAGTGTGTGAATGGGTGAGTGGGTGAGTGGGTGGAGTGGTGGAGTGGTGGAGTGGTGGAGTGATGGAGTGGTGGAGTGGGTGAGTGGGTGAGTGGGTGAGTGGGTGAGTGTACCGGCTGGACGTTCTGCCGATGGACGTCCTCGGACGGACCACCGGACGATGGATCCAGCATACCATGACATGAGATGACATGAGTGGGTGAGTGGGTGAGTGGGTGAGTGGCTGAGTGGGTGAGTGGGTGAGTTGGTGAGTGGCTGAGTGGGTGAGTGGGTGAGTGGGTGATTGGGTGAGTGGGTGGAGTGGTGGAGTGGTGGAGTGGTGGAGTGGTGGAGTGGTGGAGTGGTGGAGTGGGTGAGTGGGTGTGAGGTGGTGAGTGGGTGAGTGGGTGATTGGGTGAGTGGGTGAGTGGGTGAGTGGGTGAGTGGGTGAGTGCGTGAGTGGGTGAGGGTGAGTGGGTGAGTGGGAGAGTGGGTGAGTGGGCGAGTGGGCGAGTGGGCGAGTGGGCGCGTGGGCGAGTGGGTGAGCGGGTGAGCGGGTGAGTGGGTGAGTGGGTGAGTGGGTGAGTGGGTGAGTGGGTGAGTGGCTGAGCGGGTGAGTGGGTGAGTGGGTGAGTGGGTGAGTGGGTGAGTGGCTGAGTGGGTGAGTGGGTGAGTGGGTGAGTGGGTGAGTGGGTGAGTGGGTGAGTGGGTGAGTGGGTGAGTGGGTGAGTGGGTGAGTGGGTGAGTGGATGAGTGGGTGCGTGGGTGCGTGGGTGCGTGGGTGAGTGGGTGAGTGGGTGAGTGGGTGAGTGGGTGAGTGGGTGAGTGGGTGAGTGGGTGAGTGGGGGATTGGGTGCGTGCGACAGTGGGTGAGTGGGTGAGTGGGTGAGTGGGTGAGTGGGTGAGTGGGTGCGTGGGTGCGTGGGTGCGTGGATGCGTGGGTGCGTGGGTGCATGGGTGCGTGGGTGCGTGGCTGCGTGGGTGCGTGGGTGAGTGGGTGAGTGGGTGAGTGGGTGAGTGGGTGAGTGGGTGAGTGGGTGAGTGGCCGAGTGGGTGAGTGGGTGAGTGGGTGAGTGGGTGAGTGGGTGAGTGGGTGAGTGGGTGAGTGGGTGAGTGGGTGAGTGGGTGAGTTGGTGAGTGGGTGAGTGGGTGAGTGGGTGAGTGGGTGAGTGGGTGAGTGGGTGAGTGGGTGAGTGGGTGAGTGGGTGAGTGGGTGAGTGGGTGAGTGGCTGAGTGGGTGAGTGGGTGAGTGGGTGAGTGGGTGAGTGGGTGAGTGGGTGAGTGGGTGAGTTGGTGAGTGGGTGAGTGGGTGAGTGGGTGAGTGGGTGAGTGGGTGAGTGGGTGAGTGGGTGAGTGGGTGAGTGGGTGAGTGGGTGAGTGGGTGAGTGGGTGAGTGGGTGAGTGAGTGGGTGAGTGGGTGAGTGGGTGAGTGGGTGAGTGGGTGAGTGGGTGAGTGGGTGAGTGGGTGAGTGGGTGAGTGGGTGAGTGGGTGAGTGGGTGAGTGGGTGAGTGGGTGAGTGGGTGAGTGGGTGAGTGGCTGAGTGGGTGAGTGGGTGAGTGGGTGTGTGGGTCCGTGGGTGCGTCGGTGCGTGGGTGCGTGGGTGTGTGGCTGCGTGGGTGCGTGGGTGCGTGGGTGCGTGGGTGAGTGGCCGAGTGGCCGAGTGGCCGAGTGGCCGAGTGGCCGATTGGGTGAGTGGGTGAGTGGGTGAGTGGGTGAGTGGGTGAGTGGGTGAGTGGGTGAGTGGGTGAGTTGGTGAGTGGGTGAGTGGGTGAGTGGGTGAGTGGGTGAGTGGGTGAGTGGGTGAGTGGGTGAGTGGGTGAGCCGGTGAGTGGGTGAGTGGTTGAGTAGGTGAGTGGGTGAGTGGGTGAGTGGGTGAGTGGGTGAGTGGGTGAGTGGGTGAGTGGGTGAGTGGGTGAGTGGGTGAGTGGGTGGAGTGGGTGAGTGGGTGAGTGGGTGAGTGGGTGAGTGGCTGAGTGGGTGAGTTGGTGAGTGGGTGAGTTGGTGAGTGGGTGAGTGGGTGAGTGGGTGAGTGGGTGAGTGGGTGAGTGGGTGAGTGGGTGAGTGGGCGAGTGGGTGAGTGGGTGAGTGGGTGAGTGGGTGAGTGGGTGAGTGGGTGAGCGGGTGAGCGGGTGAGCGGGTGAGTGGGTGAGTGGGTGAGTGGGTGAGTGGGTGAGTGGGTCAGTGGGTGAGTGGGTGAGTGGGTGAGTGGGTGAGTGGGTGAGTGGGTGAGTGGGTGAGTGGGTGAGTGGGTGAGTGGGTGAGTGGGTGAGTGGGTGAATGGGTGCGTGGGTGAGTGGGTGGGTGGGTGGGTGGGTGAGTGGGTGAGTGGGTGAGTGGGTGAGTGGGTGAGTGGGTGAGGAGGAGGAGGAGGAGGAGCGCCTGCCGCGGTCCCACGTACGGTGAGCCTTGGTGTCGTCCCTCGGGGGCCAAACGCAGGCTCTGCCGAGGGAGTCCTCCGTCTTACCTCCGCTAGAGCAAGACGAATCTCGTCGCACACCTGAGAACGCTCCTCCCAGCAGGCCGTCTGGGTCACAACGTCGGTGTACGACAACGCTACGGCTCGATCTGCTCTCCGGTCCCGGCCACCAACCGCTCCGACCTGTCCTGGATCCACCCGAGTTAGCGTTCCAAGATCAACGGGCACGGAAGATGTGGGTCTCCCGGGGCATCACCTCCGACTTAGAACGCCGCCAGACAAGGAGCGCGGTCCGGCACGACTGCGCGCAGCACCGGAGCGGTCCGGGCGCGTGAGGTCGAGGACGGGTCACGGGCGGGGACAGGGCCACGGGGCGGGCCGACCCATGGCCACCTGCATGTCCTTAAAGACCGTGCGGGGTCCTTGGGAAGCCGCAGTGAGGATGGCCGAGAACGCGGAATGCAGTGCGGCACACCACGAGGGGATCACATCTCCACAGAGGCCGGCCTCCAGGCTCCGTCCATTGCCACCGTAATGGATGGCCCAGAGGCGGCGTCGATCCGGGAGATGGGGGGCAAGCCCGTGCCGTCCGAGACTGTCCAAGATGATCACGTCATGGGCTTCCAGCTCAATCTCCCGCTGCACGGCCGGCGACATCTGGTTCGTCTCGTTGTACACATACAGGACGCGGTACGGACTGCGCTTGTTCCGGGTGGAGATGGCGGACTTCACCTTAGGGGCCAGGAGGAGGTCCCCCGATAGCCAGAGTCCTAGGAGGACGTCCCAGGCCGGCCACCTGCCCGAGCCGGGCGTTGGGGCCCAGTTGGCTACGTGATACCACTCTGGCGGTGGATCGTCGGCGAGGGACTGGTTAACAGGGGCCCGCGGTAGGGGAGAGAGGTAGTCGGCAAGAGGTAGAACGGGCACCGCGTGCCGCTTATGTAGGAGAACGGTAGTGAGAACGACATCGCAGAGTAGGCGACGGAGACGCGCAGGACGCAGACCTCTGTGCAGCAGGGCATCCCTGTGTGGCGTGGAGATGGCTCCGAGGCGACCAACAGTGTAGGTTGCGACGGTGTGGTGGGCCGGGGAGCCATCCACAGCCAGTATGAACGGCTCGTCCCCCCAAAGGACGAGGGTGCCCCAAGCAGTGGGCGTACAGTGGCGCCAGGCATGGCACCTCTGAGAGAGTCGGGCCGCAAGCCACCGATGGTAGTGGGCGCGGATGAGCGGGTCTAGCGGGCACGAGAGGATATGGTCCCCGGAGGCGGGCATGGTGCAGAGGGGGCAGGACGTATCTCTTGGGGGGAACAGGGAGAGGCGGATGCCGGTGACCGTGAGGTGGTCCCCCCACGTGATGAGACCGTGGCTGACGATGTTGGCGTACTCGTTGAGGTCGGGGAGGTGTTGTGGCGGGGGGGACGCAGAGAAGGCGTGGTGGGAGGCGAGCAAGGCGCGGCGCGCGTGGGGCACGGCGTCGTGGACCTGGAGGCCCGCGTGGGAGAAGCAGACGCGTGGTTTCTGTAGGGGGCCGAGCCACCCCACGGCGTCCGGGCAATTGTCCGCAGCCTGCCCTGCCGCTTCGTCCACCCGGTCCAGCAGGGTATCGAGCCAGGTGCCGGCGATATGGGAATAGAGGTGATGGGGAGGGGCATGACCGTGGGCCATGTCGCGACACGATCTTATGAGATCTCCCTGCAGCGAGTCTTCCGGCTCGCGGCGCCCTTCCTGCGCCGTGATGTACCCTTTGCAGTCCGCGAAGTGCCACGCACCGGATCGGAAGCCGATGGCAGGGTCGGCTGAGGGCCCCTTGGCGGTGAGGGCCACCCATGCCGTGTACAGCTCCGCCGTGTAGGCGTTGTCCAGCCTCAAGGGGATGGGGACGGGGTACACCTGGTACCGGAGGGTGACGGGGCAGAACACCGCCACTGCCCCGCCGCAGCGCCGGGTCTTCGGGCACCACGACGCGTCGTGGAGGATCCCATAGTTCTCAGGGAGCCAGGAGAACGCGGGGACGGTCGCAGTCACCGCTTGGCAGCGTCTAACCGGGGGGACGGTGCCGACCGGCGGAGTGGGGCGGGGCGAGGCCCGGGGCCACCCCTTGCGTCGCGCGTCCTCTGTACTGCGATGGCCCGCAAGCATCCACGCGTGGGTGTCCTGGACCTCGAGTCCGGGCGACGACAGGGCCAGCACATGGGGGGTGTGGTGTGGCAGATGGCTGTCAGGGGGTAAGTGGATGGCGATGTCGCACCGGTGGCACAGGGCAACAAATAGATCGTGGTCCGTGGGGTGTGCGGTGCACCGGAGTCCGAGCTCCGGGGTGAGGCAGGGCTGGGAAGGATGGAACCGCCAGAGGGCAGTGAGGAGCCCGTGGCGCGTGGACCGGCAGACCAGGGAGTTGGGGTGGTTCAGGTGTCGGATGTAGACGCTGAAGAAGTTAGTAAACCCAACGACCGGTGCCGGGGGTATACCGACTCCCCCTTCGGGGACCTCACGGAGGAAGTGAGCAGAGGCGGAGAGGGTCCACCCCGCGGTGGCGCGCATGGCCGAGGCGGTCATGGCGTCCAGCACGCGCAGGGCCCCGTAGGAGGGGGGGCGGACACTGGTAAACCAGTTGACCGTCCCATGACACTTGGCAGTATACATGGCGAGGGGGTAGTGGGCGGGGAGTCGTGGGGCGCGGAGCGCTCGGCATGCAGCGCGGGCGCCCGAGAACAGGCGCCGGGAGTCGACGGGATGGAAGAGGTGGGGAAGGGCATGGCGGCCAAGGACGCGGACGTAGTCCTGGCTCGTGGCACATCGCACGGGGTGACCATTGAGGTATACCGTGTCGTTGAGGAAATAGACCTGACCATCGCGCATGTCGGTGCCGATCAAGACCGTTTTTGTTGGGTCTGAGTGGAGGTTGGTGAGGCGGCCCGCTCTCTCAATGCCGCTGGCAAGGGTGGGTAAATGGCAACGGTCGCCGGGCAGCCACTGGGTGTCATCCATCAGGAGAACCCGGTTCAGCGGGCCCGCGGGGGTGTCGGTGGGGGGGACGGAACGGCAGGCTTCGTGCCCCCGAACCTCGCCATATATGCAGTACTTCATGCCGGACACGGGGCATCCTTGCCCCGTGCCGGCCCCCAGCCGGGTGGAGGACGGAGAGCGTCCGTCAGCTCCCCCCATGTGCACCTCAAGGGCGCGGTCGTGGTGCTGAAGGGTCGCGGCGTCGGCCGGGGAGATCCCTGCGGCGGTGAGGACGGCGTACTCGGTGGTGTGGTTGATGGAGCCATACGCGTGGCGGACATCGTCCGACAGGACCCACGCTTCAAGGCGCCTGCGCCAGCGGTCCCACCATACATCGTGTAGGACGCGGAGTAGCTCCACGGAGGAGCAGTGCGGGGACATCCCGAACTGGTAGGGCGGCAGGATGCCGTTCTGAACCAGGCGGGGCTGGTAGTGGTCTTTGATGAGGGCAGCCGTGAGCTTCCATATCGTGGCCAGATTGGTCAGCGGTCTGCCGTTCGCAATGGGGCCGTGCGGCGTCTTTTTCGGAAGGTTGATGAAGTCTGCAGAGTGTGCCTGGGGCACGGGCACCCCACGGAGAATACTGTTGATCAAGCTCACGATCGCCGCAAACTGGGCATCCTCCAATTGTCCGAACAGCCGGTACTCCAGTAAGTCGTGGTACGGCACAGTGGCCGCCGCCCGGCGGATGATGGCCCGCAGGTTTGCGGTGGTGGCGTTGGGTGGTGGGCCGAGCGGCCTTTCCTCCCATCCCGTGATGGTCCGGACGCGCGCGAGTGAGAGCGCCTCAAGAGGGGCAAGGTGCCTTTGGCGCAGCTGGTCCAACGCAACTGCGGCTTGTTGATGAAGAGGTACTGGGACGCCCACCACGTAGACCGGATCCGCTGGGGGTACGTAGCGCGCCCCCAACGTGCGGCGGTAGTCCACTTTGGTGGGTTGGCCAGGGGCAGCGGGTAGGGGCGCCAACCCTACATCCTTCTCCAGAAGGAGAACGTCCCAGGCCGCTCGGATGCGCTCTTTGAGGCGGGCGACCTCCACGAGGTGTGACGATTGGGACGCCCAATCCGGGTAGGCGAGCGTGTAGCGTTGAAGGTTGGTGACGTGGACACGTACCGTCGACGGTACCGGCTGGCTGGGGACGGGGGGCCCGTAGGCAGCCGTAGCCGCGGTGTATAGCGCTGAGGTCACCTCGGTATAGCGTGGCTGCGCTGCGGGTGCGCCTGGGGGCGGCGCAGCGAGTTCGGCCCGAAAGGTGTCGTTGAGGGTGCGGAGCTGGCTGGCGAGGGGCTCTCGCGGGATGGGGAAGCGGCCCTTTTTCGAAGGGCATACCAATTGGGGCGCTGGCGGGAGGTCATGGAGGGTGGCAGTCACGGGTAGGTGGTCAGATGGGAAACTGGAATCGGAGCGCACCTCCGTGGTGTGGGCTGCCTCCGAAGGGGCGCGGAGGAAGATGTGGTCCAGGGCACCGGCGAAACCTTGCGGGCTCACCCACGTGGGGGCCTCCGCAAGGGGGCGTAGACGGCGCATCCCAAGGCGCGTGAGCGTGGGGAGGACGAGGTCACAGAGGGAGGCAGGGGAGACAGGGAGGTGCGAGACCCAGCGGCAGTTGGCGTTCAGGTCCCCTGTCAGGACAACCACTCTAGCCGGGGTGAGGAGGAGGTACGGGTACACCCAATCCAGGACTTCTTGAAGTGTGTCGAGGTTCCCGTCGGCGGGGAGATACACGTTGGCGTGGCAGTGGGTCACGCCAGCCATGGTGAAGTGCGTGACGAGGGCTCGTCCCGACGGGTGGGCGCTGTGGCCGGTCACGACCAGGTCCGGGGTCCTGTAGAGGAGGGTGGCACATCCCCCAGCTATTCTTGCAGGTGCCTGGATGGTGTGGTACAGGGGGTGCACCCGTTGGATGATCTGGGGCCCCGCTTCTTGAACATGCAGGGTTAGCGGGTACTGGCACTCGCGCACCAGGACGCCCAGGGCGCGGAGCTTGGGTCGCAGGGACATCTGCACGTTGAGGGTCATCACGTCTGGGCGGGGCGACACGTGGCCGGTGGGGGGGGGGCCAGGGCAGGAGCTGGCGGCGGTGGAGTGCTGGGTTAGCTTGCGGTCCACGGCTGCGGGGAGGGCGCAAGGTAGGCCTCGCACCCACTTGCGGAGGTGCCGGTGGTGGTACGTGGCCGCCATCGCCAAGACACTGGCCCGGGTGAGGCCTGTGGCTGTGATGGAGACGCGGCTGTGTAGGGATTGTGGGAGGACCACGTGGTGATGTTCGGGCAAGATGAAGGAGGTGGGTGGCAGGCCCTTGCGGCAGAGCTGCAACTGATGGGAGCCCGTCACCTGCACACAGTGCACGGCGCCCACTAACGACAGAACGTTACGGGGCCAGGGGTCCGCCCCGCTGCACGCCCGGTAGTAGTGCACCCCCACCGGCAGGTGCAGGCACATTTCGAGGGCATAGGGGGGCGTGATGAACTGGGCAGTGCCCGAGGCCGGTACCGGTACCAGGCCCCACTCTCTGGGGGGGGAGCTGGGAGTGTATGCGCCCAGGTGCAGGTCCCGGACATGGGGGACGCCGTCGAGGTGGGAGTGGCGGAGCTGAGACACGGCGGCAGGGATGTCCTCGTTGCGCCCCGCCATGTCCCGGGTTACCGGTCCCGCGGACGCCGACCGAAGTACGGCTGGTAGCGGTGGGGGTCGGCTGGGGGGCTCCAGGGCGGGGGAGCGTAGGGGTTGTGGGCCATGGCCACTCGGGGGTCGTGGGGGTCCCCCGAGTACGGGTAGGGCAGGAGGGGGGCTGCTGCATGGTGGTCGTGGCGGCTGGAGAGCGCTTGTGGCTCATCGCGGTACGCGCTGCGACGCCTCGGCGGCGGGCTGTCGCGGCGATGGCCTGGGCTGCGGCGGCGGGACGGGGACCGGTCCGAGCGGCGGGGGCTGTACCTGCGCTGATATTTGGAGTCTGGTTCTCCGTCCGATCCCGACGTTGCCGTAAGGTCCACCTGATCGTCAGGGTCCCGTGGACGGCGCTGCTTCCCGCGGCTTCCCCGATGAGTCTTCCGGGGCGGACGGTCTCGGTCTCGGTCAGGGTCAGGCACCCAGGGCGTAAACGGCTGTTTCTTCGATTCGGCCCACGTCACTCGCCAGCCACGAGCCGTGTGTTGCCTCGTCAGTCGCATGCCGCGCTCGTACTCTGCTGGTCGAATTCCGACGATTGTGAACTTGGATGTATGGTTCAATTGTTCTTCAGTAATAGAGGAAAGGCCTGCACCAAATTTATCCCGAAGGATACCACCGAGGAGTCCTGCATCAACTTCACCGGACGGCGGATCGTCGACTTCTTGCCAGCCGACCCACAGGGCTTTCGAGTAGACTTGCGGATCGATTTTTTGGGGTGTATACCCCTTCTTTTTCGCTGCGCCCTGTGCCTGGTTGGCGGCTGCAGCTTCTGATGGGGAGGTGGCTGGGCTGGCGGAAACCTGCTGGACTGCAGGGGGGTTGGAGAGGAAGGAGCGCAGGACTTCTGCGATGCCGGGCAGGCTGGGCGCGTGGCTGTGGACCCAGGCCCACTGCTCCCGGATCGGCGACTGCGGGAGGGTGTCGACCTTCGCGCTGTACTGGCGGAAGAGCTGGAGGTGGAGCGCATGCGCAACCTCGTCCTCACAGCCCTTGGGGATCCCCGGGATCCACTCCAGCAGGTCGGTCAGGGCGGCATCGGCAGGCGACGGCAGAGACGGCGGCGGCTGGGCGGTCGCGCCCGGTGCCCGAAAGGCAGAGACCGCCCTCGGCTTAGGGATCGGTTCCGGGACTGCGAACGACAGTTCGGGCGCACGCGCAGGGGCCTCCGGGACCGGCACGGCGCCTGGCGCGGCCATAGCCCTACGGAGGACGTCGGCCAACTCCTCGAGGTTGGGTGCCTGGGGCGAGGTGAGAACTGCTGCGGCGAGGATGACCGGCACGAGGACCAGGAACTGCTGAGAGCCGGGGGGGGGCAGCTCGAACGAAGCCGGAACGGTACTGCGCACGGCGTTGGCGAATGCCGGCGGCGTGGACTGGAGGCCATGGAGTCTGGTGGCGATGGACAGGAGGGGGGGTACCGACCTGATGAAGTTGTTGAGCCTGACGGCTTCGGTCTGCCGCTGTGCCGCGGCGCAACGCTGGGCCTGCTGCTGGGCATTATCCCGTTCGGTGCGCATCGCGTCCAGATCCCGCGTGAGGGACTCCAGGTCGCCCCGCGCCACGGCCAGCTCCCGTCGTTGGGCCTCATACTCGTCATGCAATTGAGCGTAGTCGGTGGAGTAGGCTGTGACATCCAGGTCCGGGACAAAAGGCTCCCCCACCTGGGAGGGGCTGGGGGGGGCCGACCCGACGGCCGGGGCCGGTGACTCCGGAGGCGTGGGGTCCGCGGCAGCCGGTGGTACCTGGGAGGCAGGCTCTGGGAGATTGAAAGAAAGCCTTGTCTGTTCGGGCAACAGTGACGAAGGCGATGGCTCGGACCCTGAGGGGGTGGGCTTGCCCTGGGCCTTGTACAGGGCTGACGCGGGGGTGAACGCCGCCGTGGCGAACAGAGTGCCGGCAGGGCTGGGCGCCGCTTGCCCTTTGGTGAGGTAAGGTGCGTGGCTGGGCGGCGTGAGCGGGGGCGGGTTGGCGGTGTCGGCGATGCCGGCCTGCAGCAGGGCGAAAGTGGGGGCTGTGGCCCAGGAGTGCTCGCCAGCCTGCTCGATCTGATGCAGCAGCTCCACGCTGCGGATCGGCAAGATCGAGCACTCGAGCAGCGGCCGCAGCTGCTCGGGGGTCCACATGCCCTTGTTGGCGAGGGCGGGGGGTGTGGGAACGGGGGCTGGCGTGTACTGTCCTGTGAGGCAGACGGAGGAGGCCCACGCTAGGAGCCCGAACTTCAGCGGGACGAGGTCTGCTGTCGGGATGTGGGCTGCCTGCAGGACCGCATGCACGTCGTTGGGTAGCGCCCAAAAGGCCGCAACTACGTCTCGGGTGCGGAGGCGGTCCCAGGACGGTCTGAGGTGGGGGGCAAGGAACTGGCTGATGGGCTTGTGGATCTTGTGGGAGACCTTCTGGCTTTGGATGTCCGGAGGGCCGGCAGTGTCGACGGGCGGTGGCTGTTCGCGGGCTGTGTACAGGCCCTTGAAGACTTGGCTGCGGAGGCGTGACGCCGAAATTGGGGCATGGCTTGGGCTCCACCGTGTGACGAGAGCCGCTGTGAGGGCCTCAGGGTCCTTGGAGATATACTCCAGCAGTGGGCCCCCTTGTACCAGCGACAGGGGGACGTGTTCGATGACCTTCGTGTCAGACGGGCCTGCGGCGACCGTTACGGTGGCTGTGAGCAGGAGCCCCCGCGGCGTCCACACCCCCGTCACCGCTGTAATAGCCTGGATGTCGCCGGTGGCAGCCGTCCATCGCAGGGCATCACACAAGTCAGCCAGGGCGGGGTCGGTGGCCTGGATAGCCGTATCTGCCGCTTCCAGTGCGTCATCCTTCAGCATGTCCAGTTCTCGCAGCAGACGATCAGCATCGTCGGACTGGGCGATGTCCATCAGAAACATGGGGAACGGCCCCTGACGAATGGCGCCGCCTCGACCGGTGTCGGGGGCGGGAGAGGGGGTGTCCTGGGACGGTGTTGAGCGGTCTGACATGGTAGCTGTGGCGAGAAAAGAGCGGGTGGCCCGTGGCCGCAATATATTGGGGGGGGGGAGCAGATCGAGGTGTCGGCAAACGGAGGTGCACTGACATCATAGGCAGCATCGGATGGGGCGCGCAGGAGTGAAACAAGGGGTACCACGAGCGTGGCCATAGTGTGACAAAACAAAGAGCATGGCGCGATGGCGCGGAGTAACATGGGGCCGCCTGGCGGACCGGGTCGGTGAGCGGGGGTCCCAGGACACACAGGACGGGGGTGCGAGGGGAGCACCGCGCTGGCGCGTGGTGCTGCAACCCTAGTGGCGCACGGGAGCGAGGGGCCCCACGTTGGGACGACGAATCGGACGACTGATGATACCCCTGCACAAGGCGTCACGCTTGAGCGGCGGATACGTCGAATGCAGTCCCCGTCGCGGCTCCCCGCGTAGCGGCCTGGAAGATTGCCACGGCGAGGTCGACGTCTTGCCAGAGACGAACGCATAACGACGTGCCCACTGTGAGCAGGAAACGGCTTGCAAGGGGGAGGGACGCACTTGAGGTGCGGCACTCAGCCCTTGGAGACACGGGACGAAGAGGGAGAGAGAGAGTGCACCATACGGGTGGAGTTGAGCGGAGAGGGGGCCACGATGGCAGAGCTGAGTCACGTGGTGGCACGACTATCACGACGATTCACGACTGGTTTCGAGCGTGGCAGTGCGTGTAGGCAATCCGTCCTACAGCTACCATCCTGAGGGTTTTTAGACTGGTGCCAGGTCACCAGAGTGGGTGAGTGGGTGAGTGGGTGAGTGGGTGAGTGGGTGAGTGGGTGAGTGGGTGAGTGGGTGAGTGGGTGAGTGGGTGAGTGGGTGAGTGGGTGAGTGGGTGCGTGGGTGCGTGGCTGAGTGGGTGGGTGGGTGAGTGGGTGAGTGGGTGAGTGGGTGAGCGGGTGAGCGGGTGAGCGGGTGAGTGGGTGAGTGGGTGAGTGGGTGAGTGGGTGAGCGGGTGAGTGGGTGAGTGGGTGAGTGGCCGAGTGGGTGAGTGGGTCAGTGGGTGTGTGGGTGAGTGGGTGAGTGGGTGAGTGGGTGAGTGGGTGGGTGGGTGGGTGGGTGGGTGGGTGGGTGGGTGAGTTGGTGATTGGGTGAGTGGGTGAGTGGGTGAGTGGGTGGACTGGTGGAGTGGTGGAGTGGTGGAGTGGTGGAGTGGGTGAGTGGGTGAGTGGGTGAGTGGGTGAGTGGCTGAGTGGGTGAGTGGGTGAGTGGGTGCGTGGGTGAGTGGGTGAGTGGGTGAGTGGGTGAGTGGGTGAGTGGGTGCGTGGGTGCGTGGGTGCGTGGGTGCATGGGTGAGTGGGTGAGTGGGTGAGTGGGTGAGTGGGTGAGTGGTCGAGTGGGTGAGTGGGTGAGTGGGTGAGTGGGTGAGTGGGTGAGTGGGTGAGTGGGTGAGTGGGTGAGTGGGTGAGTGGGTGAGTGGGCGAGTGGGCGAGTGGGCGAGTGGGTGAGTGTGTGAGTGTGTGAGTGTGTGAGTGGGTGAGTGGGTGAGTGGGTGAGTGGGTGAGTGGGTGAGTGGGTGAATGGGTGAGTGGGTGAGTGGGTGAGTGGGTGAGTAGGTGAGTGGGCGAGTGGGTGAGTGTGTGAGTGTGTGAGTGTGTGAGTGGGTGAGTGGGTGCGTGGGTGAGCGGGTGAGTGGGTGAGTCGGTGAGTGGGTGAGTGGGTGTGTGGGTGAGTGGGTGAGTGGGTGAGTGGATGAGTGGGTGAGTGGGTGAGTGGGTGAGTGGGTGAGTGGGTGAGTGGGTGAGTGGGTGAGTGGGTGAGTGGGTGAGTGGGTGACTGGGTGCGTGGATGAGTGGGTGAGTGGGTGAGTGGGTGAGTGGGTGAGTGGTTGAGTGGGTGAGTGGGTGAGTGGGTGAGTGGGTGACTGGGTGAGTGGGTGAGCGGGTGAGCGGCTGAGCGGGTGAGTGGGTGAGTGGGTGAGTGGGTGAGTGGGTGAGTGGGTGAGTGGGTGAGTGGGTGAGTGGGTGAGTGGGTGAGTGGGTGAGTGGGTGAGTGGGTGAGTGGGTGAGTGGGTGAGTGGGTGATTGTGTGATTGGGTGAGTGGGTGAGTGGGTGACTGGGTCAGTGGGTGAGTGGGTGAGTGGGTGTGTGGGTGAGTGGGTGAGTGGGTGAGTGGGTGAGTGGGTGAGTGGGTGAGTGGGTGAGTGGGTGAGTGGGTGAGTGGGTGAGTGGGTGAGTGGGTGAGTGGGTGAGTGGGTGGGTGGGTGAGTGGGTGAGTGGGTGAGTGGGTGAGTGGGTGAGTGGGTGAGTGGGTGAGTAAGTGAGTGGGCGAGTGGGCGAGTGGGTGAGTGGGTTGGTGGGTGAGTGGGTGAGTGGGTGAGTGGGTGAGTGGGTGAGTGGGTGAGTGGGTGAGTGGGTGAGTGGGTGAGTGGGTGAGTGGGTGAGTGGGTGAGTGGGTGAGTGGGTGAGTGGGTGAGTGAGTGAGTGGGTGAGTGGGTGAGTGGGTGAGTGGGTGAGTGGGTGAGTGGGTGAGTGGGTGAGTGGGTGAGTGGGTGAGTGGGTGAGTGTGTGAGTGGGTGAGTGGCCGAGTGGGTGAGTGGGTGGGTGGGTGAGTAGGTGAGTGGGTGAGTGGGTGAGTGGGTGAGTGGGTGACTTCTCCTCTTCCCCCTGGCTCTTGTCCTCCTTGTCCTCCCTCCCCACCTCTCCTTGCTCTTGCCTCTCCTTTCCGCCGCCGTCTTTTTGTCATATTCTCTCCGCTGCCCCGGACGCTCCAGTCCGTGGGGCCGGGTTCACCCCCGGACGATCCAGTCCGGGGACTTGCGCCGTGCTTCATTCCTCCCCGGTTGCTCCTATCCGGGGGGTCTCTTTGTCATATTCTTTCCGCTGCCTCGGACGCTCCAGTCCGAGGCACCGGGTTCACCCCCGGACGATCCAGTACGGGGGCTTGCGCCGTGCTTCATTCCGCCCCGGTTGCTCCAATCCGGGGGGTCTTTTTGTCATATTCTCTCCGCTGCCTCGGACGCTCCAGTCCGTGGCACCGGGTTCACCCCCGGACGATCCAGTCCGGGGGCTTGCGCCGTGCTTCCTTCCTCCCCGGTTGCTCCAATCCGGGGGGTCTTTTTGTCGTACTCTCCCTGCCGCCTCGGACGCTCCAGTCCGTGGCGCCGGGTTCACCCCCGGACGATCCAGTCCGGGGGCTAATGTTGTGCTTCATTCCGCCCCGGTAGCTCCAATCCGGGGCGTCTTTTTGTCGTATTCTCCCCGTTGCCTCGGACGCTCCAGTCCGTGGCACCGGGTTCACCCCCGGACGATCCAGTCCAGGGGCTTGCGCCGTGTTTCATTCCTCCCCGGTTGCTCCAATCCGGGGGGTCTTTTTGTCATTTCTCTCCACTGCCTCGGACGCTCCAGTCCGTGGCACCGCGTTCACCCCCGGACGATCCAGTCCGGGGGCTAGCGCCGTGCTTCATTCCGCCCTGGTGTAAGGTTTTCGTGCAACCTATATACTCGCTTTTTTCAGTGCAAAATCCTGATATATGTACACCCACAGAAAACCACGATCCCAGCACTGTTTTGGACAGTGTTGGTATCAGTGGATCAGGAATTTCTGTAGTTTTACATTCATGGTGTTTTCACCATTTTCTGTACAATAAAACTGAGTTTGGGTCGGCGACGGCCAGTCCTGAGATCGCGCGCGCCGATCCAGAAATTGTCGGTTTCTGACGATTTTTAAGATATTTCAATCAGTTTTATTGACAAGATTAATTCTATATCAGTTTTAGACATAAGCGAATGTTACGGCACTATCGCGGCTCCGTTCCGTGCTAGTTTTTTTGGCGCAAGTATGCCATGTTCATGAATTTTTGTAAAATTGTAGGTGTCTTGAATCCTGAAGTTAAGTACACCAAATCACAGCCCATTAGTAGGGCTTTGCATGCATATGCTGATTTGGTTTCCAAACGCGTCGGTGCACCGGCACCACGCGTTGCGGGGAGACCCATGATCATGTTGTAAATATGCATTATTTTGCTCATATTTCATTGTTATATGTCCCCCTTTCTTCATATCTTCTTAGGACATGAAAGGGACCGTTTCGAAATCACTCCCGTGATTTCGTCGAACACGTAGTATGTTTCCGTCGCCTTTTGTGGTTGCATTTGGGGTGCATTTTTGGGTTATTTGAAGGAAAACTTGGATAAGTTTCAAGGAAAACAAGTTCAAAGTCATTCATTTCCAAAAATGAAAAGAATTTCGAAACGCCCTCAACGACGCCGCCGACGACAACGACGACGTTGAAGACGACGACCACGACGACCCAAACATCGTCGACGAGATCTAGGGAGCAATTGGTAAACCCCGAAATCATGTTCAAGAAGGTCCTTGGTGCCTACACCATTTGAGGACCATTTGACTACTTTGAGGCCTATTCTAAGGACATTGACGACCAAGGTAACCTTCACCATCGCGCTGGGACTGCGTAGCGCTGAAGAACAAGTTGCAGCGCGATTATCCCAATGGTGTCTGTCCGTGATAGTTTTCATTTGATTACTCCAGTTGGGTGCCATGGACAAAGTGCCATGGACCTTTGGATGGTTCTCAAGATTGATTACTCCAGTTGGGTGCCATGGACAAAGTGCCATGGACCTTTGGATGGTTCTCAAGATTATATCATGATCATTGGTGAGTTCTCAACCTCCAGCAACGACGACAGCGCTGCCCACATCCTGCAGATTACGAAGTGGTCAAGTTGGAATTCAAAAATATGAAGATTTCAGAAAAAATAATTCATGGTATGGGCCAAGAAGATTGGTGACCAGAATTGTAATCATAATAACTATGGGCCATGAGAAATGGTCTTATTGGTTATTTCTGTATTATATTATATGATCAGTGGATGATTTTACAAACTGTGAATTTTTCTAATTTGCTTTGTGTTGTCTTTGGTTTTTCGGTCAGGACATCTCAGAAGTGCATTTTTCTTCCATTGTTGACTATTTTTTATTTTAAATTCTGTGCAGAGGTCATTTTTTGATGATTAATTTCTGTCCAGGATTGCAGAAATTTTACTGTGATTGAGCCTGGGGGTCAGAGGACCCTATGTGTGAGGCACTTGTGAGTGCCATGAGTGGTGTGTGTGTAGACATGTACATTACATGCGGGTACCGGAACCCAGCGGTGCCTCCTAAAATCCCAGGTCCGGGATCAAAGTAAAAATCTGTGTTTTTTTTATTGCTCCTCGGCTTATCTTCATAGATTCAGCCACAGAAGCACCCATTTTCTGTGGGTGTTTCTGAGCTTGGGAGGGGAGTGTTAACCCATGGAGCAATTCAGTTGCGTGGTTAACACCCGACCCAAATGCTTTGCATTTTTCCCACCCAATTTTGTTGTTGCACTGCACCTTCTTTGTGCTTTTCAGCCTGAGATGTGTCTCAGGACTTGGGAGGGGAGTGTAAGGTTTTCGTGCAACCTATATACTCGCTTTTTTCAGTGCAAAATCCTGATATATGTACACCCACAGAAAACCACGATCCCAGCACTGTTTTGGACAGTGTTGGTGTCAGTGGATCAGGAATTTCTGTAGTTTTACATTCATGGTGTTTTCACCATTTTCTGTACAATAAAACTGAGTTTGGGTCGGCGACGGCCAGTCCTGAGATCGCGCGCGCCGATCCAGAAATTGTCGATTTCTGACGACTTTTAAGATATTTCAATCAGTTTTATTGATAAGATTAATTCTATATTAGTTTTAGACATAAGCGAATGTTACGGCACTATCGCGGCTCCGTTCCGTGCTAGTTTTTTTGGCGCAAGTATGCCATGTTCATGAATTTTTGTAAAATTGTAGGTGTCTTGAATCCTGAAGTTAAGTACACCAAATCACAGCCCATTAGTAGGGCTTTGCATGCATATGCTGATTTGGTTAGGGTTGCTCCTATCCGGGGGGTCCTTTTGTCATATTCTCTCCGCTGCCTCGGACACTCCAGTCCTTGGCACCGGGTTCACCCCCGGACGATCCAGTCCGGGGGCTTGCGCCGTGCTTCATTCCTCCCCGGTTGCTCCAATCCGGGGGGTCTTTTTGTCGTACTCTCTCTGCCGCCTCGGATGCTCCAGTCCGTGGCGCCGGGTTCACCCCCGGACGATCCAGTCCGGGGGCTAATCCGGTGCTTCATTCCGCCCCGGTAGCTCCAATCCGGGGTCTCTTTTTGTCGTATTCTCCCCGTTGCCTCGGACGCTCCAGTCCGTGGCACCAGGTTCACCCCCGGACGATACAGTCCGGGGGCTCGGGCCGTGTTCCCACTCGCCCCGGACGCTCCAATCCGGGGCGTCATGTTTCTTTATCTCCTTGCTGACTTTGCTGTTTGCGTGCGCGGTGCCTTGGTGTTTTTTTTTTTTTTTGCGTGCCCATCGTCGTTGCTCCTCCCCCGCTCTCCCCGCTCCGCTTTGCTTTCCCCGCCCCTTCCCCTCCCTCTCCGCCCCCGGTCCTCTCCTCCCCTGCTCCCTTTCTCTCCCTTTGTGGTGCCTTTGCTGGGGCAAGCACTTAAGCTCCTAGTGTCTACGCGCGCATGTTGCTATGTTTTGGGGCGGGCACACACGTTCATTCTTCTTCTCCCTTTCCTGCCTGCTTTTCTTTCTCTTGCATCGTTCCTCCTTCCGTCCTGTCCCTTGTCGCATGCACTTTGTGTTGCCTTTGCTTCCCTCTTGTCCTCTCCTCTTTTGTTTGTTTGGGGCACGCACACAAGCTCCTACTTCATCCAATCAAACCTTCGTTTTGCACTCTTGCCGCACGCCTTTTATGTGTGTCACCACGTGTAGACACCGTGGGGAACGCCGCGGCGAACTCGCCACTTGCATTCCTGCCTACGGTGTCCGGTTTCCTATTGTGTCTTTCTTTTTCTTCCCGTCTTCGCCTGTTTGCTTGTTTGGTGTCGTCCTAGCTTAGGCGTGCTTGCTTTATGCATTCTCGGCATGCTTTGCTACTTATTCTTTAAGTCATGGACTCTTTGTTTTTTGCGACGCCCAAGAGTAAGCGTGTCTTTGTGCTTGCTTGGCGGCACACGCTACTTACTCGTCGGCGTACGGACTCGTTGTTTTTCGCGACGCCCAATAGTAAGCGTTTTTTCTTATTGCATTCCAGTCATGTTACTTTTGCCCCTTGTCTTGGACTCTTTGTTTTTTGCGACGCCCAAGAGTAAGCGTGTCTTAATGCATGCATGGCGGTATTTGTTTCTAGCTCATCGGTATGCGGACTCATTGTTTTTTTCTTTCGTCTCCCATGTGTTGGCGTGTTTGCTTATTGCTTGCATGTCTCCCTTGTGGTTGCGTGTGGTGTCCTTGCACCCACGTCTCATGCAATGTATTTGTCCTTCCTTCCCCCTTGTGTGCACTTTGTGCATTGTTGACGCGCACAAGCCGCCTAGCTCCTATGGCACGCACGTTGCTAGGTGGTTTGGAGCATGCAATGTTCATTTTCTTCGTCTCCGCGGCTCGCTTGCTCTTGGTGTTCGCCCCTATTCATCTTCCTTGTTGTTGGAGCGCGCACAAGTCCCTAGCGCCTAGGGCACGCACTTTGCTAGGTTGTTTGGGGCATGCAACGCTCAGCTTCGTCGCCGTCGCGACTCTATTGTTCGTCCTTTTCTGTGAGTGTCCTAAATTTTGCGACCTCGCCAAACAGCGGCGTAAAGGTAGGTAGGTAGGTATCTTTGGGAGCTCGGGATGCCTCCTTTGACGGTGCAGGAAGAAGGTCTTACCAAGGGGACGTCCTGTCCCTCCCACTGCCCTATGTTAGGTGCCTCTTGAGCCGCTCCCGCATGTGCTTGGGAAGGCATTGTCGCGGCCACCCGGTCCATGTTCCCAGGTGGGAGGGTGTCCCCACATGTGTCCATGAGTAGGGCCACATGCCCCCGCCTTCGGGCGGCAGCTCTGGGGGCTGCCCAGCCGTGTGGAGTATCTCTCACCACAAGGGGTATTGCTCCCGCTTGTCTACGGTACGACCGCCTCACCCTTGTGGCTTGAGTTGCGGGGCCGCTCCGCTTGGCAGGCGACCCCCTCCTGGACTGTGTACCGGCTCGCCTGTCACCGGTTGCATCCATGGCTCCGGGTGACGTTTGCCATGGTCCCCGATGCAGCCTGGCCGGGCTCGGACCAGCAGCCTTGGAGTACCGCTCCTGCCACTGGCCCGGTGGTTCGGCTGGGTCGCCCCAGTGTGTCCGACCCATGGGGTGTTGGTTGTTTCCTGTCCCCCGGCCGCCCTACGTGTGTGCGGTGTCCTGGGCCTCCCGGCTCCTGTTCACCGGTGTGCCCGCTCGGTGTGTTGTGTTGCGTGTGCGGTGTCCTGGGCCTCCCGGCTCCTGTTCACCGGTGTGCCCGCTCGGTGTGTTGTGTTGGGTGTGCGGTGTCCTGGGCCTCCCGGCTCCTGCTCACCGGTGCGCCCGCTCGGTGTGTTGTGTTGCGTGTGCGGTGTCCTGGGCCTCCCGGCTCCTGTTCACCGGTGTGCCCGCTCGGTGTGTTGTGTTGCGTGTGCGGTGTCCTGGGCCTCCCGGCTCCTGTTCACCGGTGTGCCCGCTCGGTGTGTTGTGTTGCGTGTGCGGTGTCCTGGGCCTCCCGGCTCCTGTTCACCGGTGCGCCCGCTCGGTGTGTTGTGTTGCGTGTGCGGTGTCCTGGGCCTCCCGGCTCCTGTTCACCGGTGTGCCCGCTCGGTGTGTTGTGTTGGGAGTGCGGTGTCCTGAGCCTCCCGGCTCCTGTTCACCGGTGTGCCCGCTCGGTGTGTTGTGTTGCGTGTGCGGTGTCCTGGGCCTCCCGGCTCCTGTTCACCGGTGTGCCCGCTCGGTGTGTTGTTTTGCGTGTGCGGTGTCCTGGGCCTCCCGGCTCCTGTTCACCGGTGTGCCCGCTCGGTGTGTTGTGTTGGGTGTGCGGTGTCCTGGGCCTCCCGGCTCCTGTTCACCGGTGCGCCCGCTCGGTGTGTTGTGTTGCGTGTGCGGTGTCCTGGGCCTCCCGGCTCCTGTTCACCGGTGTGCCCGCTCGGTGTGTTGTGTTGGGTGTGCGGTGTGCTGGGCTTCCTTGTTCCTGTTCACCGGTGTGCCCGCTCGGTGTGTTGTGTTGCGTGTGCGGTGTCCTGGGCCTCCTGGCTCCTGTTCACCGGTGTGCCCGCTCGGTGTGTTGTGTTGCGTGTGTGGTGTCCTGGGCCTCCCGGCTCCTGTTCACCGGTGTGCCCGCTCGGTGTGTTGTGTTGCGTGTGCGGTGTCCTGGGCCTCCTGGCTCCTGTTCACTGGTGTGCCCGCTCGGTGTGTTGTTTTGCGTGTGCGGTGTCCTGGGCCACCTGGCTCCTGTTCACCGGTGTGCCCGCTCGGTGTGTTGTGTTGCGTGTGCGGTGTCCTGGGCCTCCCGGCTCCTGTTCACCGGTGTGCCCGCTCGGTGTGTTGTGTTGGGTGTGCGGTGTCCTGGGCCTCCCGGTGTAACTGCGGCCGTCAAACGCTACCATCAGCGACAGAAGCGCTAGTCTACAGAGGTCGCGCCGGGTGATAGTGACCATAATTTCTCGCCTTTTCTGTGAGCGCTCCACGGTGCATGCATAATATTTGCGACCTTTCAATGCGTGCATAGTATTCCCGCAGGACAATTCAGCCCCTGATGCTATGTATTTATATAGGGTATGATGAGCCCTTGAATTGTCTCTTGCCGTCATTGCTGCTTTTGGTGCCGCCGACAACACTTCTACTGTGACTGGATCCGGTTCACGACATATTTGACTCTTGTACGTTACCGCCGTGGGATATGGGTGTCTTGCATGTACTGCTTTGAGGAGTGTTTTGGCTTCCGGTAAAACCAGCAGGCACCGGGTGAAACAAGCAAGCAAACAAGCAGCAGGCTTTGCCAATCAAGGAACTCAAGAGACCCGAGAAAAGGCAAACAATAGACCTTGCACTTACAAGACAATCGTAAGCTGCACTTACAAGACAATTCATGTCATCAAATGATATCAAGTTCCAAGTCTAAGTGGTGGAAGACCTGGTTCAAGCGCTTTGGTTCAAGCGCCAAGCGTTGTCCCAATTCGGGTGCTGGTGCGACACTGCCGAATGTGCACTCCGAAGGTGCTTCTGGACAAGCTGACGTTCATCCGACGTACGGAGACAAAGGAAGTGTTTTGAAGGTCAGCCAGGATTCGGATGAAGGAAACAATGTTGGTGCAGAGCCAGACAAGACACAACGTCGTCTCCCAGGCGCGCAGCGTCGCCGTAACAGAAAACAGCCAGAAGGAATAGAAAAAAGGCCAGATTGCGACGAAGATCTCACACAGGAGCCTATTGCGTTGTTGGCCCATGCAAGAGCCTTGACTCAGGCGCCGTTACAACCAGTGCCCCTATCTCAACCCGCGCCTTACTTCCCTGAACATTTCGTTCGTTCGGATTGTGATGAAACAGAAGTGGACGAACCAGTGTCTCTCCTTCAGCGGGCGCCACAGGTGACAAGAAATGCCAAGACCTCCTGCCAGCTTTCTGCAGCCGCGCTGGAATTGACTATCGTTTTTGAGTCGGAAGACGTGGTTCCATGGTACGAGGCTCAGAAGGTCCTTACCGTGTTGGTTACAGGGCTCGAACAAGCGTCTCAACAGGCCTGGAACGCAGAAGTCCCCGAAGTGGAGAGTCAAACAAACTGGCGAGAGGTGATGTTAAAATATTTGAAGGAGTCTGAAGGTTACTCTGATCCAGAAGCCTGGTATGAGTCCTCCAACCAAACTGTCTGGGTGCAACTATCTCCTACTGAAAGAGTGCGCCTCAGGCATGCTTATCCTCGATGGTCAGAATCACAAGCCTGGTGTTGGGCAGTGGAGAAAATTCTTGATCAGGAGTATGTGGTTGCACGGGTGGACAGTGACGAAGAACCAGTGTCCAGACCAGAAAACGTTCTTGAAGTGACCGGCACCGAAGTTCTCGAAGCGACACGCACTGATGACTGGTGGCGTCCTGAGTACGAGGACTGTCTGTCGAACTTTTATGTTCAAGGTGCTACACATTCGGTCAAAAACAAGGAACTCACAAGAGCGTTGCTACCGTACGAGGGTGCCTTTTTTAAGAGGTTCACGAAAAACATGGTGCAGGGTTTGTACTTCGGTAACAACTGGATTTCTGAAGAGCTCTTTGAGAGAGTCGTGGGAAAAATTACCCACGCAGAAGAATTACAGGACAAGCCTTTGTGTATTCGTGGCCTTGCTTATTGCCTCTTGACCAGAGAGTTGCCAAGCAACCATGAGTGCCAACAATTAGTGAATGAGGAGGGAACAACTTGCCTTGAGTACTGGTGGGCGAAGGAGTTGACATCAGTCCTTCGAGATTTTCGGACCGTGCCATCTTCCAGCAAAAACAAAACAATTCAAAACAAGCGCAAGTCCAAGCAATCAAAGCGTCGCTAAGCCAGCAAGTGGTGGGCGACCAGCCATAAACGCCAGTCAGGAGTACTGCGCGTCAGGCCACAGCTTCACGCATCAGCGCGTCCCAGCGAAGGGCGACCAGCCATAAACGCCAGTCAGGAGTACTGCGCGTCAGGCAACGGCGTCCAGCATCAGCGCGTCGCAGCGAAGGGCGACCAGCCGTAAACGCCAACGGCTTCCAGCATCAGCGGGTCCCAGCAAGGGGCAACCAGCCGTAAATGCCAGTCAGGAGTACTGCGCGTCAGGAAACGGCTTCCAGCATCCGCGGGTCCCAGCGAAGGGCAACAGTCTCCAGCATCAGCGTGTCTCAGCGAAGGGCAACCAGCCGTGAACGCCAGTCAGAAAACTGCGCGTCAGGCGACAGCATAGCCATGTCGTGGACTCAAGAGCTTGGAGTGCTCTCCATGTGCCGTCAAGCATGCGCTCAACAGCGCGCAGCCCCATTCGTTTTGATGCCTGTGGTCACCTCCCTCTCTCTCTCTTCATTTATATATATATTTGTTGGCGCCAGAACTACAGGAGTGTTGGGAAGCCAAGTGAAGTTTTGATTTTGGCTTTGCTCAATGACGCTCCACCACCTCCCTGTATGTATCTCTGTCCTGAAATAACCTTTGTAAATATCGAAGGTGGTAAGCTCTGTGGGAAGGGTGAAGATTGGGGAGCATGGGCAGTAGCCTCGAGCTTCAGCAACACTACTACGACCCAGTTGGGTGCGTCCATGTCTCGTTTCTCGGAACTGAGACCATTTTCTTCCTTCAGTGGGGTGACGCCGCACGCTACACACAAGTCTGTGGTAACAGTGTCGGATACCTAGGGACGTGGGGTTGAGGGACTTGAGGTGTCTTTGACATGGCGCTACATGATCAATTCACTCGACCACTCACATCAAGGTCCTTATAGGTGACAACATGACCAGAACAGGCACACATACCAACCCTACGCGTCACAGGTGCTCCTAATGCCACAGTGAGCTCCATGCGTCCTTCGGTTTTGGAGTGACACCACGCCACAGTGGACATGCAAGTGAGACATAGAGGTCGTGGGACTGTGCCAGACTGATGATGTCTTGAGTCATGCGGTTTAAGGAGTAGTTGAAATACGTGGTGTACAGAATAACCATGTTGTACAATACAATACAATACAATACAATACAGTACAATGTTGTACTGGCATGGTGTGAACGAACCCTATGCGTTCTATGCGACGACTTGAGGGGGCTTTGCCCTTGGTCGGAGCCTTTGCATTCAATTGTTTCAATTTGTTCAATTCAATTGTTCAATTCAATTCAATTTGCGATTGCCTCTAATTTGGGGGACAAGCAGTGGTATACCCCATACATGTGCAGGTGAGTGCCACGTTTGCCGGCCTCGCTACTCTGTGGGTATCGGCCTTACACCCGTGGGTAAGTCCTGGTAGGGGGGTGTAACTGCGGCCGTCAAACGCTACCATCAGCGACAGAAGCGCTAGTCTACAGAGGTCGCGCCGGGTAATAGTGACCATAATTTCTCGCCTTTTCTGTGAGCGCTCCACGGTGCATGCATAATATTTGCGACCTTTCAATGCGTGCATAGTATTCCCGCAGGACAATTCAGCCCCTGATGCTATGTATTTATATAGGGTATGATGAGCCCTTGAATTGTCTCTTGCCGTCATTGCTGCTTTTGGTGCCGCCGACAACACTGCTACTGTGACTGGATCCGGTTCACGACATATTTGACTCTTGTACGTTACCGCCGTGGGATATGGGTGTCTTGCATGTACTTCTTTGAGGAGTGTTTTGGCTTCCGGTAAAACCAGCAGGCACCGGGTGAAACAAGCAAGCAAACAAGCAGCAGGCTTTGCCAATCAAGGAACTCAAGAGACCCGAGAAAAGGCAAACAATAGACCTTGCACTTACAAGACAATCGTAAGCTGCACTTACAAGCCTCCCGGCTCCTGTTCACCGGTGTGCCCGCTCGGTGTGTTGTGTTGCGTGTGCGGTGTCCTCGGCCTCCCGGCTCCTGTTCACCGGTGTGCCCGCTCGGTGTGTTGTGTTGCGTGTGCGGTGTCCTGGGCCTCCTGGCTCCTGTTCACCGGTGTGCCCGCTCGGTGTGTTGTGTTGGGTGTGCGGTGTCCTGGGCCTCCCGGCTCCTGTTCACCGGTGTGCCCCCTCGGTGTGTTGTGTTGCGTGTGCGGTGTCCTGGGCCTCCCGGCTCCTGTTCACCGGTGTGCCCGCTCGGTGTGTTGTGTTGGGTGTGCGGTGTCCTGGGCCTCCCGGCTCCTGTTCACCGGTGCGCCCGCTCGGTGTGTTGTGTTGCGTGTGCGGTGTCGTGGGCCTCCCGGCTCCTGTTCTCCGGTGTGCCCGCTCGGTGTGTTGTGTTGCGTGTGCGGTGTCCTGGGCCTCCCGGCTCCTGTTCACCGGTGTGCCTGCTCGGTGTGTTGTGTTGCGTATGCGGTGTCCTGGGCCTCCCGGCTCCTGTTCACCGGTGCGCCCGCTCGGTGTGTTGTGTTGCGTGTGCGGTGTCCTGGGCCTCCCGGCTCCTGTTCACCGGTGTGCCCGCTCGGTGTGTTGTGTTGCGTGTGCGGTGTCCTGGGCCTCCCGGCTCCTGTTCACCGGTGTGCCTGCTCGGTGTGTTGTGTTGCGTGTGCGGTGTCCTGGGCCCCCCGGCTCCTGTTCACTGGTGCGCCCGCTCGGTGTGTTGTTTTGCGTGTGCGGTGTCCTGGGCCTCCCGGCTCCTGTTCATCGGTGCGCCCGCTCGGTGTGTTGTGTTGCGTGTGCGGTGTCCTGGGCCTCCCGGCTCCTGTTCACCGGTGTGCCCGCTCGGTGTGTTGTGTTGCGTGTGCGGTGTCCTGGGCCTCCCGGCTCCTGTTCACCGGTGTGCCCGCTCGGTGTGTTGTGTTGCGTGTGCGGTGTCCTGGGCCTCCCGGCTCCTGTTCACCGGTGTGCCTGCTCGGTGTGTTGTGTTGCGTGTGCGGTGTCCTGGGCCTCCCGGCTCCTGTTCACCGGTGCGCCCGCTCGGTGTGTTGTGTTGCTGTGCGGGGCGTCGCTGCGGGGCGCTCACTCGTCCATCCGGACGGCGGCTATTGTAGCCGGCAGGGGCTGGGTACCCTCCGGGCGCACACACGTCCATCCGGACGGCGGCTGTTCGTAGCCGGCAGGGGCTGGGTACCCTCCGGGCGCGCACTCGTCCATCCGGACGGCGGCTGTTTGTAGCCGGCAGGGGCTGGGTACCCTCCGGGCGCGCACTTGTCCATCCGGCCGGCGGCTGGCGTGCGTGTGCTTGCTCTTTTTGGCCGGGTCGGGCGGGCCGGCCTCCCGGGCGCGTTGTGGTGCGCCTCACCTTTTCCTTCGGCCGCTTTGTCTTTCTGCTTTGCTTGGCCCCCTCCGGGCTGGGGTTGCCCCCTTCTCTCTCGCTGCCCTTGCCGTTCCTCGTTGCCTTGGCTCTGTGCTTTGGTTGTTTTTCTCGGCCTCCCGCTGCCCGGCTCTTCGTGCGCTCGCGCCTCGTTTGTGTCTCCCGCTGGGCCGTTGGCTGCTCTTTGGTGGTTTCTCCCCCCCCCCCCTCCCTTTTTGTGTCTCGCGGTTTTCGTCGCTCCTGCTTGGTGCCTTGGTGTTGTTTTTTTTTTTTTTTTTCCTTCTTCCCCTCTGCGCCCCCGTTGTCTCCGGCTTTCTCTGGTTTCCGGCCCCGGGTGCCCTGGGCCTCGGCGCTGTGCGTTGTTTGCTTTGTTGGCCTTCCGCCTCTCGGCTCTCCGTGCGCTTGTCCCTCTTTCGTGCTTTCCGCCTGGCTGGTGGTTGCTCCCCGGTGGTTGCTGCCCCCCCCCCCCCTTTTTGTCTCGCTGTCTTCGTCGCTGCCGCTTGGTGCTGTGTGCCGTGTGCTGTGTTGTGCTGTGCGTCCCTGGGTGCGGTGCTGCGCCGCGCTGCCGCGCGTTGTGTCCTCCGGTGTTGTGCTGTCCTGTGCTGTGTTGTGCTCGTTGGGTGCCGCTGCTTGTTGCGCCGTGCCCTCTGGCGCTGCCCGTTGCCCTGGGGCCCTGTGCTCTGCGGCGCTGTGTTTTGCGGTGTTCCCCCGTGCTGTGTGTGTTTTGTCGTGGCGCGGTGGTGCGTGCTGTTGTTCGCCGCTCTGCTTTGTGCTGTGTGTGTCCCGGGGTGCTGTGCTGTGCGTTCTCTGTCCTCTCCGCTCTGTGCGGTGCTGTGCTTCCCCGTGCTGGTGCGCTCGCGTTGTGCTGTTCGTGTCGTGCGTGCTGTTGCTGGCGCCCGGTGCTGTGGGGTGCCGTGGTGCGGTGCTGGGTCTGGTGGCCCGTGGTTGTCTGCTGGTGGCGTGTTTCGGTGTCGGTGTCCCTGTCTGGCCGCCCGGTCTGTTTCCCTGTGGTTGGTGTGGTTTGCTGTGGTGCCCTGCTTTCCTGTGTCGTGTTCTGTGGTGCTGTGCTGTCGCGTGGTGCTGTGCTGTTGTGCTCTGCTGTCGTGTTGCGGTGCTGTTGGGGCTTGCTTTGCCCTCCTGTGGGCTGTCGTGCTGTGCTGTGTTGTGCTGTTGGTTGGCTGTGCTGTTTTTTGCCCGGTGGTGGTGTCTGCGTGCCGTGGTGCTCTTTTCCTCGTGCTGTGCGTTCCCTGTCTTCTCCCCTCTGTGCGCTGCGGTGCCTTGTTGTGCTGGCTGTGGTGCCCTGCTTCCCTGTGTCGTGTGCTGTGGCGCTGTGCTGTCGTGTGGTGCTGTGCTGTCGTGCTCTGCTGTCGTTTTGCGGTGCTGTTTGTGTTTGCTTTGCCCTCCTGCGGCCCGTCGTGCGGCGCCAGTGTCGTCTGCGCTGTTGTTGGTGCCTCGTGCTATGGCGTGTCCCTGTGCGTTGTGGTGTCTCCCTGGGCGTTCTGCGGTGTGGTGGTGCTGCTCTGGTGTGTCGTGGTGTCTTGCTGTGCTGTGCGTTGTCCTGTGGTGTCCTGCGCCCTGTGCCGTGTCCTGCGGTGCCGTGCTGCCCTGCGGTGCTGTGCTGGTTGGCTGTGCTGTGCGGTTGTCTGCGCTGCTGGTGTTTGTTTTTCCTTTTGTCCTCTTTTCCTTTGCTAAAAACCCCTGCCGTTTTTCCGTGCCTTTGACAACTCTCTTTTTTTTTTTCTTTCTTTGAAAATAAAATAAAATTATACACGACCCAACACACTCGCGTGCAGCAAGACCATGTTCGCTGCTGTGCCTTACGTGCTACCCGTCGTTCTTGATGTTCTCGGCCTTGTTCTTGTGCGTGGCGTCGTAGAGCGTGTTGGTGTCCATTGCTAAGGGTTAACCGCGTTCCCCCAGGGCCGCCGCCTGAGCTGCAGGGCAAGGGGAGTGATGGGCACGAGGCTGGGGAGGGAGGTGCATGATGAATAAGAAGAAAAAGGCGGCAGGGCGCGACGTGAGAGGTCGTGGCGAGTTATGAAAAATTTTCGAGTTTTACGCGCTGCTTGCGACGCGTTTTTCTTTGCGCCTATAGCGAGTTAGACGACGGCAAGGACGGCGTCGGGGTCCCACGAGCGGCGTAAAATTCTTGGGGGGGTTTCTGAGGTCGGAAAAGACGATTTTTTTTGCTCTATGGCTCCCAGCTATCCGGGTCGGGCCTCCCGGGCCACGTAAGCGTTGACATGCTAGAAATTGTTCAAAATTGACGGAGCAAGGAGGATGATGCAACCGGTACTATGTAGTCGTCTCACATGGCGTGAGGGGGTTGGTGGTTGCATTGGGTGAGTATCAGGGCCTTGAGCTGAGCTGAAACAGAGTGTGGTACGTGTGTGCGACTGTAGATGGTGAACGAAGAAAAAGGAGGGGGGGTTCATGGTTTGTTGAGGATTGCTTGGTGTTTTGAGGGTGTAATTCTTGGATTTATGTAGTCCCTTTGTTTTTGTGTGATCTTTTGAGTTTTTGTGACAGGGTTAGTGCTGGTGGGTATGAAGCTGAGCTTTACGTGTGTGTCCGGGGTTTGGGCTAAGATTTTTTTTTTTTTTTTTTTTTTGTTGCCCAAGTTACACCTCCAAAAAGACTGCTAAAGTTGGCACTAAGCCTAGGGAGTACCCCTGGCACACAAAGCAACAGGACATAGAGGACTGTGTCACGTAAAACTATTGTCTCAGGACGTCAGGTCTCTTGTCTCTTACTGCCGGAGCATGTTGCAGGGTGCAATAGACATATATACCATATATATATATATATCTGCAGGGGAGAGGAAAAATATAAAAGCAGCCGAGTGTCGGTCGTCACTTGTGAGGTGAGGCCTAAAGGTCGCTCATTGACGCTGTGATTGCCTCCCAGCGTTGTCGGTCGAAATCAATGAAGTCACTGAGCAGTACTTGCAAATGATTGAGGGCAGGCATGCTGATATTGTCAGAGAGACAGGTGGCGAGGTCACATTGGCCTTCAAGAGTTATCTTAGCTCGCATAACAGACTCAGCCCACTGAATTGAATAAAAAAGAAAGCTGTCAATCAGGTCGGACGAGGTGGACCAAGGAGTCTCAAAGCTGATGGAAAATTCAGAGACGTCCTTAGAAAACTTATGTTGCAACTGCTCTTCGGCTTTCTTACTGTCCACGGGCTCTGGTACGTTGCAGGAGGGGTCGTTGTCAGTGGCGTCCGCCCATGAGCATGGGCTGGTAGAAACCTTGTGTGGGAAATGGCGGATGCACGGACCAGGAAGTAGACCTTGAGAACGGAGAAAGTTCCTGAGGACGGTCTCTTGAAAGCGGAATGGGTCGAGCACTACGCTGTCGGACGACATTGAATTGACGGTGGCCATGTGTCTCCAAGCGTTGGAGAAAGGGCGATCTCGCTGGTGGTGTTTGATAACTGCGCCCAAGACGCGGCGAGATGGAGAAAGGTGCGACGGGCCAAATCCTTTGTAACGACGGCTGTCTTCTTCTAGTAATATGATGCGACGGAGTCCTTCTTCGTGGTCTTCGAAAAGTAGTATAGTGAGCGAGATGTATGCGGTGAGGGATCGTGCAAGGATCGACGTGTGCTCACCGGAAAGAGTGCGTGATGCCAGCCGAGTGAGGCCTGCGAAGGCTTTGCTTTGGACAGCTTTTCTTTGATCTTGTTCTGCCTCAACTAGCCTATTGTTCATTCGATGGAAGCATAAGGCGTCAACTTGAATTGTGTTCCGTGTGACTTCTTCGGTCTGACAGAGAAGGAGTAGCTGGTGTTGATAAAATTCGGATCGCCATTTAAGCAGGATTTCATTTCTTGCACAGGCTTCATCGAGGAGGAGCGCTTCAGTAGAGAACAGGATGTTTAGATTCTTCTTGGCGTGCGGTTTCCTCTTGCGCGCTGATCGTGTGGAGGCCGGGGTTGCATTGAACAGGAAGTCTTCGTACGGCTGCGGGCAAAGCTTGTTCTTGGGCTGACACATGAAATTTTCTTGCTCTGCTTGTGTATCATATTGTCCAGAGTCGGGAGCAGACCAGTAAGGCGTTGCCGAAATGCTCGCTGGAACGTCATCCGGTTGTTCTTCTTTATCGGAGTCAACCCAAAATCTTCCCGTGAGCAGCTGTTCGCTTTCAGAGTCTGTGCTGAAGCTTTGAAGATCTGGTATGTCGTCGTCAGAGCTGGAGCTTGACTCGGCGGAGTCGGTGACATGGTCTTTAATGGAATTTCGGCACGCTGGCCTTGGGATCTCTGAGTTGGTGATTGTGGGCGGAGAGTTGGTATCAGTATCTTCAGTGCCTCGTGTGGACCGCGAGATGTCTTCTGTGTATTCATGTCTGGAGCAATCTTCGGCTTCCCGTGATTCTGGTCTTACCGGTTTGGTGGCTTGGTTTGTAAGCGGCCCAGTTGTTAACTCGTAAAATTGACCTGTGGGGACCTGCCGTGAGAAAAGGAAGGAACGGGACCTGTCTCCGTCTGGCGGATGGTCTACACGTTCTTGAGAGCTCTGGCAGAATCTCGGACGGGACCACGCTGCTGACAGCGGCGGGTCTGCACTTTCCGGATCTTGATTTTGAACCTGTGGTGTCGGTGGTGATAGGGGTTGGTGTAGAGTGTCTGGGGTGAGGTGTCGTGAAATAGGTTTCATGTGCTCGTACGGCTATGCGTGAGATACAGGTGTGTGTGACACTTGCTGCGGTAAATCTTGGCTGCGGTCTTTGGTACTGGAGTGGACATGTGGAAAGTGGCACGAGTCGGCTTGATGATTGCTGAAACAGTGGGAAATTACTGTCACTATTTGTAAGTTCTTTTTAGCGATGTTCTGGAGAATCTCCAGTGACTGTTGAATGCGGGAATCTGGCTGCGGCGTGTGATTTACAGGATGACAGTTAATTTTTGTAAGCGGTTCCATTTTAAAAAGAATTAAATGTTTTCGATTGACGGAAAAGGTAGATTTGGCTGTTGTTTGTTTCTGTTCTTTCACATCGCTGCGGAACGGGCGACGGGACGTTTTTCTGAGGAAAAGACGATTTTTCGCTTTATTTTTTCTGGCGGTGCATCGTTTTCTTGGTTTTTTTTATTTTTCTTTCGCTGCGATCGCGCGACATTTAGTATACAGAAGTTTGTAGGAAGAACCTTTTGTTGCAACCGACCACTCTGGTTGAGAAACAATAGGACCTCCATAGCATTCCATAGCATGTCGTCATGTTACTCGCTGAAGGCACTGGGCGTGGAGCTACAGCTTCAGCATACTCAGGACATGTAGGCGCAGGAAGACGATAGGCTTTGAATCGAGATCCGTCTAGAGGTACTTCTGGGGTTCCAAACCCCGCCAAGGTAGGCGCGACTAGTTCCTCATCGGAGACCGGTATCAAGACTTGCACGTCGTTTTCAGAAGCGCCCGTAGCTTCTAGGCTGCTTGGAGTTCTCACAGGGTCCATCTCAATTTTTCAGACTCGATTTTCTGAGTTCAGAAACTCTTCTCCGTCCCTTGCTAAATTTCCAGGCTGGAATTGAATCGAAATTAAATCCAAGGGATACTGGATTTAGGCAGAGCAGGTTTTCTCTGCTACCAGTTGGATTTGGCACCCTCCTCAACAACAGCAAAGTAATGGGCTCATAGAATTGTAGTCTTCCAGCTCAGTCCATAGCAAAAAAAAGGGACTATGAAACACAATCATTATTTACACTCATGTTCACTCCTTACCTCTCTTCCACTCTCACCATACAAATATCCCTCTTGTAGTAAAATACACCTAGTTAGGACTTAACTAGGAAGCACCACGTGCTCCCTGGTGTCGCCGCCAGGCGCCTCTCCTCTATCTATCTCTCTTCTCTCCTCTTGTGTTTGGGGCTTGGCTTAGGCCTAGGTATACTCTTGGGATCCCCGAATACGATTGTTTCAATGCACCTGGGACCACATCGCACCTGGCATCTTTACCAAATGAATACCCCTCCAACCACATCAATGCCCTTGGCACTGCATCAATGCCCTTGGCACTGCATCAATGCCCCTAGATACCCTCCATGCATCCATGTCTCGTACACATATTACACATATTTGCGGAAAATATTTTGTTTCTGTGCACAAGGCACAAAAAGAATATTAGAAAATTTCATCCACAAAAAAAGCACAAAAAACAAAGTAACCCCCCCCCCTGCCTTTCCGGTTGATGGAGGCTTTGCACCAGCACTGTGCGAAAAGTTGGACCAAGCGTTCGTACAAGAGATGTAGGACAAGTGTAAGGGGTACATTCTGGACATCCCGAAGGACCGGAAGAAACCACGGGATGTGATTCAAACTAGTGCGTTCATCCCAGAACGCACTCCTACCTGATCCTCTACACTTGAACCCCGTGTATGTAAACCTTGATGTTACAATTGAATGTGGGTTTTCCTATATATAGTTGCCTCGCTCCTTCCAGCCTCAAGATGAAGATCACTGTGACGCCGTCTTCCTTTTGACGTGTGTGGAGGAAGCGGAGTACGAAAACGAGGATCATCAAGTGAAACCTCTAAATGCCACAAGAACAAGAGTGTTGTATCCGAGCTCAAGAAGACAAACACGAAAGTTGTGCTAAATTTCAAGAAAAAAAATCCGAGAAGCGAGCTATGGACATGTCTCATTTTGTCATCATTTACAGCTAGCAAATACAAACAATTAACATGCATGTCGCTTTCAGCAATGATCCCATGACATTCAAAACTCCAAAAAAAACAAAATAGGTGAATATCAATTTCAAATGAAAACCAATTTTTTACGATACCAAACATTCTACAAGATCCCCCCAAGGGAGAAAGCCGAGGAAAACAAGAGAAAGCACCATCTTTTACAACAAAAATGTACAGAGAAGCAAGTGGGAAAATCACCAACTCACAACGATTAAGGTTGGTAAATCTTAAAATCCTAGCAATATGTTTTTAAGATACATTGAAGAATAAGCCCTTTTCTGCTATGCCACCGGGTACGCGTTAAGGAGTATATTAAACACATATTGTACATTTCAACGTAGGTAATCTCGGCACACTAAAACACAAGAGTGCATATCTACATGATTCATAAAAAGAAGCAAGGCCCATGTTGAGGTGACCTACGTCCAATATCCAGGTCAAACTTGACTATCTTTTCAAATATGGCTTTTTCATTCGTCTTAGTATGTATATGCTTGTATATGCGTATGTTTGTTGTCACGACGCATTATGCATTGATCATATTTTATTGTGCTGCCCCGCTTACCTTGCACTTGGAGCCCTTGGTGTTTGTCTGAAAGTTATTTCGGATTCCGGCAAAAAAAACACACCAAACAGAAAGCAGCAAAACACTAACAAAAACAACAATGTTTAGGTTTATTGCGTGCGGGCTTTGGGGGCAGTGCGGGCCACCACCCTAAAAGATAGGGACCAAACAACCGCACAACCACATAAGAAGTGGCTACCAAAGTGCTACAAGCCACCATAAGTAGTGGGTACCAAACTGGTTCCGTAAGGATTCCCGGGCGCCACTATGTCATCGGATGGTCTCTAGCAAAACTATTTTGTTTCCAAAACATTTTCACATCTTCTAAGTGCTATATATATGATATAAAACATTATACTATAGTACACATCTTAAAACAAAAATTGCGCATCTTTCGCCTACAAAATCCAGAGCTAGTGTTAAAACCAATAGTTGGCTCCCAATGGATGCGTGAGTAAGGGCTTTGATCCTGAACAGGTGACCTACGGCCATTGCAAACTGCAAACGTCTTGAAATGAATGCAACTTAGGAAAACTTCATGCGCCACGATATTGTAAAACAAAAAATTGCCAAAGGGGCTAGCAACCATTATAATTGGGTCGCCGTCACCGTGTTTTGACTCAAAACAATTGCCAACCCAAGGCAAGGATCTAGGATCAATGAAATTTAAAACAACGGCCAAATCTCATTGAATCGTAAAACGAACAGTTTGAAAAGCTTGATTGTGTGGGTGCATGGCTCTTACCACAGGGGTAGAAGATGGTACTTTGGCCACCCATGAATGCTACATCACCTATGGTGTCACCGAGTGGTGACACACATCCATCCTATATGCTAGCGAAGTGTTTTGGAGAAGTCAAGCTTTCAAAATTCGATTGCCCCCAGCTAGGCACCTCGAGAGAGTGCTAGAATGCCACAATTGATAAATATGGCCAATAGTTGGGCAATCACTTACCCAACTAAGCAAGCAGGCCGTCAATGAGGCAGCCAAGCATGCATGTAGAAATTTCCGGCCAGGTTTTTGTAGTTTCGCCCTCCATCTTCAATGGGAGAAAAAGTTGTTGTGTGTACATTCAGCCGGTGGTTGAGAGAAGAAAAAGGGGATGTGAGAGTTAGCTTGCGCCAATTCGAGTCGCGCACCGACAACTTAGCCCACGCAAACTGCACCCCCTTTTGGAAGAGAAGGACCTAAAAAATGACCGGGCGAAAAACTATTTTTTTTGGACATTTGCAGCACACATGACCCAGAAACCACCGAAAAAATACAATTTTACCCAATTTGCTGCTTTTTTCCACTTTTTGTTTATTAAAATAAACTATTTTTTTGTCTGATTTGAAGGGTGTGTTTTACCGATCTTGTCGTTTTTGTATTTCAAAACCCACGTGGTGCGTGCCTGTTCGGGAGCTCATTTTCAAAAATGACAGTCTGCGGGTCTCCAGTTGCACCTATGTTTGTCCTGCGAAATAAATTGCTTTTTTATGTCCCTGAGTGCGCGAGGCCTCGCGCACTCAAGGTCATGGAAACAATTGTGTACAGAAGGCAACAAAAACAGGACAGGAAGTGCACAACATACAAACACTGAAATAAAAGCTCGGCAAAAATGTACAAGCCCTTAAGGGCATATGATTGCATTCGCGTCGAAGGCGAGTGCGCGAGGCCTCGCGCACACATGACTGCAAAAGGAGGCGAAACACTTGGGTTAATGGTGACTTATTTCTTCTTCCGTCCAGCAACCTTACCCAACCTGGAACCCAGGCTTCTTGCCACCGCACTTGTCCCACTTGGAGAGGCAACGGAACCACAAGACGGCTGGGCACCAGAACGCAAGGGCGGCTTGAACTCTGCACTAGCGTTGGCGGCAGTCTTCGCTTTCTTCTTTGGCTGTTCCGTACCAGATTCGGGGCTTGCATCGAAGTGAGCGGCGGGTGCCCGCTTGCGCTTCTGCTGGGTCTCCAGTACTTGCTCCGTATCCTCTTCTTCCTCCTCCTCGTCGGTATCGTCGTCGTCTGATTCCGCGGGCTTGTCCGATTCCTTCTCTTTTCCTTTTGCCTGCTTCTTGCTACTCGAGGGGGTTCCCTTTCCGGCCGCAGTACCCTGAGTTGGTATAACTTTGGCAGTCTTCTTCACCTTGGCTGGCATTGGCAAGGTAGGTGCAGGCGCAACAGGCTCAGTGCCGTCAGCGGGGGCCTCAGTCAGGACATCTTCCTGGACGGCCTCTGCAGCATGCACCTGCTGGTGCCCTTCATGCCCTCGGTTGCTGTCCAAAACCCACAGTGGAATGCCACGCTGAAGCCACTCTTCTTGAGTATCCCAAGTTGCAGCTGTTGCTCCCTGCTCGGTCTGATCAGCCTCCAACATGTACCGCATGATGATTGCATGCTGCAGAGCACCTCCAACGGCATTCCCAAGGTCTTTTTGCTTGATCGTTGACACAGCCAGAAACGCCACTTTAGTGCGGAGGTCGGACATCGGAATTTTTGCGGCCATGGCAGGCGTGTTGTCCACAACAACCACTGCATCAGAATACCCACTGCCCAAAAGATATTTGTCCAGGTACCACAGCACGTGAATCACTTAGGCGGCTCAAGTTGCATGGTCAAAATCACACCAAATGCACCCAATTTCGACCATGCAAAAAAATAGTTTTTCACAGGCTCTGTTTTTTGAAAACAGAATATTAGTCCAAAGAAAGTATCTTTCTTACCATTTGTGCCATTTCTCTGCCTTTTTTCGGACAGCCAAAAACAAAAAAAAACCATAAAAAGAATAAATAAATCTTACGATTTCAGTGGAAAATGATGTGCTTTTAGCGGAAATTGGCCAAGAAATACATTTTGCGTTCCCCGTGTTTTTTGGATCAACATGGTCTGCAGAAAAAACGATTGCAACATCATTTTCTGTTCTGCATGTTCATTGCATACCTGGAAAAATGATTTATTGATCGAATTCTATGCGCGAGGCCTCGCGCAATCAAGACCAAGGATCATTAAAACAGAAGCATGGCGAATTAAATATCAATGCAAAACATATGCAACATGTGGTTCAAGGGCTGCCCCATGCGCGAGGCCTCGCGCATAACTTATTAAACCAAAAACCTCACCCGATTCATTTTCCTTTGGAAAGACGGCTTCAGGGTCGAGTGGTCTTAGTACCCACTGTAAGGTTTTCGTGCAACCTATATTTTCGCTTTTTTCAGTCTATTTTCCTGATATATGTGTACAAACTGAAATCGGCTATCTCAGCACTGTTTTGGACAGTGTTGGTATCAGTCAATCAGGAATTTCTGTAGTTTTACACTGATGGTGTTTTCACCATTTTCTGTACTATAAAACTGAGTTTGGGTCGGCGACGGCCAGTCCTGAGATCGCGCGCGCCGATCCAGAAATTGTCGATTTGTGACGATTTTTAAGATATTTCAATCAGTTTTATTGATAAGATTAATTCTATATCAGTTTTAAGTATAAGCGGATGTTACGGCACTATCGCGACGCCGTTCCGTGCCAGTTTTTTTGGCGCAAGTATGCCATGTTCATGAATTTTTGTAAAATTGTAGGTGTCTTGAATCCTGAAGTTAAGGACACCAAATCACAGCCCATTAGTAGGGCTTTGCATGCATATGCTGATTTGGTTTCCAAACGCGTCGGTGCACCGGCACCACGCGTTGGGGGGAGACCCATGATCATGTTGTAAATATGCATTGTTTTGCTCCTATTTCATTGTTATACGTCCCCCTTTGTTCATATCTTCTTAGGACATGAAAGGGACCGTTTCGAAATCACTCCCGTGATTTCGTCGAATGTTGAGTATGTTGCCGTCGCCTTGTGTGGTCGCCTTTGGGGTACATTTTTGGGTTATTTGAAGGAAAACTTGGATAAGTTTCAAGGAAAACAAGTTCAAAGTCATTCGTTTCCAAAAATGAAAAGAATTTCGAAACGCCCTCAACGACGACGACGACGACGACGACGACGTTGAAGACGACGACCACGACGACGCAGACATCGTCGACGAGATCTATGGAGCAATTGGTAAACCCCAAAATCATGTTCAAGAAGGTCCTTGGTGCCTACACCATTTGAGGACCATTTGACTACTTTGAGCCCTATTACAAGGACATTGACGACCAAGGAGACCTTCAGCATCGCGCTGGGAGTGCGTAGCGCTGAAGAACAAGTTGCAGCGCGATTATCCCAACGGTGTGTGCGACTTGATATTTTTAAATTGATTACTCCAGTTGGGTGCCATGGACAAAGTGCCATGGACCTTTGGATGGTTCTCAAGATTGATTACTCCAGTTGGGTGCCATGGACAAGTGCCATGGACCTTTGGATGGTTCTCAAGATTATATCATGATCATTGGTGAGTTCTCAACCTCCAGCAAGGACGACAGCGCTGCCCACATCCTGCGGATTACGAAGTTGGAAGTCAAAAATATGAAGATTTCAGAAAAAATAATTCATGGTATGGGCCAAGCAGATTGGTGACCAGAATTGTAATCATAATAACTATGGGCCATGAGAAATGGTCTTATTGGTTATTTCTGTATTATATTATATGATCAGTGGATGATTTTACAAACTGTGAATTTTTCTGATTTGCCTTGTGTTTTCTTTGGTTTTAGGGTCAGGACATCTCAGAAGTGCATTTTTTATTTTTTGTTTGTTCACTATTTTTTTTCCCACTATTTTTCATTTTATATTCTGTGCAGAGGTCATTTTTTATGATTAATTTCTGTCCAGGATTGCAGAAATTTTACTGTGATTGAGCCTGGGGGCCAGAGGACCCTATGTGTGAGGCACTTGTGAGTGCCATGAGTGGTGTGTGTGTAGACATGTACATTACATGCGGGTACCGGAACCCAGCGGTGCCTCCTAAAATCCCAGGTCCGGGATCAAAGTAAAAATCTGTGTTTTGTTATTGCTCCTCGGCTTATCTTCATAGATTCAGCCACAGAAGCACCCATTTTCTGTGGGTGTTTCTGAGCTTGGGAGGGGAGTGTTAACCCGTGGAGCAATTCAGTTGCGTGGTTAACACCCGACCCAAATGCTTTGCATTTTTCCCACCCAATTTTGTTGTTGCACTGCACCTTCTTTGTGCTTTTCAGCCTGAGATGTGTCTCAGGACTTGGGAGGGGAGTGTAAGGTTTTCGTGCAACCTATATTTTCGCTTTTTTCAGTCTATTTTCCTGATATATGTGTACAAACTGAAATCGGCTATCTCAGCACTGTTTTGGACAGTGTTGGTATCAGTCAATCAGGAATTTCTGTAGTTTTACACTGATGGTGTTTTCACCATTTTCTGTACTATAAAACTGAGTTTGGGTCGGCGACGGCCAGTCCTGAGATCGCGCGCGCCGACCCAGAAATTGTCGATTTGTGACGATTTTTAAGATATTTCAATCAGTTTTATTGATAAGATTAATTCTATATCAGTTTTAAGTATAAGCGGATGTTACGGCACTATCGCGACGCCGTTCCGTGCCAGTTTTTGTGGCGCAAGTATGCCATGTTCATGAATTTTTGTAAAATTGTAGGTGTCTTGAATCCTGAAGTTAAGTACACCAAATCACAGCCCATTAGTAGGGCTTTGCATGCATATGCTGATTTGGTTTCCAAACGCGTCGGTGCACCGGCACCACGCGTTGGCGGCAGACCCATGATCATGTTGTAAATATGCATTGTTTTGCTCCTATTTCATTGTTATATGTCCCCCTTTGTTCATATCTTCTTAGGACATGAAAGGGACCGTTTCGAAATCACTCCCGTGATTTCGTCGAATGTTGAGTATGTTGCCGTCGCCTTGTGTGGTCGCCTTTGGGGTAGATTTTTGGGTTATTTGAAGGAAAACTTGGATAAGTTTCAAGGAAAACAAGTTCAAAGTCATTCGTTTCCAAAAATGAAAAGACCCGTGTTAACCCGTGGAGCAATTCAGTTGCGTGGTTAACACCCACCCCACGGTTTGATTTTTGATTTGCACTGCCTGAACAAAAACGTATAGGTTGTGACTTTCAAGTTCTGGGACTGCATTGCAGTCCTCATTGTGCGAGGCCTCGCGCAAAAAAAAGCCCAGAAAATATATTCTTTGTACCATTGTGATGGGTTCTCATCTGATAGCGCTTGTGCACAACCTTCACTGAAGCAACGAGTACCTAAATTGTCGTTGAGTCATTGAAATTTACCAGAAGCTTGCCCCCCCCTGGAGGCGGAGAAACTCTTTTTGGGCCTGGTCAGCCCCTGCGCCTGGCAGACTGCTTCCCCCAGGGCACCTTCTTTCTCCAGGTATCGAACATCATCTTGATAATTGGTGTCGTTTGCACTACATTGCATTTTACTCTCCAAAAAATCAGTTTTTTTGGCCCAAACAAACGCTCAAAAAAGTGCCACGCATGGCAAATTCATATTTTCTTTGCACATTTTACTTTGATCTATAGTCAACAACGGAAGGATCAATTTTTCTTCCGCCAAAGCTACAAGGGGGGTCCCTGTTCAGCTCAGCGTCATCTGTTGAGTGGACATGCTTCATGTGTTACCAGTGATACTCTTTTTTTTGCTTGACACTCCCCATAAGTTGTGGCAGGTGTGCATCATGAGCAATGCTGAAGGATGCACCCTGTCCTTTTGTTAGGAATGCAACAACATTTGAAATGATTTCTTGAGTCATCAATTAGATTTGCAAGGCTTGTTTAGAGCACTGAATGTCCGCCCGCGTAAACATATTGTACAATGTGATCAAGTCAAGGGTGCCTGTAATGTCACTCCTGTGTAGGCGCCTGCTTGATTCCTCAATTCTACCATCAATACATGACTTTGGAGGGGCAATGGACTGCTCCTTGCGCGAGGCCTCGCGCAATTAACAGGAACAGTCCATTGCCCCAAAAAAGGCATTTTTTGGACCCATCAGGACCAAGAAAAGGCCATAATTCCTTACATAAGAGTCCTTTTGGTGTTCCAAAAACGGCTTGATTTTTTACAAGCCAAAGAATGGTTCTTTTGATGTTTTTTCAGGCCGTGTATTTTGGGCACTTTCTGTCGTTTTATACCATGCAACTTGAGCCGCCTAAGAATCAGAGGCATGAAACCACCCAGGTTCTTGTTCTGCATCTCTTCGAAATGTCCAGCGGAATACGGCACATAGTTCGGCAACTGTAAATGAGATGTATAAAGTTGAATAACGGAGGCAGCAGTGCGCGAGGCCTCGCGCACACAACGGCATCGTAACAGGCGAAAGAAGCAGATATACCTGCTTATCCCAGCGACTCGTTGTTCCGATCCACATACAGTGCTCGTCGAACTGATACGTACTGCTGGTCACGGGACCCGATAACCAAGAGTATACCGGCAACCGAACATGGTAGAATGGCACTGTGGTTGGATCCTTGTCCTTCTCCATACGCCAGAGCCTCTGTATGTCGCGGCCAATACCGTGCACGACATGAGCCTCGCCATAGAAAATGACGTCTTTCCGCAGCATCATCACATCGAACAGCCACTTCGGAACAAATCCTGCAGTGTCATATTCAACGAAAAGGTCAGCGTTGATGACCCACAACGGGTACTGCAGATCCTGGAAACGGGCTGGCGGTGTCTCTTCAATATCCTCAATACGGCAGGCCGTCAAAGAGAATTTGCTCCCTTGCTCGTCCTGCTTGGAGACATTGATCTCATCGCCAGTACTCAGCTGTGTCTGTGACGGTGCCGATGATGGTGCCTCAGTCTTCCTTTGCAGTTGTTTCCGCACGGCCAGCGTCTGAGGTAATGCAGGTGCGCCCTTGTCCCCAGTCCGCCACAGAGGTGCATTGGTCAACGTCTTCCATTTTGACCACGGCGACCGATACTTCGTACTTGTTGCGTCCGGCCAGTAACCCCAAATTCCCAGCCCAATTTTCAGTTGCGGCGTGCCCAGTGCTGCAACTTCTGCTCGGATCTTCGCATCGGCAGCTGTACGGATGCGAAAACGGTGGTTGAGTGCGCGAGCCCTCGCGCACTGAAGCTGCGACACTGACGCATACCTGCAGTCTGGTTGACATACTGCTTATTGTCCGGATGGTCAAGATGGAAAATACCCCATTGATCCGTAATCTGCGCGTCAATGTAGTTCGGGGTGGTGCGTAAGGTCGAGTCCTTCAGGTTCATGTGCGCACAGACTTTCTGCAAGAAGCTCGGTAGATGCAGCCCCTCCAACTCCCGAAGGCATTCCTTCTAACTTCCTCTTTCCTGCTCTTAGTCTCCAGGTTCTTCATGCCAGTAACCGCCTCACGACCGCACTAATACGCTAGGGAGAAGATGTCCCTCCAGTTCTTGAATGTCGAGTCCTGCGAGGGAAAACAGTGTCATGGAGTGCGCGAGGCCTCGCGCACTGTAACCGTGCGATACACGAATACATACTGTGTGTCCTGCTTCCTCCAAGACCTCGGGTGCAAGAAACGCAGAGTTGACGGCAGCCTGGACAACAGCAATCTTGAACCGCTCGAAATCTTGTGGCTCTTTTTCCCGCTTGTGGTCCTCAATGTACAACAACATGTTGTCCAGCGCCTCGGACAGCGGAATCCACGTCACAGACTGGCTGCCAGCTTGTTGCAATCCTGCAACCTTGGCCCGGATCCTCCAAGGCGTTTCGTACTTCAGAATGTCAACGTAGCAAAACTCCTGCCAGTCCTCCAATTCTTTGCCTTCTGCGAGACGCAGTTCCTGAATCTTTCTGCATGTTTCTGTGCCATGTTGACCATTCAGAACGTAAAGTGAGCCATCTGCAAAGCAAATCACGTACCGAAGCAAAGAGAAAAAACGTCGTCGATCGAACGCGAAGCGAGTCATACCACTATCCTCCCACGCCGTTACGCGCAATGGTCCAGCTGGTGGCAGTGCTTGGTATCCCGTCACTTTCCTGGCAACGTCGTCATAGTTGATGGATCGGATCTGTCCGCGCTCCTTGGTCTTGTCAATTCTCAGATCAGCAATCTTTACCTTCACGGCTCTACCATTCTCCCGCCGCAGCCACTGTTGCACGTCAACTGTGAGCTTTATCTCTGGTATTGGCTTCTTCTCACCCTTCTTTGTGCGTCCTTTCTTCGGCGTGTCCCCTTGGTCGGTCCCTGGTGACGACTCCATGGCCTCTGCGTTTAGTGCTGGACGTTCTGGCGACCCTGGTTCACTCATGATGCCAAAAAATACCTAAAAAGGGCAAATGGCATGACATGAAACACGGTCATTTGAACTCTGAAATCAGTCGAAACGGTATTTTGCAGGTTGTTTTCGCAAATCTGTTCCACAACTGTCCTTGTTGTGACTTAATCCACGGCACTTAGCGAACTACTCAGTGCGCGAGGCCTCGCGCACTCACATCGCATTACCTACCCGTTTTTCGTAACTTTTAGTGCGCGAGGCCTCGCGCACTGCGGGCGTCAGTTACCGCAAGCGTTGCCGCACGTTGCGTGTTGCTGCTTCCTGTCTGTCGGCATCCATATCTGTTCTCCGCCCCACAACAGCATCCAGTTTCCGTTTTAGTTGGTTGGTGAAATTTGTTTTCTGGTCAATGAGGGCATCTAGTACGCTGAGAAAGAATTCCTTGATTAATGCCCTAGATATTTTGATGAAATCCTGCAGGTTTTGAAGTTGAAAACCCAAACCAAAGCAGCAAGTAGAGCAAGAACAGGATGTGGATCGAATCAATGATTGGTTTTGGAATCCAGTGTAACACAGAAGGGCTGCAGATAGACAATGCAGGTATAAACACAAAGATTCAATCACAAATGGATAATACAAACGATTTTATATGAAAACTGGTCTGACTCTTGCCTCAGAGGTTGCATTGGGCACTTCATGTGCACTCTTTTGGGTGAATTGGTGCTGGTTAGGAATGTGGGGCATAGATGTCAGGCCAACACAGAAAATGACTTGGCCAAGGAACTGAATTCAGAAACAGTTGAAAAGTAGAACCACAATAAGTGGTAGAAACAATTGAGTATAGGGCTCTTGGGGTTGAAGACCACTAGGCTTAACCTCCAAGGCCTAAAGCATAAAATGCCTATTTTACTTCGGTATATCCTCCATGAAGGAAGGTACCTCCGCTCAGTTGAGTGGCAGGGGTGAACTTCATGGGGGGCTAGGGTTACAACCCTAGTAACCTTGAGAAAGTGTATCAAAAGCTTCAAAAGAGTGGTAAAAATACTTAAGTTAGTCTTAGCATCAACAAAAAGGTTTTGAGGGGGGCTTGGCCTGGATCAAGCCCTCCGAGAAAGACATGGCAGTGACGTTTTCTTACTCCCCCCTGGAGTACTAGTTAGCTAAGCTAGTAGGACCAAGGAAAAAGGCTCAAATATTCCCACAATTACCTCAGAAAATGCATTAAACTTACCAAAAACATCCTCATCAGTTCATAGAAGCCTATCACACTGTAGGTACCCTTGAAAAATAGTGTAATGTACCGTGAATGATGTCCCGTCGATGGGGCATTCCTCAAAAGTCGCCGGCGTGCGACGAAAACCTTTGGTAAAAATTTTGGCGGTAGTTGGGTTTGAACCCAGGACTCCCTCCCTAGAGCACATGTGCTTGCCCACTAGGGTACAGTCGACCGCTCTAATGCGGACGGCTATCGCTGTATAAACAGCGTTTTAGTAAACGTCCTGACCAAGGGCCAGGGCGTAGCAATACTCCCAATGGAGGACACAAATCTCCAGGAGCTGGAAAAAATAGAAAATGTAACCAACAGGGAGTGATGCCCGCGGTTTAGCGGAAGGGGTTGCGATTTAGCAAGTGAATTCGTCAAAAATCGACGAAACCACGCGGGAAATTGTCATTTTTACACATAACTCAAAGTCGCAGACAAGCGCAAAGGAAGCGGACTTCAAAAACAAGGTTGCGCAAGCGTAAACGGCTTTTGAGAAAGAAGGTATGAGCCGTAGTTTTTAAAGTTCTAAAGGAAATTTTTGCACAGTTGCATCAAAATTTTTATAAACTTCAGAGAAAAGTATTCAAATTCAACCCACACCACAGAGCAGGTGGACAACCCACCTCTCAGTTATGCCAGTGTCATCTCACACGCATGCATTGCGTTCGTGTTGGTTGTTTCGTTAAAACGTTAGGGTTGTCAACGCTGTGTTCGTTGGGGGTTCGGGCGCTCATCTCCTTTGCTCTGCACAGGTCAAAACAGGAATGAAAGGTATGTGATGCGAATGGAGCGCGCAGCGCGCACGTAGGCTTAGAATATGCGCTGTGCTCGCGATGCATGTGCCTAATTGAGGCGTTCAGACGCTATGACGCCTTCCCTGTACCCCAATTCATCCTGGATTTCTCTTCACAGGTAAGGAAAGGAAAGTGTTTGCTCGTGTGTAGCCGTAGCGTTAAAGTAGGGTTGCTTAAAAAACGTAGGCTTGTTTAAAACTCGCAATAGGGTTGCTTTGCGTTCGCTTCACTTCGGCATTCACACGATACATGGTGAGTAAGGTAGGTTAGCCCAGGAGGAGTTCACCTCCTGGTTGAGTCAGTGATTGTGGTTCCGCCTCCCTTCCCTGCGTTCACTCGATGCATTAAAGGGTAGGCCACGCGAAATGCGCACGGTAAACCTTGTTTAGGTTTTTAACAGATGTCAACATCTCTGCGGGTTCTTTCGGGTTCGATGAAATACACAATGGTATGTACAGGGGGCTGATGCAGTTTCATAGCGCCGACTGTGGCCTCCATGGGGTGGAGAAGCTACGTGTAGCTGCGCGATGCCCGGCGCGTGTACTTGTGGTTTCACCTACCCCCTCCGGGTCCAGATCGCAGTATGTACAGGCAGATCGCTGTCGTCCAACACAGTCAAAAGAAAGAAACAACACTGAGCTGTCGTACGGACGTGACGGGCAGGGCAGACCTCTGCGTGTGCAGGGGGAGGACAAAGGCTAAATTGGAGGGGAAGGAATCAAGACATCCCAGGGGGACTTGTGTCTGGCCGAGGGGGAGCGGGGCAGCGGACAGTAAATGAAATCTGGGGAGATCAGGGGACAAACAGCAGAGGCGAGGGGGGGGGGAGTCGGCAGCTGGCAGGAGCCGGCGGGGCAGGGGACATGGAGCAGAGCACGGAGACTGCAGATGAATCAATGGTCGTGGTGTGCAGGGCTGGACAAAGTGCGAAGCTGGCCTTAGGGGCTAAATACAACTCCATAGGCTTCCTTCGACGATGTCTTCAGTTCCCTTACTCTCTTTCTCTTTGGGTTTCTGAGTTCTGAGCATCGCCGATGCCTGTACAGAAGACACCAGGGTAGGAGATACTGGGGGTGTTGCGGGGGGGGGGGGGGGGTTGGCTGAGGGCACTCGTTAGAGAGAAAAGAAAATAGAACTCAAGCAGCGTAGAGGGAGTCGGTGTCGAAGGCGGGGGCAAAGTGGGACAAGGAGTTGCTACTGGCAAGAAGCATGACTGTGAGGGTTCATAATGGGTTCAAAGTGATCAGTTCGGATGGAGAAACTGTTGGATGGACTGCCGTCGCCTGTGCTCATGGGGAGTAGGGCCGTGCTGTGGACGGGCCGCCGGTGCCGACTTACGTTTCTTGGGTTGTGCAGGCAGGGCGTCCGTCCTGCGTCTCTTAGGTCCCTGTGTGCCGCCTGGTGGGCACGGCTTTACTGAGCGCGGTATAGGCGAGGGGGGGTGGTATCGGTGGTCGCGTCCCTGCACCGGTCTGTCTGATGTGCTGTAGGGGCCATGTGACGTGAAGAAGGTGTCCGGATTTAATGGAGGAGGTAGAGGATCGGGCAATGGGTGATCTCTGCGATGACTGCAAACGTCTTTGATCACTGATGTGAGGGCCTTACGTCGTGGTGCCAGAGCATCGTGCAGGTGTCTCTTACCACTGGAGTCAACAGTGAGTGCCTCATACAATGAAACAGGGATCAACGTCCTAGCGAAGTTAGGGAATTCACCTTTCGTTCTGAGACCTTGTATCCACCTCTGTACCTGCGGGGCTACATTAGGACCCCATGAGTCAACCATACGTGCTCTGTGAGTGGAGAAGGTCGAACAAAATGCGACTCATGAAGTCAGGTTAAGCGGGTGTTGACCATCGCAGTCTGGACATTTTCGATCAGACAGGTCCCAAAAAGGCGAGGCCCCATAAACCCCCTTGACCCCCATGACCCATTTATCCGCGAAGGAGCTGAACCAAGAGTAGTGCCTGGACCAGTCAAAGCTGAACCTGGTCACTATTCCGGTATGATCATGCCTGGGGTATAGCTGACGACGACGTGATCCGCTAAATTTATGTATGCATGGGCACCCGTCAAAGGTGACCGAGTGTCGAGTGGGGTGCTGGAGGTGAAAATGTGTCACAATACACGCATAGGCAGAGTATTTGGCAAAGGAGTCAGCCAACTCATTACCAGGGAACCCCACATGGGACTTCAACCAACCCGCTCCCAAATGAAATCCGCATGAGGAAAAAAGGTCATCGACTACTCGCTGCCAGGTTCCTTGCGTGGACATCGAAGCAGGTGGCAGTGGAGTGCCAGACTGGCGCCAGTCAACACAGTTAACCACTTGTGAGTTATCTATGCACACGAAGACTGTGCCTTGGAACCCTATGGACCGCAAATACCTCAGGGTTTGAGTGAATGCCCAAAACTCTGAGTCTTTGCTACTCCTGTAAGGGCCATACGAAAACTGCTGCCGACCCCGCCAGTGGGTCATCCCAGGCCCCATCAATGTAGACCCAGAGCCAATGGTCGGAATGTGTGTGCTCAACCGCCGATGCTACGCTCAAACAACCCCATGCACGCAAGTCAGAAACCTGAAGTGGAGGAGTCGTTCGTGGTACTGAAACAGAAATCCTTCCTCCGTTTCTCCTATCGGTGAGCATCTGTGACGGATAGGGTACGGGGGCAGAGGAGCGGGCAGTGAGCACAGGGGAGGGGCGAGCTGAGCGTGTGCCCAGATTGGGGGGGGGTCCGGCCCCGTGATGGCAGGCGGATGTAGAGAAAAGGTGTGGTGATTGTCCCTGATGTGGAACCGCGTGCTATCTGTGTGGAAACGAATCAGGACGGAGGACTCGCTGTCGTGACTCAGGACCGTTCCTGCGTACCACCCTGTGTTGAACTCCACATGTATGATCTCACCCTCCTGCAAAGCTTTCACTGGGCAGGGGTTCCACGGGCCAAAACCATGACATGTGCCCCCCAAGGCATGCACTGAATCCACAAAGGCCACTTGGAGCCAGTTTTCGCTTTCTGCTGTAAGCGCCTTGTGGACCCACAAATTGCTCTGCTTCGGGCCTTCAGCATTAAGATACCTGATCGAATAGTTATAAATCTGTGATCGCATGAAGATCTGAAACGGCATCAGACCAAAGCAACCCTTGGACCTTCCATCGTATCGGTTTTCGGGGGAGAGGTCTCTGGGTAACCTGCCATAGCGAGCCAGATTGCTCCATATTTTACTCTGAAGAAGGGCAAGCTGGACGTCAGCCAGCGGACTAGCTAGCAACCTATATGCAACCGTAGGAATAAGTTGCTTGTTGGTTAGCATAATGAGTTCCGTGGCACTGAGATTGAGCGGAGCCAAGTGGGTGTAGAAGGAATCTATTTCCGCCTGAATAAAGTCGAGGACTTTGTTTGCATGGTCGGATGTGTAAAAATACACCCCTAGGAATTTCTATACCGCATGGGGGGCACCTCTGGGGTCTTTGGTTGAAATTTTCCCTCCGTACCTCGACACTATGTCGGCGTGTCCATTGCCTCGCATGACGTGGAGCTCAGTTTTGTGAACGTTCATTTCGAGGCCGAGGGCCCTCGCTGGTCCATCAAAGACTTCAAAAACCAGCCTAATGTCACTGAGGGAGCGGGCTCGAAACAGTATGTCATCGGCAAAGGCATGCAGACTTTTGTCCAAGCTCCACTCAATTTTGGTGTCCAGGTGAAAAAAGACCAGGTTCAGGTATAAAATGAAAAGAAGAGGGCTCAGAGGGCAACCCTGCCTAACTCCTCTTTTTTGAGAGTGTCCAGCGGTGGCTCTGTTATCCACAAGCGGTTGTTCAAAGGCGTGTGTGTAGAGGCGCTCAATGGAGGCTACCAGCTGATCGGGGAGTCCGTAACCTCGTAAGACGCGCCACAGAGCGGCCAAGGGTACCGAATTAAAGGCTTTATTAAAATCAATGTATAAGTGATAAAGCCTGCCTTTACCCAACAGGGTGTGAGCAACCACGTCATAGATGTGGTCTCCACATCCATGCTGCTGAAGCCCTCCGTGTTGGCATAGGTGCAGTAGCTCATTCTGCCTAGTTTCTTCAGAAAGCTGTTGGCATTGCCACACAGCGGTGAGTTTGACAAGAGTCTGAATCAGGCAAATGGGGCGGTAGTTTGAGGGTTCACGTGTGTCACCCTTTTTGTAGAGGAGGCACACCCGGGCCTTGGACCAAGAAGGCGGAGGGTCCTGGACCAGAATGTAATGGAGTGCCCTGAGGAATATTTTCTGAAGGGCATCAGGCAAGAGCGAAACTATGTAATAGTTAATTTCGTCCTCTCCGGTGGCTTTGGATGGAGAGGCCGACTTAGTTACGTCCCTGAGCCAGTTCAGTGTGGGGAGTGGCAGGGCTTTATGTTTAGTTGCAGGTGTACATTTAGGTACATGTATGAGGAACTGGTTGAGTGTGTCGTCGCCAACAGTGAATGTAGGATCTCCACCAAGCTTCGACAAACACTCGGAAAAAACGCATCCTACATGCTCTGGGTCAGTTTGCCAGCCTCGGCGGGTCAGTCGACTCATCCCAGAGTTGTATGGGTGACTTTTGACAAGGCTTGAGGGCCCTTTCAATAGCCTGCTTAATCTTACTCCCCTTCACCAGAGAGTAATGAAGCTGCTTCTTTTGCCGGGTCGCAATTTTTTTTGTCCACTTCTGGTTCAGGTCCTGAAGCTTGATCAGAGCCCTCTTCCTGGAGGCAGTGGTATCAGAAAGGCTGCTGAGTACCGATTTATACTCTCTCTGAAGTCTTGTTTCCTTGAGGGGTTTCATGGGGTTGGTGGTGCGATGAAAAGCAACGGCGATTTGCTCCACCAGAGAGACTAAATATGAGCAAAATTGTGCATCAGGTACCTGAGACAGGTCCAATGTCGCCGCCCATCTTTCCAGGGGCTCGATGTGGCTCAGAAAATCGATTTGCTCTTCTTGGGTTAGCCTCCTGAAGTGTGCGTGTCGTGTAGGGGGAGGGGGGTAGGAAGGTGTGTTTGGCGGCCGTATGAAGCATGAAATGGGGTGGTGGTCGGAGGTTCGATCATGATCGTGTATGCTGGCCTGAAGCAGCCTCAGCGACGGCTTTGACAGGAGTTGGGTTGAGCACAGTATGAAGTCGATGCGCGTGTCACAGTTGAGGAACGCTGACCGATACCGCGTGTATGCACTGTAACCGCTGCATAGTGGTTGATCTTTGTTGTGATTGCGAAGCCTGCAGCCTTGATGCCCCAGGGGTCGTAACGCCCGACACTGCCCCTGATATCTCCGAACCCACATAACCCTCTTCGGACCCATATCCAGCCTCTGGGAGCGACATATGCGAAGCACTTGTAAGTCCAGTGAACTCCATGGTGGAATATGAAGAGTACGAAAACCCGGTCTACAAAAATGGAGCAGACATAGAATCTCAATGCGCATTCATCGCAACTAATGACACAACGTGAAATCATTCGAAATAATTTAAATAAATCCGATTGGGAAATCACGAAAGACAAATGCGACTCGACGCGCGCTCACAGGCGACATCTGGCGGCGAACGGAAAACATGAAACTGAGCGGAAAATTTACTGCACTAATGTACATCTGAGAATCATTGAAATTCTGATCACATCAGTGTATAATTGAGTGCTGTCACTGCTGCCGTTACACTCCCCCTCTGAAAACATACGCCAGTATGTCAGGCAGGGTCAAGTGAAGTGAACGAAACGGCGAAAGTGACCAAAAACTGACAAATCTATGCCAAAATGTGTGAAAATGAGCTGAATTGAGCAAAATTATGCTGAGATCTGTGCTTCGCGATGGCCATCGACTTGAATGAAACGGATAGGTACCTCAGGGCACACAGAAAAAGCTTCGTTCAAGCTCGAAAATTCGAAAATTGAAAGTCTGAGTGAAGAATGTACATGATGATCCATGATCCATGATGCATGACGCAATCAGGATCTGACATCCCACTGCCAGAAAACAGAAAACGAACGTCGCCATGTCGTAGAGCGTCAAGAAAATAGGGTATCCCGTCATGGAGTCCAAGGTGTGTGAAACTGGCTGGTGTCATTTGCAGTCATGAGACCAGATGCCAGATTATGGTACAAAATGTGCCTGAATTGAGACCAAAATCAGTGAATCGCGCATGGATTCAGGGTGGCGAAACTCACCGCAAGCCAAAATAGGTCCAATCCAATGTCGATAGACACTGTGTGTAGTGTTGAACGGAAATCCAGTTCTCATTCATAGCCAATCCAGGTCAAATCCTCATGATGATGATGAATCCCATGATGGAAATCCAATCATTCAAAGTAATGATAGCCAAGAAAACCCAGTGGGGTATCCCCACACTGTCAGTATCGTCTTCAGGGCTTCATGTTTAATCCAGTATGAGCCAGAATGGGTAATTGACTCGTTATAGTCCCAGAATGTATAAGCATCCAATGCTTTGTACTGGGAATTTGCCAATATTGAGCTGATTCTGAGGGGGATTCGAACACAATCCACAGATGAACAGCGTGTCGACACAAGTAAGAACACCATCGTCGTCACTTGGTCTATATAAGCCCTTTGACAGTGGTCTATTGGAATACGAACCAACCGTCTCAATGTAAGAGCTGATGGAAATCACATTCTGAGCAGATCTGTCAAACACATGAAATGGATCAGACTCAGTCATGTGCCAGAATCTCTGTAATGAGCACGAACTCGAACGAGTCCTTCCCAAGGCGAGTAGGGGGGTCCAGCCGACAGCAAAGGGTGATAGTGTCGTCGTGGTTGAGGATAATGGCCTCTCGGATTTTCGGATTGGAATCATCTGAGATGAAGCACATGATTCACATGATGACCATGATGGGAATGATGGATGGAATGACCAGGATGACCCCAGAATGTCCCATCATCTGTTTGTCGAACCACATAGACGATGCGTCTGGACTGTTATGTCCCCATGCCAAGGGTATATGTCGACCGTAAACCTCTTCGAAAGTTTCGGCGACCCAAATTCTGATCAGATTTTGTCAGGGATGGATGATGCCACGATTGGAGCTTCTTCTTGTGCTTGTAAGTCTTCCTTGGTGACACAATCCTTGATCAGCGAGAGCTCTTTGTCAATCTCAGGGTGTTTCTTCAGGAACTTAATGAAAGTGTCCGTATACCCATGGATAAAGCTTGAAGCTGGCTCCCATTTGTCTTCTTCTGGACCGAATCCTTTCCATCTGCACAGAAAATACCACTTGCCTCGAGCATTCTTCTTGTACTCAAGAATCTTCTCCAACTCGAAACTGCTTGTGACCATCTTCCTGTCGCTCAGGTACTTCGAAGTCCAATAGAGAGGCTTGAACCTTCCTTTTGGGCAGGGTACTTCGGCCTTCAAACGATCTCGATGTACTTCTTGATGCCTGCCTGGCTCAATCTCAATGTTGAATGTAGTCTCACTTAGTTGATTTTTGACTTGGAATGGGCCATCCCACAAAGGTAACAATTTGTTGTCGTCCTTCGGGGTCTCGTCTGACTTACGAAGCCAAACTTGCTGGCCTTTCTCGAAGGGTTTTCCTTGCGTTCTTGACTTATTTTTGAAATTCAACCAATCTGCTTGACTTTCCACCTTGGCTTTGATCCACTTGGACTCTAGATCCTTGATCTTCTCAAACCATTGTGATGCGTCGTAGCACTGCCTTGGATGATGCATCACTGGTCCTGGACCCATCTTCTCGCGACCAAAAACCAGCTCATTCGGACTTAATCCAGTGTAATTCTTGGTACGATGGTATCTTCTCAAGACACAGTAAATTGTCTCCAACCAATTGTAGTCTTTTTCAGTCGCCAGAAATTTTCTCAGAATGCTGATAAGAATCCTTCCAGCGCGTTCAGCAGGGAGAGCTCGATGGTCGTAGACTCGGGCACGAAGGTGATGAACTCCCAATAGGGCACACATGTTCTCCCACCAAGTCCCAATGAACTCCTTCCCACTGTCCGTCAGAATTTCACTGGGCACATCCCAGTTACTCATCCACTGACTTGCAGTCCACTTGGCAGTCATTTCAGAGGTGAGATGCTTCGTGTTGCAAGGGAGGACTTGGATGTAGCCACTGTGGCGGTCTTGAATTAACAAAACCCCATCGATAGGCTTCCTCGTGTAGAGACATTCCTCTTGGATTTGTCCCAACTCGAAGACATCCGCCGTCACCTTGTCGAACAGCCTCTCAGGAATTGGTAATCCCTTCAGTAGTCCTTCTGCCTTTTGATTCTTGGGGATGGTCGCCTGACATTGCTTGCATCCTTTGGCAACTCGTTCACAGGCACCCTTGAGGTCCCTTGTATAAACTCTGTGGCGTACCTCCTGCTCCAGCACACGAGAATGTGTGTGGGCTGTCTCATTCCGATGCCAATGTTTGACATATTGGTCAATCAGACAATCAGGAACACAAATCCGTCCTTGCCAAAATAACTTGTCGCCTTGGATTTTGAAATCAGACGTCTCTTCAGAGTCGTAAGGCTTGTCCCCTTTCAACTTGTGGTAAACAGACCCAAAAAACCTGTCCTCCTTGTACATCTTCGTCCAATCCACATAGAGGAAGGAAGTTTCCTTGTCCTTTTGCTGTGGAGGGAGTGTGGATTTCGCTTTGGATCTCGTCAGAGGAAACACACTCAGGAGTGGCAGCGACCACTCAGAGTCAGAGTTAACTCCTGCAGTCTGATCTGCCTTGGTAATCTCCTTGCATCTGACCAAATCCACCTTCATCCGATTTTTAATCGAACATTGGAGACAATGTTTTTTGATCAGTGCTTGTTCCTCCTTGTCGAACTCGATCACTTCAGCTTTATCCGTCGCTGTCCCATGAAAGCTCACTTCAGAGTAAGCCTCAGAGGCTGGGTAGGCCCAGCGACTCAGGGCGTCCGCCACTGTATTGTAGCGACCCGGAATGTAAGTCACATGGAGGTCAAATCTGCTGAGAGTTTCATGCCAACGGCCTCTTCTCCCAGCTGGTCCACCAGGGGTATCCACATGTTCTGTCCTCCAGCTCTCCAGTGACTTGTGGTCAGTCAGTACCTCAACGCGATGGCCCAAGATCCAACCTTCATAACGCTGTAAGGCACAAAGGATTGCGTAGGCTTCTTGTTCCCTTGGACTCCGATTTCGCTGCCTTGTTGTAAGCTTGCGAGACCAGAAAGCCAGAGGATGATGGTGACCTTCGTTGTCGACTTGTTCGATCGTAGCACCAATGGCGTAACGACTGGCGTCTGTACGAATATAAACAGGTCTTCCATCCAACCACGGAGTCTTTAATGTAACCACATTCGCCAGTGCTTCCTTGAGACCAGTAAATGCCTCTTCACATTCTGGCATCCACTTGAGCTTGACTTGAGATCCCTTCTTTCCTTCTATTTTGCCAACCTTCAGTAACTCTGTCAGTGGACCAGAGAACTTGGCGTAGAGAGGAAGGAACTCGTGGTAGTAATTGCAGCAGCCTAAAAAGGCACGAAGCTGCGTGATGGTTTTAGGCCTTTCCCAGAGCTGCAGGGCAGCCATTTTTCCTGGGGCTGGTCTTCTTGTCCCATCTTCCAAGACAGAGCCACAAAATTCCACCGATTGGAGGAACATTTTGCCCTTCTTGGGTCCACACACGAGCTTCTCTTGTCGAAGGACTTCGAGAACTTTTCGAACTTGTCCTTCGTGCAACTTCAGGCACTCATCAAAGTTTTTTCCCAACGGCGTGGCAATCAGAAGGTCGTCGATGTAGATGCTGCAGAATTCTTGTAAATCCAGATCTTTGTGCTTCTGAAATAAAATAGTCTCCATCATCTTCTGGAACATCGACGGCGCATTCTTCAGTCCCATCGGCAGTACAGTCCACTGGACAGTGCCACAGGGCGTGCACATTGCCGTCAAATGCCTGTCCTCCTTTCGAAGGGGCATCTGATGAAAGCCATGGCGCAAATCCAACACAGTAAAGAGCTTCCCTTTGGCTCTCGTGGCGATCTCCTTCTCAATTAAAGGAAGAGGATGCGCGTCTGGTACTGTGGCGGCATTCAGGGCTCTGTAATCCACCACCAGACGCCAAGCATCTATGCTGGATTGGTCAGCAGGTGGGGGTTTTGGCACAGTAAATGGGGCTGAACACCACTCAGAACTCATGCAGCCCTCCAACCAACCGAACTCATAGAGATTGCGCTCAATAATCTTTCGCATGGCATCTGCTTTGGTGCCATGGAGATAGAATGGACGTTGTTTGTGCACCTTGGCACCTTCGATTATTTCAATCCTGGCTTCCCCATTTTCACATCGATTTGGGGGGTTTTTCCACAACTTCCCACTCAGCACGTCATCTTGATAATCTTCGAACACTGCGTCCCTTCTTGCAGATATCTTGTCTCCGTCGACCTGATTCCCACATTTAATCACCGACATTATGTCCACCAATTTGCGAATTGTTGGTCGTGGTCTTATATTCTTGGCCACTTCATTCCAAACTTCTTCGTCGCATTGCTGGCGGATGAAGCTCACCTGAGCTCGCTCCTCCGTGGGATCCCACCAATCAAAGGGGTCCACGAATGTCTTGAAGGGATGGTCGGACGAATTCAGCTTCATTCCTGTCAACTCAGGCGAGATTCTTGGAGATTTGTCTTCATTCTTGCTTGAAATTTTGACTTTTTTGGCTTGATTCTTGTCTGATGGGGACGAATTGTAATGGATGGAGGCGTTCTCTTGAGGGACGCCGATTGTCCTTCCCTCCTTCCGCGACGATACGTCGGGATTCCGCTCTCGATCGTCTTCATCCACTCCAATTTCGTCGATTCTTGAGGATTGTGAGATGACCTCTTCTGTTCCCATTTCACTGCCATCTTGCCAAAAATCTCCCAGATTCCCGTCAACCAAGCACGCCAACGTGCTCCACGAACGCTGTGGCAAAGGCTTGCCATTGTCTTCGCAATACAGCTTCACGCCTTTGTGAGGTAGCTCGACAATGTCGATTGAAATGTCCATAATGTCCTTGAACCACTCTTGTCTTGGCCAATTGGGAACAATCAAAATCGCCTTTGCGCCGGATTGCTTCAGCTTCTGCACTACACGAGGGAAAACGTCGAAGGGCGGATTGATCCAAAGAGGTTCAGACCAGTCCTCACTCCAGGCATCGTCGTAGAACTTCGGAAATCTTTTATTCTTTTTGTTTGCAAAAGCATCAACTTCAGGACGAAAATTGTGGTTCTTTTCGAAATAATCCACCAGAATGTCCCGCCATTTGTCGACGACTCGATAGCAAACTGACTTCCACTTCTTGCTGTTCAACGAATCCACCTTTCCTTCGTCGAAATCTTCTTGATTCCTTGTCCATTCCTGCCCATCTTGCTGAAAATGCAGCTTATTTCTCTCCTTGAATTGGTGGATACTCTTGGTATATGGGTGCAGATAATACAGTTCGGACGGGTCGTTGGTCGACGGATCTTGGAGGAAGCACGTCCTGTGTCCCATGGGCGACACACGGTGAGCGTGAAGCCAGGGTTGACCCAGGAATAAATCGTACTTTATGCTGGCTTCATAAAATTTTCCAGCAAACCACTCCTCAGTGACCGTCTCTTCCACACTCCAGACTGATTGTTTAACCAATCTGACCGCCAATTCTGCTTCTCTGTCGCCACCGTCAAGGCGATGTCCGCTGACTCCCTCCAGCTGTACAGGGGTGGAGGACATCTTCGTCTCATGCTCCTGCAGAAAGCCTTTCCTCACCAGGTTCACCTCTGAACCATTGTCGATCAGACATCTGGCAAGTTTAACCTTACCATCCGTCGATCTGACCTGGATCCAGCAGACAAACTGGCGCTGCTTGCCTCGCCGGACAGCGCTGAGGACCCAGGCAGGGTACAGGAGGCCGGAGGAGCGCGCCAGCCGGTCCCAGCAGCGTCCATCCACCGCCCCAACTACCCTGATTGGTTTTTCCTCCTGCCACTCAACCCCAGTGTTGGGATTTGGGTCAAGTTGGCTTCCCTATTGCCATTCTTCTTCTTCGTTCGGCTGTACGTCCTGTACTTGTCCTTCGTCAACCCATTCTTCTCCTGCTTCGACAGCATTCACTCCTTTTCCACGTCCACGACCTCCAAATGATTTCCCATTACCACCTTTCTTACCTCCTTGACCTTTGTTGTTGGAGGTGTTGGAATTTGGGTTGGATTCGTTGGATCTGCCCTTGCCTCGACCTCCAGTATCCTTGTTGTTGCCGAAGGTCTTGTTCGCTGGCGTCTCCGCGTACAGGGGGTTGCCATTCACCTTGGAATCATCTTGATTCCCGGACTTTCCCTTGCCATTTCCACCTTTTTGGCCATTTTTTCCACCATTTTTTCCACCAGCATCGGTCCATCTTGAGTCGCTTGGATCTCCGCCTTGCTGCGAGTAATCTTTTGGTGTCCAGTCTCTGTTCTTTCCTTTGGACTGCCCTTTACCCTTTCCCCTTCCATGTTGGTCAGCATCTCGTGCTACATCCTGCTGGGGATTTTTGGGAGAATTTCCCTTTCCATCCATTTTGGACTGAATTGTTTTGAGATCTGAGGGCGTCCATCTGTGATCTGCGGTCGTGTGAGTCGCCGCTCGACCTTCCTTTCCAAGGGCAATGCACACAGAGCATCACTTCTCACCAACGGCGTTGACCTTGCCTGCGAAGCCATGTGCATCCTGGGACTTCTGGCGTTCCAAGTTTGCATACTTTTCAAGTTGGTCCCAGATCTGCTCGACTCCATACGAGAAGATCCACGGGCTTACCCTCAAAACTGTTCCCTTATACTTCACTTTTCCATCCACCATGCTGCAGAAAAACTCCGACTGTTCAGAATCGTGGAAACCAACTCTCCATCTGAGTGAACTCCAACGCCGCAGTGTACAAAATACAGCAGCAGCAGACTGCAATGCAGGCACATGGGGCCTGTGATAGCTTAACAAAGAGGCAAAAAGTACAGCTTGAAACAGAAATTAAGAGAGCAAAATTTAATGCATCCCGTTCCCCGGTTCGGGTGGCCTGTCACCTTCTTCTTGCGGGCCTCAAGTTGTGCCTCCAGTCACCGCTGTTGGGCTGCGAACGCCGGAGTCACTTTCATCCCCGGCACATTGAGTTGAGCTGCAACAGATGCTGCTTGAAGCTCCAGGCCTTGGGTGCTCTGAGGGATGGTGTCCTGTGGATAGAATTGCAAAACGAAAAACAAAATGCTCCAGTCCGAACGGTTGACGAGGACCGGTCTGACCGGTGGTTGCAAAATCTGACGAACGGATCGGACCGCTTCACTATAATACACTTTACGAAACACTTTGCAAAGACCGTTCGGACCGGTCTGTGCGAACTACTGCGGATTGCTTTACTTTAAGACACTTCACCAAAATCTTTGCAAAGACCGGTCGGACCGGTCTCTGCGAACTTCGTTTCAAGTCGTTTGAGATTTGTCCAGCACGGTTCTTCCTAGTACAACCTTGCAATTTGGCACCTGAGTTTGCTCATCGTCCTTGATGTCTGCTGCACTGTCGTCGGTCCCTCACGAATAGTGATCTCCTTCAATCCAGTAGCACTGATAGAGTGTAGTAACTCACGAACAGCCATTTTTCCCATAGTTTCTGGTAATCCTCGGACTTCAACCCAGTTGCCCAGGACTTTTTGGTCCGCCTGAGAGTCCCTGATCTTCTGCTTGGTCTCTGGCGTGAGCTTGCTCAGGAGGATCTTCTTCATTTCGCCTTCAGATAGTCCTTCTCCAGAGTTCTCCGCCTCTTGCACCAAAAACTCCCAATCTTGCCTTGCAATTTGGATCTCTTCCAGAAATAATTTCTTGATCGCCCTGAAGTTGTCCAAACGGTTCCTGTAATGATCTTCAGGTAGTCGAGACCCTTTCTTCTTGAGACTGCGATACAACTCCTCATAACTCAGGGGATTTCCTTGGTTTTGTCGTTCCACATACAGATTGTATGTGCTCTCCCTGAGCTTGCCCGTCAAGCAGTCCATCAGCCCAAGGATCCAGAGCTCCTTGTCCAGCTTCTCGGTCTGCAGCCACACCATGAACTGCCTCTCGAAGGACGCCCAGTAATTGGGGTGCCCCGAGAACTTCGGCTGCTTCATCACTGACCCTCTCAGCCTCATGTGCAAAGGGTTCAGCAAGTGGTTCAGGTTGAAATTTTGGGCTGTGCCGACCGGATTGACGAAGACTGGGTTCACTGCGGCGCCTCCCATTGCCTGTGCCTGCGCAATTGCGGCCGCCAGCAACGCCTGGTCCACAGTAGGCTGCAGGAACGTCGTTGATCCTGCTTGATGCATCCTCATCTCCTTCATCTTCTTCTGCTTTTCTTTGATTTTTGCCTCGTTTTCTTTCTGCTGTCTGTCCTTCTTCTTCAGGGCCATGGATCGCTCCTTCACAGTGGTCCTTGCTTCTCCATCAATATCAGCAACAGTACCCACGGACAGTACAGACCTCTCCGACGAAGATTCTCCTCCTTCAGTACCCAGATTGAACCCAATTGGACTTGTAAATCCAGTATGTAAGTTCACCCTTTGTGGTGCGCTCGGTTCACATGGCCATTGTCTGGCGGTAGCTCCGTGTTCTGGACCCTTGGGTAGTCCGAGCGGCGGTGAAGGGGAACCTTGGGGTGCTTCCTGGCCCTGGTGCTTGGGGCCCGGCGACTCTGCGGCGCTTGCCCATGTAGGTGGCAACAGGCGTGGAGTGGACCTAGTTTGAGGTGCTTGCTTTTGCAGTAGTTTGCTGCCCCACTTATTGTTTGAAGACCATATCATGATTCTCCTGCTGGGTCTCCGGCTGAGACAAAATCACAGTTTGAGAAAATAGTTGGGAGGAACAGGAGAGCGACGGCAAAGACCAAAGCTGCAGTACTTGTACTGATTTGTTATTCCGGTTGTCACGTAGGTCCACAACGCCAGAGACAATACATGGGCTTACAACACCCCTGAGCAACACAAACAGGTAAATATGTACATCTCTGTCAGACACAAACTTTGCAATAAAATCCCCACAAGCAGAAACATTGCGTAGCACTATTGGTGTGCTGTCCTGGCTATCCAGCCAAGCATTCTCATCATTTCATGATACTGTACATGCGTAGAAATAGCACGTGTGCGCGTCTGTCAAAGGCATCGCGCTTCAATTAAGTCCTCGTACTGCTTTGGGGTGAAGGCAAAAAATATGCGTGGAATGAATTGTAGGTGCATATAGGATCAGCACTTGTTGTTGGATCGGGTGTCTGGCTTTGGTGGGCGACCGCAGTTACACCCCCCTACCAGGACGCACCCACGGGGGTGAGGCCGATACGCACAGAGTAATGCGGTCGGCCACACCTGGCACATGCCTGAACCTAGAAACTGTCACAGTCACAAAGTAGGGCCGTCTGAAGCATCCCTACAACAGCCCTGCAACGGCAAGCGCAGCTACCTGGGTGTTGCCGCACCCCAGCCGACTGTGTACCCTGTGTGCTGGTCAAGCAATTCAATTACCTATCTCACTAACAAGTGGTTGGCAGCTCACTGTTGGTCCATGTATACCCTCGACAGCTGTGGTGTTACCTATCAACTTCCGGGTCTGCACATGTGTCCCACAAAACAGTGACTCTTTTTGCGGCTGTGGTTTGACCTATCAACCTGGTTCTGGTTTGACCTATGAACCTGACACATCGCAGCATGCCATGCATACACTGGAATTGTCGCTGCATGACAGTCAAAAGAGCTGTAAATATTGATAATAATTTATGGAGTGATGCTGCGGATGATGATGAATGATGATGCACTGACACTGAAGTCATGTGTAATGCAATGTTACGTGCTGACAACAACAGAATGTATGATGAATGATGATGAATCGATAGACTGCTGATAAACTCCTGATGAATTGATAAAATGCTGAATGATGAATGATGAATGATGGATGAAACTGATGACATGAATGACACTGACATGATTGCTGAGATGAACTGCTGATTGAAATTGAAACTGAAATTCCAAACCTCCTGAATGCTCCATTTTCTTTTGCGTACCCAAACTGAGGTATGTACAAGCGACAGTGGCGCCTGAAGCTGGCACACAGATACATGGCTGGAGGACAGAAAGAATGTGCGAAAAAATGTCGGTATATGCGGGTGAGAAAAGGGATCAAGTGAACATTCTGCGGCTCTGCTATGGTTGTGGGGTCTGTGGGGTCTTTTCCCTCTTTGCCTGCTGTGGTTGTGGGGTCTGTGGGGTCTTTGCTGCAGTGCTGCCACGGCCTGATACCCGGCAGCTAAAACCCACCAAACAAACACGTGGATTTCTTGTCTCTCCGAGCGAGTACAAGTCAGCCCTACTCCGGCAAGAGTAACTAGTTGCGTGTTGCCGCACGTCAACAGGCTTGTGTCCATAATGCAATGGCTAATTCAGACACAGGTAGTGTGCAGAGCTAAATTGGCGTGGAGTGGTGTCCGCTGTGGTAGTACCTATCAGCGCGAGACCCTGGTAATACCTATGAGTCCCCAGACAAGAACAAAATGGACACTGTGGTACAACCTATCAGTGTCTGTGATCTGAGTCGCCAAACAGAAGTAGACTTGTCGGAAGAAAACTGGATTGTATGGGTCGCCAATGTACAGCAATTGAGTGGGTTAATCCTCTGCCCAACTACCATCAAGTCGGAAGAAAACTGGATTGTATGGGTCGCCAATGTACAGCAATTGAGTGGGTTAATCCTCTGCTCAACTACCATCATGGTCACTTCTTCAAGTCATGTGTCATGTGTCATGTGAACTGTCATTCTTGATGCACTGAGCGTGGATGGTGAAAGATGTGAAAGGTTAGAAAAAGAGAGCAAAATTTGAAAATTTGCAAAATTGAAGAATTGAAACAGAATTAGCTGCTACAGGTGGCGCAGGACAGTCAAACGCTGTCAGCGCAGCGTAGAGCGTCACGTTGTGAGCGCCGTAACCCTGTCCGAGCGCGTCGCCAGGGAACAGGGACTCTGATTCGCAACAAAATATCAAAATCCAACTTCAAACTTCAAAATTGCTTCAAGAACACCAAAATGAGAGAAACAAACACCTTGTGGACCTGTACTGTACTTCCCAAATTCCAACAAAAGGTAACAAACCAGGACTTCGTTCATTTGAATACGATGTCTCCACTGGAAGGGCAAACAGAACGACGATGGACAGTTGACCTTGTAGGAACAATAAGCCAAACCAACAAACAGACCAAGACCTGGACAAATCAAACGTGTAAGGAAAGGGAGGAACAGCACTTCAGGCACTTCAGGGCTGGTTTGTACAAGGGAGCTGGATACAAGGTCGTACACCTGTATTGCTGTCGACGCACTGCAGCACCACCTCTTTCCAGGACGAAGGCATTTTGAACCGACATGGCATGGCTTGAGGAAAGGATGAGTGGAGAGAAACGAAATGTTCAGCCCTGATACCCAGCGTTGTTCAATGATGACACTTAGGAATGCTCTGAAATTTCCAGCCTTGAAACTTCAGGACCTCAAGCGTTCACTGCAGGTTATCAAAACTTCAGACAAGCAAACAGACATCAGGTTACCACAACCTGCTCTCAAGAATTAACCCTAAAAAATTGTGGACTCAAGTTCAACTCAACCAAGGCTATCTGGTCGCCACCCCCAGGCCATCGAGCTGGTACCTGGACAGCGCGGTGGCAAGCCCAGCACCACTAGTTGAAGAGGAAAAACAAAAAGGAAGGGGGAATCATCCGTCAACAGCAATACTTCCCACTCCGTGAGTTTTAGTAAGAGTTGGACGGCCTTCGAACGCTTGGCCCAGCACTAGCAAGCACTGCCCCTCGCTCGCACAGGGGTCCAATGGCGAGCGGAGGAAGTGAGCAGCTGTCGTGGCGAAGGGGTACAAAGGGTCGTCGAAGCAATAATGCACTGTACAGAAGTCAACAAACTCTACTTGTGGCGGAAATGACACTGTCCTTCCTTGTGACGCCAGCACCGTGTGCCGTACCTGCACCACCGACTTTGAGAGTGAGTGGTGACAGACAGAGAATGAGCTGTCACAGGGACTGGTGTTGTAAACGAAAACGCATCAGGGCTCTCTAGAGGTCCTACATCCTGCAAAAGAGAGGACAGTTCAGACCCATAGGACCGATTTTCCTTGCTCTCTGCAGGGTCGTCAGCTCCTCCAGAAAAAGACTCTTCAGGCTCGTGTTCTGAGCTCTCCTTGTTCTCCAAGTTGTCGTCAATTTCTTCAGAAAAATCTTCTCCTGCTTCTGCCTCTTCCTCTTCGACGTGGTCTTGATAGTAGTATTCATTGGGTTGTGCCTCATCCTGATCAGCCTCGACATCTGCTTCTGCCTCTTCCTCTTGGGCATCGACGTCTGATTGTGCCTCTTCGTCTTCGACTTGGTCTTGGTAGTAGTCCTCATTTGTGTAGTACAGCTGCAACTGAGGGCCACTGTTCTTTAGGTACCACCACTCTAACTGTTCCTTCTCACCAATGATGAAGGAGTCCCAGTAGTCGTCAGCGTCCAGTTCAATGGGCTCGCTACCGTCAGAAGCCTCTTCTCCGTCGTCTTCTTCATAGTGGTAGGCGGTCTGAAACTCTTTGTCCAAACGACCCAAGACCATAGTGTTTCCTTCACTTTGCATCCACACATTATACAGAACAAGATAAACAAAATCGTACAGCGCCTGAGAATCATGCCACGGCTCGCACTCGCCGCAAAGAACCTTGCAACAAATCCTAGCCCAGCACCTGACTGGGCTCGGTAGTAGCCTCGCAGCAGCCAGTGAGTCGACGTGTCCGAACATATCTTGCAGCTGTTGCGCTGTTACTTCCCAGAGATTCTCCACAACCTCGGATCCAGATTTCCAGGCGACATCCAGTAGACTTTCCCAGAAATCCTCCAAAACCACGTGGACGGCGTCTGGCGCTCTCAGCCCTGCAATATGAAACACTTCGCGCGTCTCTTCTCCATCGTGGTTTGGCTCTTCGTCAGAAGTGTTCCTCTCTTCGTCGATCTCGTCCCGAACAATACAGAAAGGGCAACCAAAGAAGCAACAGTCACATGTGACACTCGTGGCGAGCCCGCGAGCTCGGACTTCGGCTGCCTCCTTTTCAAACTGAGCACGTTCTTTCACAAGACGGGCAACGATGTCATCCCAGGAACATGATTCTGTTGTGCGCGGGCTGTGTAGCCTTGCATTGACGCACGACCAGCCAATCAAGCAGCGTCTGCATTCGCCGCAGCTCTGCTTCTGCTCTGTAGCACCATCAACAAGCGCAGCAGACATAGAGCATGTATTGTCTTGTAAGTTCACCCTTTGTGGTGCGCTCGGTTCACATGGCCATTGTCTGGCGGTAGCTCCGTGTTCTGGACCCTTGGGTAGTCCGAGCGGCGGTGAAGGGGAACCTTGGGGTGCTTCCTGGCCCTGGTGCTTGGGGCCCGGCGACTCTGCGGCGCTTGCCCATGTAGGTGGCAACAGGCGTGGAGTGGACCTAGTTTGAGGTGCTTGCTTTTGCCGTAGTTTGCTGCCCCACTTATTGTTTGAAGACCATATCATGATTCTCCTGCTGGGTCTCCGGCTGAGACAAAATCACAGTTTGAGAAAATAGTTGGGAGGAACAAGAGAGCGACGGCAAAGACCAAAGCTGCAGTACTTGTACTGATTTGTTATTCCGGTTGTCACGTAGGTCCACAACGCCAGAGACAATACATGGGCTTACAACACCCCTGAGCAACACAAACAGGTAAATATGTACATCTCTGTCAGACACAAACTTTGCAATAAAATCCCCACAAGCAGAAACATTGCGTAGCACTATTGGTGTGCCGTCCTGGCTATCCAGCCAAGCATTCTCATCATTTCATGATACTGTACATGCGTAGAAATAGCACGTGTGCGCGTCTGTCAAAGGCATCGCGCTTCAATTAAGTCCTCGTACTGCTTTGGGGTGAAGGCAAAAAATATGCGTGGAATGAATTGTAGGTGCATATAGGATCAGCACTTGTTGTTGGATCGGGTGTCTGGCTTTGGTGGGCGACCGCAGTTACACAGTAGGGGGGATACCAGAAATTCCAGTTCCAGTTCCAGTAAAAGCTGGATGGTGGCCAGTAAAAGCTGGGGGTGCTGGAGAATGTGGAACGCCGTAAGGCGTGGATGTGGGTGCAGCTGAGGAGGTAGGTGCTGGGTGGCTTGCCATTGTAGGCGCTGGTCCAGTGAGCCCAGTAGTGCTCAGATTTTGTACCAGATTTGTAAGCTTCTCCAACTTCTGTTCCATGTCCTTCCACTTGCTGTCATCATCCCTCTTTTTCTCCTTGGCGGCCTTCTTCAGCTCCTTCACCCTTGATTCCAGCGACGAAATCTGTCTTCGACAGGAGCAGTCCTTGGCGCACTCGCCACAGGAAGGGCATCTCGTCCCCTTTCCTTTGCTTCTGACCTCGTCGACCCAAGTGTCAAAACCGGAGGCAGAGCTGGAGAGTTTGGACAATTGCTCCCTGGAGAGGTGCGAATGTGTCGAATCACACCTCATTTCGTCGACCTCGTCGTCGTTTCGACTCCAGGCGCCTGACGGACCAGCCTGCTGACGCAGATTTTGGCGTCTCTCCTCGGCGATGATGGCCATCTGCACCATCACGGCTGCCTGGTGATCGGACTGGTCCATCAGCTCCTCCCAGTCCTCTTGCTCCTGCAGCTGGGCGTCGAATCTCGACCGGCCGCTGTCCCTGAGGAACTGGCACGACGCCCGGAACCAGTCCCTCAGGCGGCCACGGTAGCCCGCCTCTGCCAGCAGCCAATTCTGCCTGTGCAGAAATTCCTCATTCCAGATCTGCTGAAAGTGGTTTTCCCAGTAATCACCACTAATTTCAGCTTCAGACTGCTCTCCTTCGCTGCTGCTGTCTTCCAGATCAGGCAAAGCGTGAGAGGAGGAACCAGATTCACTCGAGGAGGGGGATTCTCGACCGGGTTTAAGGTTGGGTGGGGCATTTGCACAACAATCAGCACAGGTATGAACACCAGGCCAATGTTTGTGGCCACAGTAAGGGCACTCTGACGGATGATCCTCGGTTTGCTGGGGAGATGCTACGAAGGTAACCTCGGGGGGAACACGCAGCGACCCAGAAGGAGTAATAGCCCCGCTAAAGTCCGATGATCTCAGAGTGTCAGTGGAGATTCCAGAAGCAGAGTCATGATTTCCTCTGCTACCATGTAACCGCTGCATAGTGGTTGATCTTTGTTGTGATTGCGAAGCCTGCAGCCTTGATGCCCCAGGGGTCGTAACGCCCGACACTGCCCCTGATATCTCCGAACCCACATAACCCTCTTCGGACCCATATCCAGCCTCTGGGAGCGACATATGCGAAGCACTTGTAAGTCCAGTGAACTCCATGGTGGAATATGAAGAGTACGAAAACCCGGTCTACAAAAATGGAGCAGACATAGAATCTCAATGCGCATTCATCGCAACTAATGACACAACGTGAAATCATTCGAAATAATTTAAATAAATCCGATTGGGAAATCACGAAAGACAAATGCGACTCGACGCGCGCTCACAGGCGACATCTGGCGGCGAACAGAAAACATGAAACTGAGCGGAAAATTTACTGCACTAATGTACATCTGAGAATCATTGAAATTCTGATCACATCAGTGTATAATTGAGTGCTGTCACTGCTGCCGTTACATGCACGGGCCCCTGGGTGCTTGGCACGGAATGTGTCCACGGCCTCGGTTTTATCAATCAGCGAGCTCAGCCACCGCCAGCGGTTATCCGTTACTCCGTTTGTATCTAGGCTGCTCAACTGTGCGTTAAAATCACCCCCCACCAGGTACAAGGGATACTTCGCAAAAAGCCCATTGAGGGACTTTTCAATCTCGGGTCGGCGAGGGGGCTGAGCATAGACCGATACCAAAAGGACTGGTGGCAGACCAGGGAGGTGTAGGAGAGCAGTGCACAGAGCACCTGGGCTCGGGGAGGGAATGTCGAAGACATAAGGTGATAGCCTCGCAGAGATGACTATGCAAGCACCTTCGTCTCTGGAGGGGAGGACAGAACTAAAGACCTTGGGCCGCAATTTACCCGAACCCCAACCGAAGGGCAGGGAAGGGACGCGAGTAAGTTCCTGATAGAAGCAGATGTCCCATTCTGCATGCATGTCTGCATGGATAAAAGACTCCGCACTCTGCTTGTTCAAATTGTGCGATTTGACTCTTATATTGGGAGGCTTTGATTCAGTCGGTGCAGGTGCGTGTTGTCTCGTGTATAATTTGGGTGGCGGTGTGTTTTGCGGTCCGTCCGCCTGCAGCGGTGCCCTGTGCGGTGGGCTTCCTGGGATCTGGGGCTGATTCCCATTGGTCCTTTCTTGCGATTCTGTGCGCCTGTCATACGGTGCCGGGGTGGGGTGTGCATGTGTGATTGCCGAATCGTGCTGGCTCGGGAGCGGGAGCGGGGGAGTGGCTGGTAGTTCTTGTACCGGTGGATGCAGTTGTGGCTGCTGCTCTGTGAGTTGCTGACTAGCCTTGCGCAATTGAGAATCAGAGAGCCCAATCATTCTTAGAGCCTGCAGTAAGTCATGCCCTGTTATAGGAACCAGGCGGGCCGTCCCCCTTGTCGTGCAGGCACCCTGTCGCGCTCAGGGGGAGCATGACTCTGCATACTCGGGCAAATTGTGGGTGTGTGATGAAACAGACCTCACTGTACATGTACAGCGAAGGGTTGACCAATTCATCCGTCCTCCTGCCTTCATTGCACTGATCTGTGGTACGGGTTGATGCCTCACAGGGGAGAATTCGCTTCCAGAGTGGGTGGGCAGTGCGAATTGAGATAGAGGAAAACAGGCAGGGGTACGTTACACAGCTTAAACATGTTGGAGCGTGTGTTTGGTAACACCAGGATGCACTGTTGGCCTGTTGCTGTGTCGAGGCGACCTGTGGATCTGACGTGAGGACTCGATATTTATAAGGGGACGAAAAAGACAGGTCCGTGGTCCTTCCAGGCATGGCCGGGGGTTTGGAGGAACATACTTCACTGTCCGTGTACAGCGAAGCGGAGTTGCCACCGTCAGTCTTCTCCCTCCTTGGGGTGACTTCGACTCTCCACGCTGTGGCGGGAACGTGGCATGTACAGACAGTAAAGCATGTATCAGTACGGCAGGTGACCAGACCAGAAACCGGTGTGGAAGATGGGTGTGTGTGTGTAATGTTGTGGTTTGTTTCTTGGGAACTCGACTGAGCCTCTTGTTTCTCGAAAATCCCAAAATACGACAAACCTCTTCTGCGCAGGATCTTGAGACGGGGCACCAATAATAACACAATCTCGAAGACATAAACCCTGTTCAAAGATCGAAGTATCTTACAGCGCTCATTCACAGTTGGCATTCGATGCTTCTTTATTATTCACAGACTGCAGTGCGATTGCGACTGCGACTTGCGACTTGCGGGCTGCTGCGCTGCCGCAGTTTGAAGCCATAACACTACCCCCCCGCTGAGACCTCGAAGAGGTCTCACTCACCTGGGCGGGCGTCACAATGTCAAATGCAGAGCAGGCCCAGAAGAAAAAAAAATTTCGGACCTCGACATGTGTTGGCTACAGAAGCATAACAGTGGACCAATCCTGGTCGAAACTCACACACTGAGGTGCAGTCATGGTACACCCGTCGTCAGCGCCTCATTCATACGCCGTGTTCGACTCTGCCACGGCTGTGGCTCTTGGCGGAAGCTGCAGAAGACACCCTCGCCAGGCACACTGCACGGGCGCTGTACCCGCAGCAAGGCTGTGGGCACGTCGAACCATAACACACCATAACATTGGGCGCAGCTATCGAAGCTGGATGCTCAGTAGACCAACAGGCCTACACATCTGTCAGCTCGACAGGACATATGAAGGCAGTCGATACCATTAATGGCATCCAGACTGTCGAATAAGCCATTACCTGGCATCCAGACATGTCGAATCAGCAGTCCGTGCCCCACGTAAACGTGAATGAAGGATTCACTTGGAGTCGACATACTTCATGCACTTCCTTCAGTGTCTCGACGCCAGCCATGAACTTGAAGGTGTCATGACCCGTGTAGTGTCGACGGATATCACTGTCGAGGGCACGCTTCTGAATCAGGATACCAGATCGATGGTTCAGCAATCGAAGGTTGGGATCACCAGGTCGGTCGTCGACGGGGCACTTGTAGTGGAATACGAAGACATGTTCACGGGCAAGCGCTCGAAGTTGTCCAGGTCCCAGCGTTTGTGCCCTGGTCGAATAGAAGTCCCAGAGGCTCAACCGTTTCCAAACGTCCTCACGCCACAGATCGGTCCGATTGGTGGCCTCGAAGGAGTATCCGTCATGTCGACCAGTAGACCATCCATAGGTTTCCTTCGATCCAGTACCAGCGGCCATGCTGTGGTAGAACTGACCAGTTCGCGTATCGACTGGCCACCACGGCGTGTTGGCAATCGAAAGTCGTCGCACGACAATGACGGCGCTGATGTCGTCCACTTCAGGGCCGAGGGCATATCGGTCGATGATCTCAAGCATGTCGGTTCGAGAACCTTTATCTTGGAGTCGACCGAGATGTTGATGTACATACTAACCATCAGCGAGGGAACTCTGCAGAGCGAATCGAACCGCTTCTGCAGTCACAAGGCTCGAAGCCGTGTCAACAATGACCGCTTCGAGGACTTGGTCTCCGCAGCTGACCTTGCGTCGATGTGTAGCCTTAAAGTCGTCGTGGATTGGTGTGAGGTACTTGAAGAACGGGATGTCGAAGTGGTGCTGATAGGCGTTCGATTCCATCGACAAAAACCGGTGATCGACGGGGTCCGGGTGGAACGGGTCGCTCGCAGGCGAGTCGGTTTTCTCGATCTCCTCCCGTTCATCAGTAGAGACATCCCTTCGAAACTGGACCGCTCGACGCCAATGTTGTCCACCTTCGTATCCGGCCTCGAAGGGGGACATGAGGTATTTCGAGGTACCCAGGCGTCGAACCAATTCGGGGGCATCCACGAAAGGGAAAAGGTTGGCATACTCTTCATTCGATGAGTGAAGGGCAGCAACTCGTCGGATCGCCTTATCGAAGTCCTGGTACCCGAGCCGTCCGGGTCCAGTCTGGTAGATCGTCGCCAACTGGACAAGGTCGATGGGAGCGCCTGGTGCGACGGCGTTGTACGCATAGGGTTCGATCTGTTCTCCGAGTCGAAAGTACTCCTGGAGCTGGACCGCAAGGTCCTGTGTTCGATGTGGAGCGCACCCATACCGCTTATACCCAAGTCGAGATATGCCTCGTAGGCCGCGCAGTTGGTGTCGGCGAAGAAGCAAATCGACTTTGTACGCAAGAAAGGGCGCTCGATCTTCGAAGAGCCAGTCGTTCGCCTGGCAAACCTTCTGAAGATCACGAATAACTCCCATGATCGAAACGGCAACAGGGGCTTCTCGTTTCATCCTTTCGTGGGTCCAGAAGCGTCGATATTTGAAGATCAGGTCGATTCCATCAGCAACGTTTATCACGTCGTCGATTCCCCAGAGCTCTCGATGCATGCGGTTGAGTCGAGCAATTTGACTCGGCAGGGTATATTCGGTGAGGCTTTGTCGGAATCCCCAATCGAGCTCTTCATCACAACGTCGCCATTCGACGAGGGCCGCTCCAAAGTTCTGACAAGCCACTTCGATTCTTGTATACCACTGGTATCCCGGCTTACCACCAAGATTCCCACGCTCATCGAAAGACGTGTCAGGGGCACTTTGAGCCAGTTCGTAAGGGAATGGCGCGGTTCGTCCCCAACTGTCGATGCAGATTGTCTTGCCTAACTCGGAAATGTTGGTATTTGCCTTCGACACGGCTGCAGCATGTTTCTCGTTCAGGAACGTGTGCGGTCCTCGGAAACCAGCCATGGTACTCGACGCAATAGTGAGTACCGATGGTTCGAGCTTAGTGTATTCTGTCTTCATCGGATCATCCTCATGTGTCGCAAAACGATAGGGTGGCTTCAATCCGAACGTGCCCAAGTGTCGGAGTTCGTCGTTGGTCTCGATTTCATGATTGTACTGCGGCATGTTATAGGGCTGCCACTTCGACTCTGGCACCGGCACAGAATCGTAGCTGGGTGGTGCTGTCGACCACACGGGCTCGTAAAGATATTCTTCTTCGTCGTCGGACCCGAGTGGCCAGGGTTCAGCGTCGTCGTTGTGGTCGTCGTCGTGGTAATAGGAGTCGGATTGGTTCGTTCGAGTAGAAGCTTGTGTTTTCGGGGCATTCGAATGCCAGGATTGGTCGACCCACTCTTCTTCGACTTTCAGCTCTCCGGTACCCGGGTCGTCCCTGGATGACCTTGATGTCCAGGTGTTCGGCCGCGATGTCCAAGAACTGTCGACCCATCCGGGGGCTCCCTTGCCTCCTTTCAACGGGCCTCCTTTTCCTTTCGAGCTCCCAGCATATGCCGACTGGCTGTAGTTCGGCGGTTCGAATGGATTGAGAGGTCGACTCGGACGAGTTGGCGCTGATGCTACCGACAAACAGCGGCCAGTTGAAGTCGTCCTCGCTGGGGGTTTGGCACCAACATTGTCATTGATCGCGTCAACATCGATGACGTTCGACGGTGATGCTCGAGAAGGCGGATGTCGAGAGGAAGTTCGGGGCGTCCGGGATGTAGTACCATAGGCGGAGGCTCCGGTGATCGACCCGGAACCTCGCATGAGTTTTTCGAAAAACCACGCTGCAGAGAAGAGTAAGGGTGTTACTCAGTTACTCAGGGTGGAGTCGAAGGAACTCAAGGTACACAGGATCCTCCTCTAGAGCCTTGCTCGACTCCCAAGACCATGTGTCGTCATCCCATTCACAACGGTACAGGAATGTGCGGCGCTTTTTAGATCCCACTCGACGTCTAGCCACAATCTTGACAAGTCGAGGAGATTCTCCAGTTTTGACAGGGGGCATGGGAAACTCCCACACCGGCTGTCCTTCTCGATGGACGTACGGTTTTATCCTGTCTCGATTGAAAACTCGCAACCCATCGAAGGGGGCAGGGATGTCCAGTTTGACATTCTCCCCCTTGTTCAGTACCTCGAGTATTTTGTAAGGGCCGCACCAGACAACATCGAGTTTCCCTTTATGTCGATATTCCGGCACCAACACCCACCATCGTTCACCGACTTCAGGCACTCGAACGTGTCGGTCCATTTGCAGGACCACATGCATCTGGCGTCGACGTTCCTCGGCAAGCATTGCACGCACAGAATCGAAGGTACGTTCCGCTTGTTGCATGTAATCATTCACGGTCGATGGTTCATGTGCATGAGAAGTCATTCCGGGGAAATCCAATGGAAAATGGGGTGTTCGTCCTTCATCTATCTCGAACGGGGATAGTCGAGGACTATTGGATGTCAGGTTGTTGAACTGGATTTCGGCGAACAGGAGGTCGACATCCCACTCGTTGTTGCCGAAGATGCCGTGTGTACGCAGGCGCTGGAGGATGGACTGATTGCTGCGCTCCGCCAGGCCATTGCCTCGAGGGCGGTTGGCCACTGTTTGATGCATCTCAATCTTGAAGCGCTGGGCCAACTCCTTCCACGCCTGAGACTCGAACAGCTTGTCTCGGTCAGAAACAATTTGTCGAGGGCATCCTTTCAGTCGAATCACCTCACGTAGGAACACATAGATAAGGTCGTCGGCTGTCATATCCTTGCGACAAGGGATGAACATTCCGCGCTTGGAGAATCGGTCGACTACAGTCATGATGGCGTCATGGCCCCTTGTGGTCGGCGGCAATCCCGAAACCCAATCGATGGACACACTGTGCCATTTGGGGTCGGGCACCGGCAATGGCCTTGGCACTCTGGCGGTGTCGACTCGTCTTGATTTCGCCGCTTGACAGACATCGCAACTTAGTATGTATCGCTCGACGTAGTGTCATAGGTGTGAACATACGTAGTCGCGCTTAATCAGGGCCATGGTTCGAAGGACTCCTGAGTGGCCATAGAACTCCGACTCGTGATACATAACCACAATCGACGTAACCAGCGTTCGGGGGACAAGCACACGTTTGCCCATCGTCGACAAATGGAAGAATTTGCCATCATCGAAGGACAACTTGGCATCTCGAAGCTGGTGTCGTGCCGCAGGGCTTCGAATCGCGACTTCGTAGATGTGCTGCGTCCGTGGGTCCTCTCGATAGGCTGCCGCCCACACAGCTGTCGAAGTCAAGTCTTTGCACTGATAATGTCGATGTACTCGGCGGTGTGTACCCTTAGGACTCGAAGGGTACGACGTGTTCGACCCAACCTTCGGCAAGGGGACTGATTGCAACGTGCCGTCGCGGTGACGTCGACAGCAAATCAGTTCCGCCATGGTTGGAGCGTATCGAAGTTCATTGCCAAAGGTGACTCGAAGAGGGCGATCAATGCTTACATCGGGGAGGTCGTCGGTGTCGGTAGACGTGTCTGGCTCATTGCCAGCCTCATCGAGATGCATGTCTGGTTGGTGTGAATTCTCAGCCATGATCTAGTCCGATGGTGCTGGTTCCAGTCCCAGGTCCTCCGGCTCAGCAGTTGTCGCGCTCGACGGTAGCGGCTCCAGGTCCTCCAGTCCGACAGCGGTTTCGTCAGATTGGGGGGCTGGTTCCGCAAGCTCATCTGCGTCAAGATCCTTCCCCACGGAGCGTCCGCTTCGTAGTGAAACGTACAGGTGGTCGTACGGCTGGGGCCACACCTCGTCATGAGAGAATGAGTCTTCGAGTACATGTAGGAACTCATGGACAGGTTCTCCTTCCGGTGAAGCCCAATCTTCGACCAGAAGAATTGCGAAAGCTCGTGTACGTGTGGCCTTTTTGATATCCATCAACTGCCGCGAAGTTAGACGGGAGCAGGCGTCTGCCGCAGGGTTCTCGAGGCCCGGCACGTACCACAACGTCAGGTTGTATTGAAGCAGTACCCAGAACCCCATGGCTAGGTCAGGGCATACAACCGGTCTCCGGTCCACTAACCCCAAGTACGAAAGGGAAGACCGGTCTCCGGTCCACTAACCCCCCGTACGGAAGGCGCCCATTGACGCCGGTGCGAGCCCGGCGGGAGCGTGTTCCGTGCCGTGAAGCCCCGCATCGGCAACCGATGCACCGCCAGCGGAGATTTGTGTATCAGAATATCAGGAATCAACAGGGTTTTATTTTCATATTGTTTCCGTCAATTTTTACGCTTCCGTTCTGATACTCACTGTTTTGACTGCTGGCGGTTGGATCGCGACTTTACCGTAACCGCCAGTTTAACTGTTTATAATGGAAATTTTAACGCTATCCGTGACGAAGGCTCTAAAGTCTTCAGGAATTGCGTTGATGCATCCGCAATTTTCACATTCTACACTCGCAACCTTAATCCGAATTTTTCAGGATGTCGAAATCGGATTTTCGACTTCGACATCCCCGCACTTGATTTGACCTCTTTCGAGTCGACCTACGTGCTTCCCTATGCACGAATCAACTTTCCTTTTATCCTGCCCTCCATTTGTCTTAAAGATATGGGCAAAACAAAGTTGATTCGTGAGGCCACTTGTGAAGGTCATATCTCGTGTTGCTTGCGAGGAATGACAATAAGGAAACGTGGGATGTATTCACAATACTCCCGACGCAATTTAGGAAGCATCATATGCCTTGCGTCTCCACACGTGCGCGCTAGTGTAATGGATCATGGTCAAGAGGGTAGAGTTTGCGTTGTAACTCTATGGCCATAATATTGCGTGCGTTAAGATAACTTTCGAGTGTAGCGCGCGAGTGTTGGTGTTGCATAGGAACTCTCCTTGAGTACCTATGAGCGATTGACACAAAGTTATGCCCTTGGAGGGGCATGACATATCGTGGGGGGAGCTACCCTTTTGGGCAATATGGAGTATGTGCCTTGTGTTGTGTTGCGTGCCCATTTGGCGGGTCCATCGCTCCAGGCCAAGCCCGCCAATGGACCTCATATTGTGCAAGCCCCTTCTCCATACCCCCTACGATCAATTGCAAGCCTAACCTTCGTGAAGGGAAGCTTGTGTGGCGATCCCGAAGCGATGCGTTGGGAGCAAGGTGTGTGTTTTGCAATTTTCCATATTTTCATGTGCCCACTTGGGAAGTAGCGCTTGTAACCTTTCAAAGCACCCCAATTGGGGCACATACGTGGAATCGAAGGTCATTTGTGTCAAGTCATTGTGTTTAGAAGGATTAGTTGATTGCACGATCCGAGCCGAAGATATTATAATATAATTGTGCACCTTTCAAGGCACTTTTGTGTGTCTTTGTGCCAATTTTGCCGTTTTTGGCCCGTCATGATGTCAAGTGGCGACCCGGTATTTCAACGTTGCGCTCAATTGACATCATGACCCAAGTATGTTTTGAGGGTACATACTTCGGTGCCCAACATATCTTGGACCCCGCGAATAACTCCTCTTGGGCTTGGCACACCGTGGCCGCCGTGTTGGCGATTTGGGACTATCCCAAGTCATGGGCTCACTTGGCGACCCTGCCATTCCCAAAACCGGAGGAGTTGGGCGACGCCCAAAAGATATGTTGGACACACATGACTTGATACCAATCCTATGGCACACTCCGGTCCAAGTCGGGCATGTGCCTCATTTGCCCCAACCATGAGTGTGCGCATTTTTGGCCATTTTGAGCAATTTTCCACGTTTGCTGCCCGCCGTGCACTATGTTCAGCCTACCCGTGCACGCTGGACACATGGACCAATGGACCATATATGACATGGGTGTTATGTATAATGGTCCCCATGGTTCACACACCACGTGGGCGAAGCGGAGCAACCTTCGTTAAGGTGCTAGCCCAAAGTGAGTGTGGGCAATTTTGCCATTTTGGCATTTGTGGACCCAATTGGGATCGTCACCAAGTCGAGTGGCATCGAGATCTTTGGGAGCCAAGTGCATGGGAGTCTCCGTTGGACTCCTGGTGGATCGCGTATGGAGTGGCGGATCCGATCTCCGAGCCGGCGTGGAGATATACTATTGGGAGCACCCCGAATTTTGGCTCGTTTCGAGCAGCCAAAATGACCCCATTTTGGGACCCCAATTTCCCCCTTCCGTGTGGTCAATCGGCGGCCCCATTTCTCTATGCCCACAGGGAGCCCGGACCTAATCCTAGGTTGTGCACTCAGATAGAAGTCCTAGGTCCTGCCTCCTAACCTGTGAGCCATTGGCCTTGCCCTGGCCGGGCGGGCCACGCGTGGAAATGACGCCAGTTTTGGTGATTTTGGCATCATGACCCCACTTGACGAACCCGTGGTGCCCTGATGCCGGAACCTCAGAGGGAACCAGGTTGGGTGAGGGCTCCAGGGAGGTCGCACTCGAAGGGCATAGGGTCAGTTGCCTCGTCCCTACCTCTGGCGGGTCCGGACGAGGGGTCAATTTTGGGGATTTTTGAGTTAATTTCAGTTTGGGCTGAAACAGCCCATTTTCAGCTACCAACTCCTGAGGGATAATGGCGGGGCCATATCTCTGGCTCAGAGGTGAGTTGGGACCTGCCGTTAGGGGAGCATAGGGAGCTACTGTCGGTTGGCCCTGAAGCTCCTTGGTTCCAAGGAACTCGCCTGTGGCTGGGCGGGACAGCTCCCCTTCTGGCAGGGTTTCAGGGTCCGGACTGAGCAGGGCATGGGTTGTGTTTGAGCCCCCGCCCCCACCAGCCACTGAGAGGGTCGGACCTGGGATTGGGATACAAGTTGGGACTGCGTGTCTATTGTACTGTGATGCCCTTACCCCAGTCCAGTCTTAACCCCATGTGTACATATCCTGATGTGTTGCTGTACATACTTTCGTTCCCTTGTTGCAGAGTGGCAAGGATCCTGAAACGCTTTGTCACATGACATGAGCGCAGTGATGCCCCTGTGAGCGTAGTGCTTTGCCTGCCTGCTCACTTGCGCGTGTCCACCGCAGCGTCCCGTGGCCGGCCCCCCACGGGAACGCGTCAAAAGCGTTTCACCGCCGCGGGGTTACCCAGCCCTCGCGTGCCACTCGGGGCCACCAACCCCGAGCAGCGCGGCGCAGCTCGCAGCTCGCAGCGCAGCGCAGCGGCTCGCAGCGCAGCGCAGCGGCTCGCAGCGCCACCCAGCGACAGCGCCGGGTTCGTCACGGAGCCAGCAGCGCCGTCCAGAGCATCGCCCTGACCGCGCCGCGACCGTGGAGGAAGTGGACTGACCAGGACTCCTGCATCAGCGAGTCCCATCGGCCGACCAGCAAGGCCGCGTCAACCACCTCCACAACCACCGGCTGACCAGCACCAGCCGCACTCCCAGCCCAGTGCTGCAGCACCCGCCTCAACAACCACCACCAGTTCGTTGAGTGGAACGAGTGCACACCAAGGACCTCAAGACCAAGTACGCCCCCCGCTGCCATGGTAAACTGGCAAGAAGTGGGTAGGACGTGGCCGCGGCCCCACCCCCATGCAGCGCACCTACTGCGTGGGTTGGTTTGGGACCAGCACTACCGCCACAGCCACCCCCAGTGCGAAGGTGGCATGCCCGGGAGCTTGGAGCTCCGCACGGACATCGCCCCCGACCGCCTGCAGGCCGTGGAGGACTGGCTGCGGGCGGAAGGGTTCGCCATCCGCTTCCAGCAGAGGCGCTGGAGGACGTGGACCCGGCCGGACAGGCCCGGCGAAGGCCTGCGTCCCGACGGGATTGAGGAGGACGAGATGCCCAACGAGTACCCGTCGGGCGCCTCGATCAACGTCTCCATGTGGGACATGATCGAGAAGAACGTCCCAGAACCAGGGAGCGAGCGCAGGCTGCAGGGCAGCAGCAGCGCGTCTCCGGGGAAGGAGAAGCGGTCCGCCGGGGACAGGAGGCGGGACCGGAAGTGGCGGGAGTACCAGGAGTCCCTGGCCGCCGAAGCCGCCCAAGGCGCCAAGGGCGGAACCCCAGCCCCCAGTCCCCAACGGGCCAATGGTGGTCATCCCCCCGGCCACGCCACCCTCGGCGACTTCATCCAAGTCGCCAGGCAGACCAAGGCCAAGCCCCGTCCGCTGCTCCTGAGGCCCCAGCAGGCCCCAGCAGGCCCCAGCAGCGACGTGGAGTCGGCCCACCGCGGCAGGATGCCAGCCGACCAGGCCAGCTCCAGCAGCAGCGTCGCTTGCGACAGGGACGTGGCGCGCGCCTGTGAGCGCGCCTGTGGGGTGCCCTGCAACCTTCGGGTTGCCCGACAACGGGCCAGGCAGCACAGCGCTGCCGTGGGGGGCGCCGTCGGCATCGCCCAGGAGGAGGCTGCGGAGTGGGCGCATGGCATGGCCATCCACGCCCAGACCGTGGCGGCCATTGCGGCCGGACTCACGGCCGTAGCCGCCCATGGGGCAGCGACTGCCCAGGTCAACGGTGAGTTGGCGGCAGCCGACGAGGAAGCCCGCCTGATGCAGGAGGCCATTGCCTGCAAGGAGGCCGAGGTGAGGGCGCTGGAAGAGGCGCTTGCCCAAGGGAGGGCAAAGAAGGAGGCGGAGGAAAGGGCCCACGCCGAAGCGACGGCTAAGGCCCAGGCGGACGCCGCCAAGAAGGACGCCATCGAGGCCGCGCGACGGAAGGTTGCTGAGGAGAAGGCCAAGACGGAGGCGGGGCTGGCGGCGTTGGAAGCGCAGAAGGCGCAGCTGCAGCAGGCCCGGGAAGCCGAGGCGGCTCGTGCTCGGGAGGAAGCCGAAGTGCGGGCTGCCGCAGCCATCGCCGTCGCCATGGAGGAGGCAGAGGCCAAACTCCGCCGCGAGACTCCCCCGGGAGGATAACGAGTGGAGACCCTTCGAAAGCTTTTCGAAGGGGACGCCTCCTCCAAGATGACGCTGGATGAGGCGGACACGGGCAGCAGTGGGAGCAGTGGCCCCACTGCCCATCGACGGAGGAAGGGCAAGGGGAAGACCCCCGAGAGGCCACGGAGGCCAGCGGGCGGACACCCCCACGACAGTGACCCCTTCTTCACCGCCAGCGACGGGGATGAACGAGGCCGCCAACATCGCCAAGTGGTGGCTCGGACGGGCGGAGGAGGCGGAGACGTCCCCATGGAGCCGGAAGGTGAGGATGAGGATCTCCCTCCTCCCTACCGGAGCTCGGAGTCTTCCGAGACCGAGACGCCCAGGTGGGGCGACATGGACGAGGATGACGACATGGACTTCGGCATCACGAAGAAGCGCCCATCCTCGGACCCACCGAGGCGACCCGGCGGAGACCCACCGGGACCCCCTGGCGGAGGACCATCAGGACCCCCTGGAGGACGCCCATCAAGTGGACCCCCTGGAGGCGGACCACCGGGCGGGGGAGGACCCCCTGGACCGGGCGGACCCGGCAGAGGCCCTCCTGGAGGACCCCCTGGGGACCCCGACGACCCACCAGGGAACGGCGACCCGGATACCACCTGGCGGTGGATTGTCTACCTCCGCAGGAGGGTCCAGTTCCTCGAGCGCGAGGTAGACACGGGCAAGGGCGAGATGACTCGCATCTCCGAGGTCGCCGCGTGCGCGCAGAGAGAGCTGGACATCGCCAGGGCCGAGACCAGGCAGCTGAAGACGGTCATCAGCGGCCTGCAGCAGAGGCTGGACGCGCTGGAATCCCGTGGGAGCGTCGGCAGCGACCACCCACCCCTGGAGTCTGGCTCGTCGGACGACGGCTGGGGACCCGGACCAGGTCCAGGCAGACCCCACGCCCCCGGCGGAGCCCCCAGGAGTCGCCCCAGCGCCAGTGCCCCCTCTCTCACCGCCCCCTCTCACCACAGCGCGGGCGGCCGCAACGAGCGCATGCCGCCCGGCAGTGGCAGTGAGGATTGGCGTGATGAGTGGCTCAGCGCGGAGCACCGCAACCGCTGTGCTCCACCGCGGACACCGGTACGCCCCCGGCGCCCCGCACCAGCCCCGGAGCCAATCCCGATGGCTGGTGGACGTTATGGTGGACTCAGGGACGAGGTCCCCAGAGGAGACGTGGAGTGGGATGTCGGTGAAGGTGAGGACCTGGATCTGGACCTGGAGGAGTTCGACATCAGCCCGCCGCGTGGTGTACGACGGGAGGCCGCTGAACGCAGCCGCCGGCGCCGTGATGAGGATGCGTACATGGAAGGAGTACGGCGTGAACATCTAGGTTCAGCGTACATGGAGGAACCACGGCGTAGCCACAGGGATTCCGTGGAGGAGATGGACGTGGCGGCCGTGGGAGTCCGTGGGCGAGGCCGATGGGAACCTCGGTCGACCTCGCGGCCGGCATTCATGGTCTCTAAGGCCGCGGATGCCGCCGTGTGGGAAGACTTGAAGGACATCAAGCCCCCCATGTACGATGGCATCCCCCTCAACCTCGACCGCTTCTTGGAGAAGCTGGACGATTGGGGGCTGACCGTCACTGAAGACCTGCCTCCCGCGGATGCGGAGATATATGTCTTCAGACGGTTCAGGTACCGCCTGCCGGAAGTGCTCGGAGAGCTATACTTCGTGGCGACCAAGGAGGGGAGAATCAAGACCCTCAAGGAAGCCAAGAAGTGGCTCAACGAGCAGGAGCGGGTGGACGCCCCGCAGGTGGCTGCCAAGCGGTGGAAGTCCATCAAGCTTGAGCATGATGGACGGGAGATCCGCCTACGGGACTGGCGTGACTTCCGAGGGAAATACACCCTCTTCCGCCGCAACGTGGAGGATTGGAACGAGGGTGACGAGCAGGCTCGCCTGCTCTCCATGCTGCCGGAAGCATGGATCAAGAGGGTCACCAAGGAGGAATCCAAGCGGGCCAAGTCCAACCACACGGTCAAGATGATGCTCCCCAAAGAGTATCATACGAACGTGGTGGCTTGGACGAGGAAGAACGTGGCCCGGGATGTCAAACGGCACTCCCTGCGGAACGCGCTCCTCATCACCGTCTCGGGCGATCGCGAGAAGACCGCGATGTGGCGCCTTGACGAGTGTGAGTTGAGCGGCCAGACCATCCGGCTGCAGCCCACCCCGGCGCAGATGAGCTGCGACGAGATCCTGGAGTGGGTTGGCGAGGAAGTACTCAAGGAGTACCGAAACCTCCACCACACCCGCGGGTGGAGGCCCGGCGACCGCGACGTCAACTACGTTGGCGAGGGACCTGGCGGGGAAGCTGCCATGGACCCAGCGGGAGCCGGCGGCGATGAGACTCTCGTCGACGATGACGACGACGATGAGCCCGCCGAAGTGGCCGTTTGTGCCTTCGTGGCCAAAAACCTGAGCGCGGGGAGCAAACCGGGAAACTGGAAGCCCCTGCAGCAGGGTTGGAGGAAGCAGGAGAAGAGGGACCCTCGCCGCATTGGCGAACCTCCGCTGTCCTTTGGGGAGTTCATACGAGCGCACCCTCAGGGCTGTTTCGTGTGTTATGGGAGGAAGCGAGGCTTCAGCCATGACCACCGAACATGCCCCGTCCACAAGGCCGACATGGAGGCTTACAAGAAGGCGCACGGGTCGAAGAGGCGTGCGCCCGCGGGTATCCGGGAAGCCAAGGTGGAGGTGGACAGGGAAGAGCTCTCCAAGCTGGTGTCGCAGGGGACCGAGTTGGCCAAGGAGATCCAGGAGATCAAGCGGAACTGGGTCCCCAGGTCGGACAACAAGAACAAGGAGAACAACCAGAATGACCAGAACAAGGACAAGGACAAGAATAAGGGTAAGAAAGGGGGAAGGAAAAAGGGCGTCAACGAGGTTGATGCGGAGGAGAACACCCCTTCCTCCACAACCGACGCCCCCTAGCGGAGCCCCTGCAGCCAAGGGCCCCAGCTAGGGCGGTCGCAGAATGGTGACGTGGGAAGCGCCGAACCATCCCAGTCGGGAGTCGATAAGCACAAAGGGACTGCCGCGGGCGGAAGGCCCGGTCCGGCACCCAGTCGCGGAGGCGGGGTGAGGGCAAGTGAAGGCACGAACCCTTGCACCCGTCCGTCCTTCGCGACCAAGAATGTGTTTGATGTACTACAGGATCTATCCGAGAGTATCAAAGGATCACCCGGACCGCAGCTGGATGCTGCAGATGGGCAGCCTGAGCCCATTGTCCAGGACCTGCACCAGTCGCTTGTTGAGCTTCTGGAACGGCCGGAGATCCTGAGCTTGCACGCCGTGCGCCGAGTTGGGCGCGAGCGGCAGTTGCACCTTAAGGTCCGTGCCCTATGCGGGGAATTGGAAAAGGTTTTTGACGTGTTGGTCGACACGGGCGCTCAGGTCAGCTTGGTCAAGGCTGGCCTACTTCCGCCAGAGTGTCTGACCGACAGTCGGAAACCTGTCAGGCTGAAGGTGGCGAACGGCCAGTACATGGTGGGAGGCACGAAGGAAGCGGCCATTGGGCTGCAGTTCGTGAACCATCGTGAGCTGAGCCGCCCAGACCTCGGCAAGGAAATCCTCCTGCACGGTCGCTTCTACGAGGCCGGAATGGACTGGGACATGATCGTTGGGTACGACTTCATGATGGAGACGGACTCCGGCGTCCTACCGGCCCAGGCCTCCATGACCCTGTACCAGGACGACCAGCTCTCGTGGCTTTCGTCACCTGAGCACCATGTGGAATGCCAATGGATCCACCCCGAACGCAATCAGCTCGAAGTGGCCGCGCTGGACACTGAGCCCACTGGGCCAGCAAACCAGGAGTACGGCGTAATGCCGGAAGTGGCGAACCGAGTGGTCACGGACCTGGGAGCGTCGGATCTGGCCCTGGATGCGTTCTCTTCAGAAACCTCCGCCCATCTTCGGGTATGTGAGAAGTACTGGAGCGCACAGGACTCCGCGTGGAAGAAGCACTGGGGTCCGCATCAGGGCTTGATGTGGATCCATTGCCCTCGATGGGACATTCCAAGAGCGATAGCGAAGATTCGCAAGGACCGCTCCAAGGCAGTGCTGGTTGTTCCTATGGGATGCACCGAGGAGGAGAGTACCCGACATTGGGTAGCCTCATTGACCAACATGACCTTAAACAAGGTCGTCCTACCGGCTGGAGAGAGTGTCTATCAGGACGCTAAGGGACAGCCCATGCCACCCCAGAGATGGCCAACGGAATTCCACTATGTGGATGGGCGCCTTGATCAGGCCAACGCCACGGACTTCGTGTGTGTCAACCGCATCATAGCGGAGCCATGGCGGCAATGCTTTGCGGTTCCCCCTGTTGGCATCGAAGAATCGGATTCGGAAGACCCCCTCGCTGAAGAGGAGTCGGATCTGGTTCAGGGGTATATGGATCAGCCCTTTCACGACTGGGGAAACCAGCGTGAGGGCAAAGGCCAGGACAAAGCCTGGTGGGAAGTGGACTCGATCGTCTCTGGTTCCTATGACGGGAACACCTTCGTGCAGAGGGTGCTGGACCACCTATCCAGCCAGGACGAGCCAATCGGGGGTAACCCACCCACCTACGGCGATCTATTCCGAGGCAAGACCAGAGATGGCCCTTTGGGCCACCTGGGAAGACCGCCTGAGCCCAAAACGAGCGGAGTAGCTACCCCTCAAGTAAGCTCCGTGGTTCAAGTGCCCGGAAAAGCCAAGGCGGAGTCCGATGACTGCCCCAAGATCCAGGCATTGAGGGCCAGGCTGAAGCAGAAGTATGGTGATACCTTCTTCAGCGGTAAGCCTGTGTTTCCCCCACCGGTGCGTGGACCGTATGGCGAGGCCAAGATACGACTGAAGCAGGACCCCCGTGTGTATCGGCACCGGGAGTTTGCCCTGAGGGGCGAGAGGAAAGAGGCCATGGAGAAGATCCTCCGTGACTTCATCCAGAGAGGCTGGCTCGAGCCGTGCCACTCTGAATGGGCCTCTCCGTGCTTCGTCGTCCCCAAGAAGGTGGCCGGTGAATCGCGGCTGGTGGTCGACTACCGCGGCCTGAACGCCCGAACGCAGCACGACAGCTATACGCTGCCCCTCATTGAGGACATGCTGCAAAAACAACACCGGCGGAGGATCTTCACGGTGATTGACCTGAAACATGGTTATTGAAGCGGTATGGGGTGCTTCACCCATACCCGCTGCCCAGCCTGTGGTGCTCTTCGCCAGGCCAGATCAGGAATTTTCCTGTTGATGCTACGGCATCCTGATTTCTGTGGGATTTCTGTAAAATACCCCAGAAATCGTCATTTTACGTCTCTTTCGGCTGGCGACGACAGTCGTCGCCTGCGCGACGCAGCTCCAGATCGAAGTTTTACTCTTCGATTTCTAAAGATTTTAGGCAATTTTATTATTGTTTTATCGTTTTTAGAACTAAAAGATTATAGCGTGACCCTTTTCGCGGCGTTCCGCGAAGGTCCATTTTTGCGAAAAGTGGCACGTTCACGCATTTTTCAAAAAATGCTGAGGCGATTCCAAGAATCGCCCAGACGCCCATGGCGTAGCCCAACAGTGGGGCTTTTCATATGTAGGTTGAATTGGTACAGAAACGCGTCGTGTCGGCTACGGGACGCGTTGGGGGGAGACGCGTGAAAGTAGTGTTTTTGGCTCAAAAATCACTTTATTTCAATGTTTTTCGCCCAAAAACCACTGTTTGGCCCAGTTTGGGCAGGATCTCAGTGGAGATCCTGATGGCGACGCCTCGTAGCCGTCAGATTTTCTGATGGCGGCGACGCCGTTGCCTTCATTTCGCCCCTTTTTCTAAGCTATTTTATAGTTTAGAGGTGATACATATACATTGTACATGTCAACGCATTTATTTTGTTACATATACCATCTCTTTGTCCATAGACGCCAGATTGTGTCCGCGGACGCTCCCCGTGGGGTGAGCAAGGATTCCAAGACCATTAACGCAACTCCAATGGAATCGAAGTTTGGAATAGACTTCATGTAGTACTTGGAGAGGTTGGGGTGATGGGTTGAAGGATTTTCGATTTTTCTGTGGACGCACGGACATCACCCCCGCCGAAAATGCTTCAAAATGGTCTTGCCGCTGTCCGCGTGGTTCACTGGCGGACCTGTCGATGAGCTCCCACAACGTCGAGGTCCTGCCCTGCTGCCTGGTTTTCGACAACTCCCGCAGCGCAACAGACTGCAGCCTAAGGTATTGCACTGGTGGAAATACAGTGCAAGAAGGGACGCCTGGGCCAAGACTGGCCCCCAAGGCAACAGCAGCGACGACAACAGCCCTGAGATCAGCTCCAGGAGCTCCTGCGGTGACGACGACGATCCCAGCAGAGGTCTTGAGGAATTCTGGACCCTGCAGCAGCTTGACAAGTGGCGTGGACTTCTATGATGGTTGATCCTTGAAGCGACGACAGCATGCTGCGCGGAAGGCGCTGCTCGTCCACCAGTAACCAAATCAGGCGCGTTAATTCGTCGCCTTGGGTTGGTTGACCCTCCGGGAGGTCCCTTCCTAAATAGGCGTGGGGCGCCTTGGGTAGGAAATGACCCTAAATCCCCCAAATCAGGTGCGTTCATTCGTCACCTTGGGTTGGGAATCAACCCTGAAAGGCACGAGGAATTCGTCGCCTTGGGCAGGAAATGGCCCTGAATTCAGGCGCGAGGAAGTCGTTGCCTTGGGTTTGACCCTAAATAATTTTTTCCGAATTTATTGAATTATTATGTTTCCATGCCCATGGAGAAAAAGGGCCCATATGTGCGCCTAAGCGCCATCAGTCAGGGCGGAAGGCCCTGCAGCGCCCCTGGTTTGGTCACCAGAGGCTACGAGGAGTGCCAGGGACCAGTGTGGTCGCCTGAGGGGCAATTGCCCTATGAATATTTCAAGATCAAAAAAAAAATAATAATTTTTTTTACATGTGTGTGGCATGTAAATTACTCACGAAGCCCCCCCCCCCCCCACTGTCCTGCTGAATCAGAGTTGAAACCAGGGCACTGCAGGGGTCAGAGCGCCTCCTTGGCCTTGCCTTCCTTTGGATATAGGCAAGGCTTCTAAGGAGGGGGGTGAAGCGGTATGGGGTGCTTCACCCATACCCGCTGCCCAGCCTGTGGCGCTCTTCGCCAGGCCAGATCAGGAATTTTCCTGTTGATGCTACGGCATCCTGATTTCTGTGGGATTTCTGTAAAATACCCCAGAAATCGTCATTTTACGTCTTTTTGGGCTGGCGACGACAGTCGTCGCCTGCGCGACGCAGCTCCAGATCGAAGTTTTACTCTTCGATTTCTAAAGATTTTAGGCAATTTTATTATTGTTTTATCGTTTTTAGAACTAAAAGATTATAGCGTGACCCTTTTCGCGGCGTTCCGCGAAGGTCCATTTTTGCGAAAAGTGGCACGTTCACGCATTTTTCAAAAAATGCTGAGGCGATTCCAAGAATCGCCCAGACGCCCATGGCGTAGCCCAACAGTGGGGCTTTTCATATGTAGGTTGAATTGGTACAGAAACGCGTCGTGTCGGCTACGGGACGCGTTGGGGGGAGACGCGTGAAATGACTGTTTTTGGCTCAAAAATCACTTTATTTCAATGTTTTTCGCCCAAAAACCACTGTTTGGCCCAGTTTGGGCAGGATCTCAGTGGAGATCCTGATGGCGACGCCTCGTAGCCGTCAGATTTTCTGATGGCGGCGACGCCATCGCCTTCATTTCGCCCCTTTTTCTAAGCTATTTTATAGTTTAGAGGTGATACATATACATTGTACATGTCAACGCATTTATTTTGTTACATATACCATCTCTTTGTCCATAGACGCCAGATTGTGTCCGCGGACGCTCCCCGTGGGGTGAGCAAGGATTTCAAGACCATTTACGCAACTCCAATGAAATCGAAGTTTGGAATAGACTTCATGTAGTACTTGGAGAGGTTGGGGTGATGGGTTGAAGGATTTTCGATTTTTCTGTGGACGCACGGACATCACCCCCGCCGAAAATGCTTCAAAATGGTCTTGCCGCTGTCCGCGTGGTTCACTGGCGGACCTGTCGATGAGCTCCTACAACGTCGAGGTCCTGCCCTGCTGCCTGGTTTTCGACAACTCCCGCAGCGCAACAGACTGCAGCCTAAGGTATTGCACTGGTGGAAATACAGTGCAAGAAGGGACGCCTGGGCCAAGACTGGCCCCCAAGGCAACAGCAGCGACGACAACAGCCCTGAGATCAGCTCCAGGAGCTCCTGCGGTGACGACGACGATCCCAGCAGAGGTCTTGAGGAATTCTGGACCCTGCAGCAGCTTGACAAGTGGCGTGGACTTCTATGATGGTTGATCCTTGAAGCGACGACAGCATGCTGCGCGGAAGGCGCTGCTCGTCCACCAGTAACCAAATCAGGCCCGTTAATTCGTCGCCTTGGGTTGGTTGACCCTCCGGGAGGTGCCTTCCTAAATAGGCGTGGGGCGCCTTGGGTAGGAAATGACCCTAAATCCCCCAAATCAGGTGCGTTCATTCCTCACCTTGGGTTGGGAATCAACCCTGAAAGGCACGAGGAATTCGTCGCCTTGGGCAGGAAATGGCCCTAAATTCAGGCGCGAGGAAGTCGTTGCCTTGGGTTTGACCCTAAATAATTTTTTCCGAATTTATTGAATTATTATGTTTCCATGCCCATGGAGAAAAAGGGCCCATATGTGCGCCTAAGCGCCATCAGTCAGGGCGGAAGGCCCTGCAGCGCCCCTGGTTTGGTCACCAGAGGCTACGAGGAGTGCCAGGGACCAGGGTGGTCGCCTGAGGGGCAATTGCCCTATGAATATTTCAAGATCAAAAAAAATATTTTTTTTACATGTGTGTGGCATGTAAATTACTCACGAAGCCCCCCCCCCCCCCACTGTCCTGCTGAATCAGAGTTGAAACCAGGGCACTGCAGGGGTCAGAGCGCCTCCTTGGCCTTGCCTTCCTTTGGATATAGGCAAGGCTTCTAAGGAGGGGGGTGAAGCGGTATGGGGTGCTTCACCCATACCCGCTGCCCAGCCTGTGGCGCTCTTCGCCAGGCCAGATCAGGAATTTTCCTGTTGATGCTACGGCATCCTGATTTCTGTGGGATTTCTGTAAAATACCCCAGAAATCGTCATTTTACGTCTTTTTGGGCTGGCGACGACAGTCGTCGCCTGCGCGACGCAGCTCCAGATCGAAGTTTTACTCTTCGATTTCTAAAGATTTTAGGCAATTTTATTATTGTTTTATCGTTTTTAGAACTAAAAGATTATAGCGTGACCCTTTTCGCGGCGTTCCGCGAAGGTCCATTTTTGCGAAAAGTGGCACGTTCACGCATTTTTCAAAAAATGCTGAGGCGATTCCAAGAATCGCCCAGACGCCCATGGCGTAGCCCAACAGTGGGGCTTTTCATATGTAGGTTGAATTGGTACAGAAACGCGTTGTGTCGGCTACGCGACGCGTTGGGGGGAGACGCGTGAAATGAGTGTTTTTGGCTCAAAAATCACTTTATTTCAATGTTTTTCGCCCAAAAACCACTGTTTGGCCCAGTTTGGGCAGGATCTCAGTGGAGATCCTGATGGCGACGCCTCGTAGCCGTCAGATTTTCTGATGGCGGCGACGCCGTTGCCTTCATTTCGCCCCTTTTTCTAAGCTATTTTATAGTTTAGAGGTGATACATATACATTGTACATGTCAACGCATTTATTTTGTTACATATACCATCTCTTTGTCCATAGACGCCAGATTGTGTCCGCGGACGCTCCCCGTGGGGTGAGCAAGGAATCCAAGACCATTTACGCAACTCCAATGGAATCGAAGTTTGGAATAGACTTCATGTAGTCCTTGGAGAGGTTGGGGTGATGGGTTGAAGGATTTTCGATTTTTCTGTGGACGCACGGACATCACCCCCGCCGAAAATGCTTCATTATCATCAGATGCCTCTCGCCGAGGAGTCCCGTGCCTGCACAGGCATGAGCACCCCACTTGGACCTCTCCAGTGGAAGGTGATGCCCATGGGCGTTACCAACGGCAATGCGGCTTTTCAGCGGATGCTGGAGAACCTGCTTGAGCCGGTGCGCGACTGTGCGGACCCCTTCGTGGACGACGTGATCATCGCGTCCGGGGACCCCAGTATGAGCTACGAGGAGCTCCTGGAGGCACATGAAAGGTACGTCACTCGAGTGCTCGACCTTCTGGTTCGGCACAAACTCACGGGCAGCAGTGACAAGGCCACCATTGCGGTAAGCGAGGTGGTCTTCGCTGGCCACGTAGTCGGGAACGGGCAGCGAAAGCCCATACCTGGCAAGGTGGCTGCGATTGAGCACTGGGAAAAGCCCAAGACGGTCTCTGAGCTACGGGCGTATCGGGGGTTCTGCAACTACTACTCGGGGTATATCAAAATGTATGCCGAGTATGCAGCCCCCATGACGATCATGCTCAAGGGCAACCGAGAGGAGACCAAGAAGGGGTCCAAGAAGGCTCTGGTCTGGACAGCTGAGTCCGACCGTGCCTTTGAGGGGATGAAGCAGGCGCTGCTATCCGCAGTGGGTCTGCACCTCGTGGATCCCGACCGAGGGTTCGTCCTGCGCACCGACGCTTCCGACTACGCCATTGGCGCTGTGTTGGAGCAAGTGCTTGACGACGGGAGGCACGTGCCCGTGGCCTTCTGGAGCCGAGTCCTGGCGGAAGGCCAGAGACGGACGTGGACGCCCCGTGAAAAGGAGGCGTATGCCATCGTCATGGCTCTCAGCAAATGGGCTGGGTACATAGCCCTCCATCCCGTCACCGTCTGCACCGACCATCAGAGTCTGCAGTCGTGGCACAAGGAGCACGTGGACACCCCCTCAGGTCCCGCCTCCCGACGGGCAAGATGGCATGAGACCTTGGCCAAGTTCGACCTCACGGTTGTGTATATTCCTGGAAAGGATAACACCGTGGCGGACTGTCTCAGTAGGTGGGCCTATCCCGCCAGCAAGGGCATGACGGATATCTCTGCCCATGGCGATGAGGCTGAGACCGCTGAAGCCAAGAGGATCATCGAAATGGAGCGCCTGATGGAGGAGGAGGGCGTTAAATGCTTCGTCGTCATGGCTGCGGATGCCCCCCTCGCGTCGAGGGTGAGCAGAGCGGTCAGTGTACTCGCCCATGAGGGAGCTGAGTCCGACAAGCACCTCTTCCCGGAGTCTTGCCTCCAGGACGACTGGACTGACGACTACGCCAAGTCTGAGGCCTTTGCGGCCGAGTATAGGGCTGTGACCGACCCTGATGACAGGCAGAAGTGGCCAAAGGGGCTGACTGAGGAAGATGGCAAGCTCTACCGGAATGGTAAGCTGCTAGTACCAGAGTCCCGGGTGCTCGAGCTGTGTGAAGCTTGGCACCACCACATGCTGCACCCAGGGGTCAAGAAGCAAGCTCCTGACATGCAGCGTCGGTTCGAGATCGACCATATCGTTCTCTACACCGCCATCAAGAAGGTCAGGAAGGGTTGCTCGGTCTGTCAGGCCTGCAATCCCGATAACCAGGACGTCAAAGGGGAAGCCCAATGGACTCCGGTTCCTGAGCAGCCCATGGAGAGTGTGGCCATGGACGTCTTCTCCATGCCGGAAGTGCACATTGGCAAGGAGACCTTTGACTGTGTGGTTCTCTGTGTGGACCGCCACAGCGGCTACGTTGTAGCCGTTCCGGCACGCAAAAAGGGGTTGCTTGCCAAGGAAGTGGCAGTCATGATGATTCGTCATTGGCTGACCGTCTTTGACATCCCCCGCACCATTTGCAGTGACCGAGGGCCCCAGTTTACTGGTGGCTGGTTCAAGGCTATGTGTTCCCTCATGGGGATACGTCATGCCAAGAGCGTCGCCTATCTCAGCCGGCCTAACGGCCGTGCTGAAGTGGCTGGACGGCAGCTGTTCGAGAAGCTGCGCAAGATCCACATCACCAATCCACGTCAGAACTGGTTTGAGGAGATGTGGCCTGCTCTGAAGGCCCATCATGACACCCCCACTCCGGGCGGTTTGTCCCCTCACCAGATTCTGTTCGGCAGGGACCCCCTGGGTAGGGGACTTCCCTTGTCTGGTGATGGCATGGCTATGGATGCCAAGGAATTCTTCGCGCGGCAAGAGCAAACGGCGCGGGACATCTGCCAGCAGCTCGAGAGAGAGCATGCTGAGCGTCAGAAGTCCGCCCCGAGCTCGACAGCGCAGAAGTTCAGGGTGGGAGACCCGGTGTGGGTGATCAGACCCCGCTCTATGGGCACCCACCGCACCAAGACCTGGTTCACACCCGGCGAGGTGGTCCGCAGGATTAATGAGGACACCTACCGCATCAAGGTGGGTCACGGTCACGTTGAGGGCGTTTCGAAATTCTTTTCATTTTTGGAAATGAATGACTTTGAACTTGTTTTCCTTGAAACTTATCCAAGTTTTCCTTCAAATAACCCAAAAATGCACCCCAAATGCAACCACAAAAGGCGACGGAAACATACTACATGCTCGACGAAATCACGGGAGTGATTTCGAAACGGTCCCTTTCATGTCCTAAGAAGATATGAACAAAGGGGGACATATAACAATGAAATATGAACAAAACAATGCATATTTACAACATGAACACGGGTCTCCCCCCAACGCGTGGTGCCGGTGCACTGACGCGTTTGGAAACCCAATCAGCATATGCATGCAAAGCCCAACTGATGGGCTGTCATTTGGTGCACTTAACTTCAGGATCTGAGCTACCTACGATTTTATAAAAAATCGTGAACATGGCATACTTGCGCCAAAAAAACTGGCACGGAACGGCGTCGCGATAGTGCCGTAACATCCGCTTATACTTAAAACTGAGATAGAATTAATCTTATCAATACAACTGATTGAATTCTCTTAAAAATCGTCAGAAATCGACAATTTCCGGATCGGCGCGCGCGATCTCAGGACTGGCCGTCGCCGACCCAAACTCAGTTTTATAGCACAGAAAATGGTGAAAACACCATCAGTGTAAAACTACAGAAATTCCTGATTGACTGATACCAACACTGTCCAAAACAGTGCTGAGATAGCCGATTTCAGTTTGTACACATATATCAGGAAAATACACTGAAAAAAGCGAAAATATAGGTTGCACGAAAACTTTACAACAGTTCCGGGAGCGCCACGAGAGTCAGCTCCGTGTGCGGGAACCCGACCTCCGTGGCCAACATGTGTCCCTGAGCTATGCCGCACATGAGGCTGATTCGGATGATGACTATGCTGAGCAGGACGACTATACTGTCGAGAAGATCCTGGCTCAGCGTCCGAAAGCCTCGGCACCCGGAGGTCTGGAGTTCAAGGTTCGTTGGCGAGGCTATGGGCCGTCCCACGACACCTGGGAACCCGTCTCCTCGTTCGTGCCGCGGGTCAATGCTCCCTTCATGGAGTACATCCGCAAGCACAAGACCAAGATCCATGTTTCGGACTTGGCAGCACTCACCCGGGCGATTGCAGCCAGGGGTGCCTGATCAGCGCCCTGAGCTCTCCCCTGATGCGTTTTGAGCTCTTGTGAGGCCGACGGATCGTCCCTTATTTGCTTGCTCTGTTCCATCTTCCGGTGACCTGCCATCAGAGTGGCCATATACCCCCCCCTGCTGAATCCAGAGGAGGATGGCCCCTCTCTTCTTCTATTCGTCAATCCCCCCCCTGCTGAATCCTTGGGAAACCAGGGCGACTGACGTTCATATTTTTGAGCTCTTGGGGCCTTGAAGCCCATACAACGTTGCGCAACGGATGCCGCTGTCATCGGCATTGCGATTTTTTTTTTGTGTGTGGTCTGGTTCCATGGCACTTGCGGAATCCAGACCAGTCGACGTGTGTCTCGAGACTATATATGGCCTGAACTCAGGCGTTTTCCTGTCCACCCTCCTGCATACGCCTTATCCTGACCGTGGCGTGGTTTGGCGCTCTGTCCAGAGTGTGTTTACACGCCTCTTTACCACGCTTATTGCTTGTCTTTCTGCTCCACAGGATGTGTGCATTGTATGTTGCGATTGTCAGCCCATCACCGACGGATGGACTGTCTTTTCCCCCTTGTGGGGTGCGAATCGGATTACAGGGGCGCCCTGAGTTGCCGTTTACATGTTCTTACATATGGTCCAGCCTGGACCAGTACCTCAGTACATATTCTTCTGTTTGAGTGCCCGTGATACCGTGTGCCCTATTCGCTGTGATGTGTGGAGATCCTGATGGCGCCAGGCGGGAAGCCCAGTTGCCTGACTACACTCCCAGCGGTCCGCCACTGTCAGTCCCAGTGTGAGCCTACCGATTCGCAGACGCACTTGCAGTCGGATGGCGGCCTCCGGTGCTCCTGACCTCGGTCAGTCTGCCTGGGAAACTGGTGGTTTGAGAAGTCGACGCCTCCGCCCACACTGCATGAGGACTCCCTCATGTATGGCCTTCGTGGTAATAGGGCGAGGGAAAAGACGGCCTTGATGCCCGATCCCTTAAGGAGGAGCTCCCTTAAGATCCCTTAAGGAGTTCGGCTGTATCACTCTGGACTCGCGTCGTATGGATATGGACATGGTGCGCCCGAGGAAGGACCCGTGGGGACTCTCCCCAGTCGGCGGGCCTTGGGAAGCTTGGGGTAGCCTGATGGATCTTTGTGGTCGCTCTCGACCTGTGGGACCACCTCGGTCGTCGTGTGTCGCCTATGTTGGCCGTGTATGCCACTGCCACTGTGGTGGTGACCGTAGCAGCCGGCACCCGGTGCGCCTGGTATGGGTTAACGGGTCCTTTGGATGCCGAACAATCGCCGCCAGGACCCGGGACTTGATACGTGATACTATACTTGAAGTTACAGGACCCTACAGCACTATACCTGTTTTACTGTGGGATTTGACAGCCTAACCTGCGAATCAGCCTGAAGTGAGGATGTGACCACCCCCTTCAGAAAATGGTCCTGGGTACCCGCTGCCATGCGTGGGTGTTATCGAGCCCCCCCCAGGGTTTGCCCTAAGGAGGGGGGTGACGCGGTACCCAGAACCCCATGGCTAGGTTAGGGCATACAACGGGTCTCCGGTCCACTAACCCCAAGTACGAAAGGGAAGAACGGTCTCCGGTCCACTAACCCCATGTACGGAAGGCGCCCATTGACGCCAGGTGCGAGCCCGGCGGGAGCGTGTTCCGTGCCGTGAAGCCCCGCATCGGCAACTGATGCACCGCCAGCGGAGATTTGTGTATCAGAATATCAGGAATCAACAGGGTTTTATTTTCATATTGTTTCCGTCAATTTTTACGCTTCCGTTCTGATACTCACTGTTTTGACTGCTGGCGGTTGGATCGCGACTTTACCGTAACCGCCAGTTTAACTGTTTATAATGGAAATGTTAGCGCTATCCTTGACGAAGGCTCTAAAGTCTTCAGGAATTGCGTTGATGCATCCGCAATTTTCACATTCTACACTCGCAACCTTAATCCGAATTTTTCAGGATGTCGAAATCGGATTTTCGACTTCGACATCCCCGCACTTGATTTGACCTCTTTCGAGTCGACCTACGTGCTTCCCTATGCACGAATCAACTTTCCTTTTATCCTGCCCTCCATTTGTCTTAAAGATATGGGCAAAACAAAGTTGATTCGTGAGGCCACTTGTGAAGGTCATATCTCGTGTTGCTTGCGAGGAATGACAATAAGGAAACGTGGGATGTATTCACAATACTCCCGACGTAATTTAGGAAGCATCATATGCCTTGCGTCTCCACACGTGAGCGCTAGTGTAATGGATCATGGTCAAGAGGGTAGAGTTTGCGTTGTAACTCTATGGCCATGATATTGCGTGCGTTAAGATAACTTTCGAGTGTAGCGCGCGTGTGTTGGTGTTGCATAGGAACTCTCCTTGAGTTCCTATGAGCGATTGACACAAAGTTATGCCCTTGGAGGGGCATGACATATCGTGGGGGGAGCTACCCTTTTGGGCAATATGGAGTATGTGCCTTGTGTTGTGTTGCGTGCCCATTTGGCGGGTCCATCGCTCCAAGCCAAGCCCGCCAATGGACCTCATATTGTGCAAGCCCCTTCTCCATACTCCCTACGATCAATTGCAAGCCTAACCTTCGTGAAGGGAAGCTTGTGTGGCGATCCCGAAGCGATGCGTTGGGAGCAAGGTGTGTGTTTTGCAATTTTCCATATTTTCATGTGCCCACTTGGGAAGTAGCGCTCGTAACCCTTCAAAGCACCCCAAGTGGAGCACATACGTGGAATCGAAGGTCATTGGTGTCAAGTCATTGTGTTTAGAAGGATTAGTTGATTGCACGATCCGAGCCGAAGATATTATAATATAATTGTGCACCTTTCAAGGCACTTTTGTGTGTCTTTGTGCCAATTTTGCCGTTTTTGGCCCGTCATGATGTCAAGTGGCGACCGTGTACTTCAACGTTGCGCTCAATTGACATCATGACCCAAGTATGTTTTGAGGGTACATACTTCGGTGCCCAACATATCTTGGACCCGGCGAATAACTCCTCTTGGGCTTGGCACACCGTGGCCGCCGTGTTGGCGATTTGGGACTATCCCAAATCATGGGCTCACTTGGCGACCCTGCCATTCCCAAAACCGGAGGAGTTGGGCGACGCCCAAAAGATATGTTGGACACACATGACTTGATACCAATCCTATGGCACACTCCAGTCCAAGTCGGGCATGTGCCTCATTTGCCCCAACCATGAGTGTGCGCATTTTTGGCCATTTTGAGCAATTTTCCACGTTTGCTGCCCGCCGTGCACTATGTTCAGCCTACCCGTGCACGCTGGACGCATGGACCAATGGACCATATATGACATGGGTGTTATGTATAATGGTCCCCATGGTTCACACACCACGTGGGCGAAGCGGAGCAACCTTCGTTAAGGTGCTAGCCCAAAGTGAGTGTGGGCAATTTTGCCATTTTGGCATTTGTGGACCCAATTGGGATCGTCACCACGCCGAGTGGCATCGAGATCTTTGAAAGCCAAGTGCATGGGAGTCTTCGTTGGACTCCCGGTGGATCGCGTATGGAGTGGCGGATCCGATCTCCAAGCCGGCGTGGAGATATACTATTGGGAGCACCCCGAAATTTGGCTCATTTCGAGCAGCCAAAATGACCCCATTTTGGGACCCCAATTTCCCCCTTCCGTGTGGTCAATCGGTGGCCCCATTTCTCGATGCCCACAGGGAGCCCAGACCTAATTCCAAGTTGTGCACTCAGATATAAGTCCTAGGTCCTGCCTCCTAACCTGTGAGCTATTGGCCTTACCCTGGCCGGGCGAGCCACGCGTGGGAATGACGCCAGTTTTGGTGATTTTGGCATCATGACCCCACTTGACGAACCCGTGGTGCCCTGATGCCGGAACCTCAGAGGGAACCAGGTTGGGTGAGGGCTCCAGGGAGTTCGTACTCGAAGGGCATAGGGTCAGTTGCTTCGTCCCTACCTCTGGCGGGTCCGGACGAGGGGTCAATTTTGGGGATTTTTCAGTTAATTTCAGTTTGGGCTGAAACAGCCCATTTTCAGCTACCAACTCCTGAGGGATAATAGCGGGGCCATATCTCTGGCTCTAAGAGGAGTTGGGACCTGCCGTTAGGGGAGCATAGGGAGCTACTGTCGGTTGGCCCTGAAGCTCCTTGGTTCCCAGGAACTCGCCTGTGGCTGGGCGGGACATCTCCCCTATTGGCAGGGTTTCAGGGTCCGGACTGAGCAGTGCATGGGTTGTGTTTGAGCCCCCGCCCCCACCAGCCACTGAGAGGGTCGGACCTGGGATTGGGATACAAGTTGGGACTGTGTGTCTATTGTCCTGTAATGCCCTTACCCCAGTCCAGTCTTAACCCCATGTGTACATATCCTGATGTGTTGCTGTACATACTTTCGTTCCCTTGTTGCAGAGTGGCAAGGATCCTGAAACGCTTTGTCACATGACATGAGCGCATTGATGCCCCTGTGAGCGTAGTGCTTTGCCTGCCTGCTCACTTGCGCGTGTCCACCGCAGCGTCCCGTGGCCGGCCCCCCACAGGAACGCGTCAGTATTCCTCGAGGAATTGGGACCATCGTGCTTGCCGTGGTGTCAGCGGTCGAGGACAGGTCTTGAGATATCGAAGACTTTCGTGGTCAGTGTGCACGTGCACCTGCTGCGGTCCTCGGAGTAGGTGGAACCATTGTTTCAAGGCTAATACGATGGCCAACAACTCCTGTTCTCGAATCGGGTATCGAGTTTCGGCAGGCTGCATTTTCCGCGACATGAAGGCAATAGGTCGAAGATGTCCCTTGTACTTCCCATGCGCACATCGTTGCGCCAGCGTAGCACCCACGCAGTCTTTCGAAGCGTCTGTGTACAGGTGATACGGCTGTCGGGGGTCGATAGCACTGAGATGTGTCGCACTGATCATCGCCTGCTTCAGCTTGTCCAAGGAAGCCTGGTGGACGGCTGTTCATTCCCACTCGAAGTCTGCCTTAAACATTGCAGTCAGAGGGGCTGCGACAGCTTGGAACCCTTCGACAAACTGCTGGTAAAATCCACACAATCCAATGAACTGTCGAACCTCATGGACCGTAGTTGGCGGAGGCCAACCTCGAATGACCTTGATCTTTTCGGGGTCCATGTGTACCCCATCTTGGTCGATGATGTATCCACAGAAGGGTACTCGACTCTGAAAGAATGTGGATTTGTCGATGCAGGGAAAGAGCTGGTGTTTACGGAGTAGTTCATGTACCAGGTCGAGGTGTCGTTGGTGTTCGTCCGCATCCTTCGAGAAGACGAGGATGTCGTCAATGTACACCCATACAAAGATCCCCAAGTGGTCTCGAAGGACATCGTTCACGACGCGTTGGAACGTCGATGGCGCATTACAGAGGCCAAAGGGCATAACAACCCACTCGAAGGCGCCAAATTGTGTGTTGAAGGCGGTTTTCTCGATATCTTCGTCTTGAATTCGGATCTGGTGGAACCCACTAACAAGGTCAATCTTTGAGAATACGGTGGAACCCCCCAGTGTACTCAAGATGGATTGGATCGATGGCAAAGGATACCGATCTCGTACAGTTCGCGTATTCAACGCTCGGTAGTCGACGCACATACGCCACTTACCATTCGCTTTCTTCACCAGTAGGCAACCCGCTCCGTATGGACTCGAGGATGGTCTGATGCGACCAGATCGATGCAACTTGTCCAATTGTCGTCGAAGTTCATCTAGTTGGCTCGGATCCATTTTGTAAGGGTGTACCCACGGTGGATTGTCTTCCGAATTGAGGCGTATTCGATGATCTCTCCCAGGTCGATACGGAGGTAGGTGTCCATACTCCGCTTTCTCCCGGTCGTAAAGGTCTGCCCACTTGTGTAATCGACTCGGTAGTTTGCGTCGAACGGGGTCAAGTCCGTCATCATTGCCATCGCTGGCTTGCATCTTATACATTTGATCGACCGGCACTGCTGGTCGAGGCATGCAACACAGAAATACTTGATCTCCCGTGAGATCAGATCGACGGATCTCTCTTTTGAGTTTCTGCAACGAAATGTACTCAATCTCCACATCGCTGCACTCCTCGTCGGTGATACCATCGTCCGTTTCGGACTCATCGTACATGTCAGCACCGCGCTGAACGTGTGTCGACGAGTGTAGGTCAGGGTGTTCGTTGGCATGTGGGGTAGGATTCCCAACCGGACTCGCTTTCGAGGAACTGGATGAAAGTATCGAAAGAAGGTCCAGCTTCGAAGCTGCTTGAAACTGCAGCTGGGTGGAATGTCTTGATTCGCCAAAAGACAACCGGTTCGAAATCGAACAATGTTGGATGTCGGCGTATCGCTCCTTCCAGTTGACAGTTGGATTGTAGCTTCGAAGCCATGGTAGTCCAAGCACTACATCCGGCAGAATCTCCAAGACCTTGAAGTGATGACGAAATACAAGCTCTCCGGCTCGAACATAAGCTCGCGTGTAGTACCGTACTTCGACTTGGACACCTCCGGCTGTCAAGACATGTCCAGGGTTTCTCAGTTTATAGAGGGGAAGTCGCGCCCTCTTTGCTGTTTGCATCGACAGAAAGTCGCTGGTCGCTCCACAGTCGACCAGCAGTTCCACGCTGGAGTCAAAGGAGTCTTCACGACATGCGCAAATGCGCCCTCGAACCGTGAACAGAGACGCATGCTCAGGTTCAGTTCCTTCGACAGTGACACCTCCAAGCGTCGAATTCTTTTCGGGTTTATTGGTGCTGGTGGTGGTGTTCAGCTCTTCTCGAGGACGTCCGCCACCAGGTCTTCGGAATTGTCTTCTAGGCCGTTGTAGGCCTTTCTCTGCTCTTGGAGCGGGATCGAAACCGTCCCTTGCTATCTCGACTTTGATCTCGTTTCGGTGTGTTCGACCGTGATTCCCGACGTTCTCGTCCTCGGGATGGCGGTCGACCTTTTGGACAGTCACGGGCCAAGTGTCCTTGTTCGCCACAATTGTAGCAACGTCTGCTTTCTCGACCATCTTGGCGTCCGCCATGTTGACGTCCGAACCGTTCACCAATGTAGGCATGTAACTCTTCTCGGAGCTTGGCAATTGCTTCGAGATTCATCGGCTCTGCCACGGTCGAAGCCGTGGTCGCCGCAGCTGGGGTCGGCATTGGGGTGACGTGTGGCGTAGGCATAGGGTTGGATGGAAACGTGGAAGTCGAAGTAGGTGGGACCATCATAGGCAGGGGCCTCGACACTGCAGGACCCAGGGTGTGATCTGATGTCGTTCTCGATGCGTTCTGTACCTCTTCCAGTTGATACCCAGCCGCAATGTAGGCTTCCGCGATGGTCTCTACCAAGGTATCGAGTCCAAATGGATTATTAGAACGCCATCTCGAACGGACTTCAACGATGTACTGCCGACGCACAGCGTCATTCGACAAACCTTCAACAAATCGAGAGCTGACGAGGAAACCCATCTGGAGTTCACTGGTGTTTACCTTCGACTTGATAACGCATGTACGAAGTTCTCGAACGTAATCGGCATGTCGGGGGAACTCGCTCTCTTTCAAGCTCAACATTCTCGACAAATACACTGGCTCATGGGATATGCAGTCGAAACGCTGGCCTAACACACGCATGAGCTCGAACCAGTCATCCTGTACAACTTTCGTTAGGCTATGATAGTACTCAGCGGCATCACCATCGAGGAGGAATGACATCGTTGCTGCCTGATCGACGGGTGAGGTGATGTCCGACAAAGTGAAGGCTCGTAGTAAATCTTCTTTCCATGTTCGAAATTCCCCAACTCCAGGTTTACCCGTGAACCTCTTGACCAGTTTGTTCAGGCGCTCGACGCGGCGTCCCAAAATCTCCTGCGAAGGAGCACGTTGAACTACGAACTGGGGTAGTGGTTCAAAGGTAGGCCGCTGTGCGAGTGGTTGTTGTGGAGGGTGAGGTTGGTTCGAATTCGAAGAAGACGGTGGTTGTGGTTGTGGAAACTGGATGTTGTTCGGAGGTTGTGGACTCGAAGTTCGTATAAATTCGTTGAGAAGAGCGTAACATTGTGACAATTCATGTTCTACGCGTCGAAGTTCATTTGCAGCAGCTTGAGTTGCATTTTCCGTCGAGGACTGCAAGGTATCGATGCGCTGGCCAGTTGCTGCTGTAGCACTTGCTGCTGTTGCCTGCAATACATCGATGCGTTGTTCCAATTCGATAACTTTGGCTTGAATATCTGCAAGCTTCTGCGAACAGCTGTGAAGATCACGAGAGAGGCGTGGAAACCACTCCCTTTCTCGACTAGCGATGCTCTCTGCGATGAACTTCTCTAACGAAGTCGAAAATTCGTGATGCAAAGGTGAAAGACTTCGAAACAAACTGTCTCTGATGAAATGCAGCATAGCTGCATCGTCGAAGGGCCGCTCCATTGTAGATCAAGTCCAAATGAAGTTGACGGCGTTGCGGCGTCGAAGATTGATCTCGAAGATTGATCCTCCCCGCCACCTAGCTGGCTACCACTTGTTGTGGTTTGTTTCTTGGGAACTCGACTGAGCCTCTTGTTTCTCGAAAATCCCAAAATACGACAAACCTCTTCTGCGCAGGATCTTTAGACGGGGCACCAATAATAACACAATCTCGAAGACATAAACCCTGTTCAAAGATCGAAGTATCTTACAGCGCTCATTCACAGTTGGCATTCGATGCTTCTTTATTATTCACAGACTGCAGTGCGATTGCGACTGCGACTTGCGACTTGCGCGCTGCTGCGCTGCTGCTGTTTGAAGCCATAACAGTAACTCCGTCCGCGAGGTACAGAGATGCAAAAAGCCGTCTGCGGTTGTCCTCCACCCACAGAAGGAAGAGTCATACTTCGTCACATTGGGATGACGAAGTCAGAGCCTGCCACTGTAACTGCTCGTGTACTTCAGAACTCCGTTTCCGGCCTCGGGTTACACACATGCGTGACGGCTTGAGAAACTGTTTGATGCATCCACTGTAGCGGAGCAAAGTTTGTGTGCTCTCAGTGAACTCAGGCCTCACAGGGGTGACTAACGACTCGCATTTACGGTGCATGCAGTGAATCAGATAGGTGTGCAGCTGTGCGTTAACAAGATGCCGGTATCCCCGCTTGAAGAGGACTGAGCAGCTGTGGAACGTGAGGTATCCTTCACGCAATTCACAGAACAGGACAGGGCCGTAGGAAAGGCAGCGTACTTCACCATGTTGCAGTAAAGTTCCCCCCGGGGGAGGGTGTATGCGGGGACGACATCCAAAAACGAGGGCGCGCAGTTGACTGAGAAGGGCAACATACTTCACCGCCTAGCAGTGAAGCGAGTCTCCAACTTCTTCGTTGAGCGAATTTATAATTGCATGTGATGCGTGTAAAAGAGAGCTCTGAGAGCGAGAAATATTTGTTGCGCGTTGTTCTACTCTTCTTCATTGGAAGTGAGGTCAGGGACGCTACGGAATATCATGGACACGCGCCTGGGACGTGCAACCTTTTCACCTGCGATTTTATCATGTTCTGAGGAGCAAATGCCATGTTTGTACTTGTACCTACACTTCCCAGTCAGGGCAATGATGGACCAACGCTCAAGGAGAATTGTGGCTCTCTCACCCCCTCCGTCATCCGACGGTGAAAACTGCATGGATACTGTGGCGAGTAAATTCACAATCACCACAACCTTGCCGAGCAAAAAGCTTTCCACGTGATCCTTGATGCCCACGCTCGGTGGGTAATTGGCGATGCTGCACTGGTTGAGAACCTCGTCTATGCCATTATCACGCAAAAATTGTTGGCACTGACCCATGATAGGCACAATGTTCTCCGGTATGGGATCGGACGGTTGTACAATTTTCCCCCCCGCATCATGAGAGAACCCAAAGTGCCGCAGTTTACGACGTGTGGTTGTGTCCCAGTTTTGGATGCTTGCCACAAAGTCCAAGTACCCTGTCTCTTGGTCCAAGGTTATGGCGTCGCTTTGCACGAGTAGACGTTCAAGAGGTCCATGGGACTTGTTCTCAGACCGGGTGACTTCCAGCAACTTGAGAGGAGCGGGATCCGTAGAAGCCGTATCGTCTAGCAGACCAATTTTTTCAGATGCACTGATGGGGGCTGCGGCGAGTCTTTCATCCTCTTCTATGATTGCTGCAACAAAGGCAGTGGATCCCAACTTGGTTCACGCCATAACCGCCTGATTTTGAACAGTGAGGCTCTGATCTTCGGCCTTGAGGAGTGCATTTTTTTTGATGCCGTTGGGGTAAGCACGCACTATCACTGTGTCAAGCATGTTGAAATTGTGAGCAAGGAAGGCCCAGTTTTCATTGGTGTACTCGGCTCGGTAGACATTGCCGGCAAAAATCGGATCAGCAGCACGCCTCCAATTCTTATATGGGCTGAATAGGCCCGCAACCACTTGCGCATGCAACGTCCTTTCATGTGAGGGCACCCGGATTTCAAACGCCGTGGCCGTAGGTGGTGTGGCCCATGTCGCCGCCGTGATGGGTTTGAGTGGGAGTTCCTTCGATTTGTTCTCATTGGTGTTCCCCCCACCCCAAAATCTGACAAGGGCTGCTTCCGGACCGTGAAAAAGAACCAACCCATCATTGTGGAATGAGTTCCACGCGAATGATTGGATGGGATTTCTCCCATTATCGCACGGGTATCCACTCACGTCCAAGTTAGCCAAGATGCTCATCTTGGTGCGGAGTGACATGCCTTTCGTATACATGTAGGGAGGGCGTCCCCTTGGGCCTCTATGGAGAACACTCCAAGTTTCGGGACCATCCATTTCTGGGTGTGCGGCCAATTGCTCTCTGGATGTTTGTATTTGGTAAAGATTACCGTTTTCAAGGTCCGAAACTTTGATAACAAAAATTTCACCGTTCTTTGACCATTCGTGGGTCAATAATTTTTCCAAGAGTCTCTCACCACGTTGGGTAGGCAAAGTCCACTCAAAGCGGTAAAATTTGTCGTGCGGTGTCCTCAAAGCGATGCCGCCCCCCAAAAGATAAACTGCTCCCCTAGAATTGAGGGATATGTTGTCTTGTGATGGTTCAAAAACTCGGTTCATGAATTTTTGAAAACCCCGGACGTTGGAGAGGGCTTTCTCCGTGATGGCGGTCGGATTTTTTCCCTCACCAAGATCAATCAAATATCGATCTCGGTGGTATTTCCAAAGGTGGTCACCCTGCACGTCGAAACGGAGCGTGATGTCCACGGTGGATAGGGACTTAGGCACTTTGATTGCTTGGAGAGCCCCTTGCAAATTGAGTCCACGGGACTCTAAGTCTTTATACAATATTGGATCCGTGGGGTCTCGTGAGGTATTGAGGTGGATTGAAACGTACGGTCTCTCCCGGATGTTCCCTTCCTTTAAAGAAAAAGCCCTCGTGGGGACGAGTGGCCTAGTGCCATGATGGCAAACAACCATATCCACCGCCCACTTGAGGTCAATGAGGGGGCCCGCGGCAAAAAGAAGGTGATTGGTGGCACGGGTGTGGCGTTCCCACGTTTCCATGGTGAGCCACCCGGTGTACACCTTTTGATCATCTTCCTTTTTCAATTCCGCAAACGCTCGTTTTAGCCCTTGGAACCATTTTTTCGAGGATAGATGCAAATTGGGGGAATCCTTGCGATCATTTGTTGGAAAAATATAGAAATCACGGTGTTGCTTTAATATATCCTTTAGGTTATGAATTGGGTCGTGGGCCACCGTCACGGAGTGCTTCTTTGCGTTGTCCGGGGTTGTCAATCCTTCAAAAGAAACGTGAATGTCGTCCTGGTCAAGGCCCACACTCCATGGAGCCAATTTGTATACTTCTTGTCTTGCGGTTGACAGAAGGCTCGTTTTTTTCCTATTGAAGGTTTTCGTTTTTTGGTCGTTCATCTCGTAGTAAACATAGTCGTTCTTCACCTCTTTTTCGTCAGCGGCGGCCACAAAAGTCGCCAATTTTGATGGAGTTGGTTGTTGTAGACCAAGGTTGGTTGTCAAGGCTGCAGAGTTGTTAGGGACGGTGCTTGGGTTGGCTTTGGAACTGAAAAGAACCTCCATGATGTAGATATTGAGTTGGTGGCCGCAAAAGTCACCAACAAAAGAAAAGTTTATAGTGTTTTCAGCACTGTGTTTTTGCTTCTCCTGCTGCTTGTTGTTGCTGTAGGGTGTCCTGCTGCTGGTTTTGGATGATGAAAAGCTTTTGTTTGTTGAAATACAGTAAAGCCAACTCAATCCAGGATAGCCCAAGCCAATAGTATGCAAGGAGAAGGTAATTCAGGATCAAAGCATGAAGGGCTGCAGTGTAAACAGTGAAAGATGATTAGGTATTCACAGTAACTGCAACTCAGGATACAAATGAATGCATATTCACAGAGATAGCTGAAATGTTTTGGGAAAAGAGTTAGAAAACTGCCTCAGGATCACTCTCTCTCCATAGTGCCATCTTAGGAGATGTGCACTCTTTGTTTTGGCTCCCATATGTGCTGAGGTGGCATGGTATGTGGCGATGAGGTCACTGCCATGTCACCTGGGATCTTCCTACTTAGTTGGGATCTTCCTACTTAGTTAGGCTGACCAGGAATTGAACCCAGGACCTCTCAAAAAGAGGTGCCTAACCCCCTATGGTGCATACCACTAGGGCAGATAAGTATTCATGGAAAAACATAGATAAATTCATAGGCTCTACCTTAGGTATGTCAGTGCTCAGTCAACTCAGGAAAAGATGTTTTACTTCTGATTGAAAGGGGATTAAGGGGTCCACTCCATATCCTGATTGGGTGTTTGGTTCCATAGGTCAAAATGTGTTCTCACCACTTTTGGCTGGACCAATACTAAGATAAAAATGCATGGATGCTCAGTGCATCTCTAATACAACTAGAGTATGTCCCAAAGCAATGGAAAAGCACTTTTTCTTACTCCCCCCTTGTGCTGTGGTGGCCACCACTGTCGCATTTTAGGAAAAAGGGAATTTTTCTTGGCCTCTCCTTGGTTTCCACATCTACTTTAAAATACCTACAGTCTCCCTCACACTGAAAAATGGGCGCTCACCATGGCTGGCGTCCTTTTGCTGCTCTGATTGTACAGTTTCCTACAGAAGACTCAGCGCTCTTGGCGCTGCCGGGGCTCCTGTGGCTTGGTTGGGTTAGATTGGGAGCATGCCAAACATGTGCATATGCATCCCTTCCTCCAAGACGCAGCGTCGACACAACCCAAACGCAAGACACATTATACACACTCGCATGGGTTCTCGTAAACCTGCTGGCGACCTGTGACCTGTCTTAGGGCGTAGGGAGTCGAAAAGAAATTAATTTGCCCCTTGGTGGGGTCTTGGTTCTGCTCAGTCTCTCCAGGCACCTGCGTTTCGGCCCGAACACGGCCTACTCAGCGAGGCTGCGCGTGGGTATCTGCAGAGGCAGGAATGGGAGAATTATGGACGAATCCACGCAAAAACGAAGCGACGACACCAAAATCCGTCAAATGACGGCGCAGAATTTTTCTGAAACGACACACCTGAGCAGAATCCAATTGTGCATCAAAGGCACATTTTTATAGAAAGCGCCGGAAAATGGAAAAATAATGGAATTATAAACGTATGTATCACGTAGTCTTGAAAATGACGAGACACACATTAATAAACAAACATACAGATTCCACCCACACTAATAGAAGCTTCAAAAATTCAAGAATTCGAAAATCAATTGAAAAGACGTCAATGAATCAGGTATAAACTACAGGTATGCTCGTCTTGCATGCCGCATACACATTGCTCGTCTCGAGTCTCCGTGACCGAGTCGTGTAGCAGCGTTAACAACGATAACCACGATAGAACGCGGTAGAGGGATTGATTAGAAAGATTGCAGATGATTAGCGGTCAGATCAGGGTGATTAGTCATACACACAAGTGCATAGCAACGTTCTTCGCGTGCGCCCCTTTTGTTTTCTCTCCTTGCTTCACTTCCCAGCGGTAGGTAAGGTAGGTACGCCCAGGCGGGGCCACCCCCTGGTGGAGTCAAGATTGTTGTGGAGATGGGCAGGTTTGCCCACGTGATCGTGCATAGTCGTGCATGCACACACGCATTAAAGGGTAGGCCACGCGAAGTGCGCACGGTAAACCTTGTTTAGGCTACCCAGGGGCTCCTCGGTACGTTCTTTAAGAGAACCTGAGGAGTCCCTTAACGCTTGCTTGCTTGATAAGGGTAGCTGCTCCATGCAGCGTGTTTGCGGACAGCGTATTATAGGGCACACTGAGAAGGGTATAATACCTGGAGTGTGCCTTGGTTCCTCCGCCGCAAACGCCCTTTCATTTGCCTTTGTTTTACAGGTGGGCAGGTAGGGTGAGTGGTGCAGCAGCATTTTTTTATGCCCTGCTAAACAGGGGCGCAGCTCACACAAACAAGTAACTCCGCTCCGCCTGTGGCAGAGCAGGGAGTCCGACTTCATCGACATCTGCGCTTTGCACACGAGAGCACTCCTTCCCTCCAAGCCCTTGCAGGGGAAACGCGTTGTGGCGTCCCCTGTGAGGCCACAGTTGCTTAGTAGCGCTGTGTTCTCTTGTCATTTCACAGGTGGGTCGCTAGGACCCTCGAGAACTTCCTCTTCGCAACGCCAAGTAGAGTGTGCGTGTAGGAGTGGTAGTCCTGCGTGGGGGCTAGAGCCAGTTGCCCAGCGCTCGCCCACCAGGATGGTGCCACTGTAGGGTGTGTAGGACCTGTAGGGGGCGTGTCACTGTCCCACCCTTTTCCTGCAATTTTAGCTGGGTTGGTGGGCTGTGACAGTGGGTTAGGTTAGTGTTTTTGGCCACATAGCAAACAGGCGTTTTGCATGCCTTCATAGCTTTTGGCCACCCCTCCCTGTAGTAGACAGGTAGGTAGGGAAAAACAATACCTGGATTAACACTCTGGGTATTCCCCCAAGGTTTTGCGCCAGCACAGAAATTGGGCGCATAGGGGAGGGGAGACCCGGGGCGTACCCCGTGGCATCAATAAGCCAACCCTCCAGGTTCAGCAAGGGCGCAGACTTGGGTATAATTAGGACACCACTTCTGCGGCTTGCTCTCAGGACCTTAGGACTAGCACACTCACACATACGCTTTGGCAGGTAAGGGTAAGGTTCAGTCCCTAGCTTTACTCTTGGAGGCAAGCGTCTCGGCGAGCCTCAACAACTCACCAAGGTTGTTCTGGGACAAGTAGTCAACCAGAACTGAGTTTAGGCGTCCCTCAGGTAGAACAAATGCAGAGAAGGGCTCCCAGGTGGCCTCTTCGACTCCAAACACTTCCCAGAGGGTGAGGAAGCGCCAACCCTGGCGATAGCGGTGGCGTAGGACAGACTTCACCAGGTAGAAGCCCTCCTTAGCCATCTCCTCGGCGTTCATGTCGGGGAGTTCGCCTTCAACTTCCATAGGGCTGGCAGCCCCTTGTAGGTCCAGAGCGGCGATTTCCTCGTCGTTCAGCTCCCACTCCTCCCCACAGAGGTCTTCAGGATCATGGTAGCGCTTCAGGTGTTGAGCGGCGCACACCAGGGTCCCCCCTAGACGGGGAGAACACCGCACGGTGATACGGTGTCCATCCACAGATAGGATCTTGTACGGCCCGAAGTATGGGTCATCGCTGGTAGAGCGTGGCCAGGCGGGTAGTCGACTGTGGTGCACCAGCACCCAGTCCCCTTCTTGGTAGGTGGCCGGTACACGGTGCTTGTTCTTCTTGTTCCACTGACGCTCCCTCACTCTCTGGAGCATAGCCTTGGCCTTGTCCACCTTCGCTTGTTGCTCTTGGAACCATTCACCCACAGAAGAATGGGTGTCCTCTGGATAGGGGGCATGTAGGAACCATGCCGGGCGCCCCATGAATAGCTCATGTGGCGAGTAGCCAGTAGCTGAACTCTCTTGGGAGTTCATCATCAAGGATATGACGGGGAGTAGTCTCACCCAGTCTCTGGTGCGTTCAGTTTTGCACCATATCCTGACGTTCTCCTTCAGGACACGAATCTGTCGCTCACATAGGGGGTTGCTCGTGTGAGAGTAGGGAATCCCCGTAGATACCTGGACATTGAGGGACCTCAGGACCCTCTTGTACCAGCCAGTATCTGAGCGTACTCGTACGTCCTCATCGGAGTTGATCTCCTTGGGCGCCCCATAGACACAAAACCACTCCTCCAGGAGTATCTTGATAGTCTCCTCTCCGGTAATGTGCTTGGTACATGGGAACACCCTGGTAAACCTGGTCAACCCACAGGTTACCACGAGGGCGAAGTCATAGCCCCCGAACTTCGGCATCTCCGTGTAGTCCACGTATAGAACACTGTTAGCACAGTGAGGGATGGGCAGGGTCGAGTAGAGACCTCTGTCCCTGATATCCCCTGGTTTACAGGACCTGCACGGGCACTTGTCCACGATAGGCAGGAGCGTCTTTCGCAGCTGGTCGTCAGTCCACGTAGTGTGGAACCACTGCTTGAACAACCTCAGGGTACGGTCAGCACCCACATGACCACTGGACTCATGGGTCCACTTCAGCAGCGCTGGGACTCGGTCACTAGGCACCACGATGCGGTCCTCGTGCCAGAGTCAGCTCTTGTCCCGCTTCCACTGGTCTTGGTTGACCAGGAGGGGTTCAAGGCGTTTCTCCAGGCGCCGGTAGATATCCCCAAACTCCTGTAGGTACTCCGATTGTTGGAGTCCATCCAGGGGGCGTATCATGGTCATGTTCAGGTCCAGGTGTACGTCCATACGGCTGAACGCTTCCTTAGCCAGCGCTTCAGACCGGGCACCAATCAGGGCGTCGAAGTTGTTGCGGCTGATGTAGTCGGCACACTCGTTCTTCACTCCCTGGATATGGTGTACCGTCAGCCGTAGTTGACTGAGGTAGGTCCACCAGCGACGTAGCTTGGCCTTCTCAGGTGGGGGGCCCTTCTGGAAACTGCGGACCGGTTCTTGGTCGCATAGCCAGACCACAGGCTTACTCCCCAACAGTCGTGCTTGTGAGGATAGCACCAGCATACCCGCGAGCAGTTCCTGCTCATAGGTGGAGTAGTTCCCTCTGGCCTGGTTCCACTTCCAGTTCCAGTGGCCCAGAGGTACTAGGACCCACTTGTCGTCAGGGTAGCTGTGCTTGAGGGTTCCATCTCGGTTGAGACCTTCCGTCCCCCATTGGGAAATGGCCGAGTCGAACTCTTCCTTCTCTAGTGCTTGCCACTGGAACAACGTTCCACCACCGCCCACATTGCTGGCGTCGGTCACCAGGATAATCTCCCCTTGTGCCCTAGGCACGCCCAAGCACTTAGCGTTGGCTACCTTGTCTTTGAGCTCGTCAAACGCTTGTTGCTCTTGTGGGCCCCAGCGCCAAGTAGTACTCTTCTTGATCAAGTCAGTCAGTACCGCGCTGGTGTAGGTGAAGTTTTTGATGTTGCGGCGATAGAAGTTGCACGCCCCAATGAAACTGCGTACATCATGAAGTCCTTTCTTGGGGTCTTCGTGTCGTACCTTGGCATCCATCAGGGGTTTGGCCTTAGAGGCCGCTGGGGTCCACCACCCATAGCCAACGTCAAACCCCAGGTACTGCATGGTCTCCTGCATGAACTCACACTTCTCCAGCTTGAGTCGTGTGTGGTTCTCCTGGCAGACCGCAAAGAACTCACCCAAGAGGATTAGGTGATCCTCCTGGGTATTGGTCCCGAGGCATACATCGTCGATGTGAGCCTCCATCTGGGCCCCACGGGATATGAGCTCCTGCACCTTAGGTCTCCGTCGTAGGATGGACAAGATCTTGTTCATCAGCTCTTGGAACAGAGCGGGGGCGTTAGCCACGCCGAATGGCATGACCTTCCACTTGAATACCCTCCCCTGAGGGGTGATGAAGGCCAGTAGTTCCTGCGCGTTGGGCGTCAGGTCCACTTGCCAGAATCCACTTCGCTTGTCCATCTTGGTCTTGTAGCGACAGGAGGCTATCTTCTCCAGGGTAGACTCCATATTGGGAATGGACCCTGAGTGGTTCAGCGTCTTCTTGTTCAGCTCTCCATAGTCCACTACCAGCCGTTTGGCTGTAGACCCAGGTTTAGCCACCAGGAAACAGGGGCTGCAGTGTAGGGGGTAGTCCCCATCCTTGTACTCCAGGACTAGGCCAGCGTCGATACATTCTTGTATCTGTCGCTCAATCTCGTCGGCCTGCTCTTTAGGAGCTGGATAGGGTCTCCTCCGGATCTTGTGACCCACGAACTCGGGTTTCAGCTTGAGGTCCATCTGTACCAGCTTGTCGCATGAGGCTGGAGGGGGTAGTTCTCCGAACACCTCCAGATAGGTCCTTATCAGCTTTTGCACCCGCGGGTCCAGTACCTTGATCTTGTCCTCCATGTCCTCGTCGGAGTGTAAGTTGCTTGCCCCTTGAATAGACGTCGGGAGGTGGTCCTCCACCGACTCTTCGCCCGCGTTAGCATCCTTCAGCCCTTGGTAGGCATACAGAAGGTCTTGCTCAACCATCTCCGGTGGACGATGGCAACATAGGCACGCTTTAGGGGGTTCACATACACATTCCTCCGAGAGGTCGTCCTCATCTGGGGTCCTCACATGGGCACCCCATACGCTCTTCATGAGCTTGAGATCTACCTCCCTTTGCCAGGTGGTGATCTTCTGTTCGAGGTCCTCCTTCAGTTGGGATAGGTCTCCCATACGTCCTTGCTTCAGTGGCCATGAGCTGCGGGTAGGCTTCGCGTAGCATAGCTTTTTCGCCACCAACTTCCTCTTGGAATCCACATACTCCCTGAGCCTGGATCGAGGGTCCAGCTCTTCATCCACGGGGTCTTCCACCCTCATGGAGAGTAGGGGTTTTAGTGGGGCGACGTACTCGGCGTTCTCCACTTCTTCCACGGCAGTCTGCACGAAGAAGGCGTCGTGCTCAGTTTCGTCGTCTGAGTGGATAGAGCTAGGTAGCTCAGATAGTCCACACTCAGAGACTCCATCAGGGACAGGTACATGACAGGGAGAGTTGGGGGCGTTGGTGTCAGTCACGACGTACTCATCTCCTCCGGGTGTAGTTTCAACAGCATCTTGAGGTCGTAGGCGATCCTTCAAGTCACCCAAGGCGAGTCCATCGCTTTCTCGTTGTATAGCCTGGACCAGAGTAGGGTCCAGGTCTTCCCAGGGGATGGTGGTAAGACTTCCGTCCACCACGCTGAGCATACTCCCCCATCCGGGCTTCCCAATGGGCGTCTTGCGTCCCAGAGGCACGTAGATGGCCTCATCAGGTAACCGCACAGAGCTGATAGTCAGCTTGTCAAGGAGGGTTCGCCAGTACTCGTTGCCCCCATGGGCTCCCCAATCGGGGGAACACAGGACCATACGGGAACGTTCCAAGGCCACCTTGGTCAGCACCTTCCCCAGTTCACTGAATCTGGGGTTCCCGTAGGCCATCCCGAAAGAGGGCCAGTAAAATTTGTAGCTGCAGTTCTTCCCCTTGCTGCAGAATAGGTCCAGTACATGCTGCTTGTCGCTGGCGAACAGTTCCACACTTAGGTCTTCTCGAGAGTAACCCAACTCCTTCAGACCTTGGTCTAGGACTTCCCCCAATAGTTGATAGTCCTCAGTTTTGGAGGCCGCCATCATGTTCGAGGGCTCCTCCTTCGATAGTCTCAGGTAACTCGAGGTATGTTCCGACTGCTCCAGTGGCACAGACTCTCTGCCACTGCCGTGGTCCACGTACAGGAGGTAGGGCGCTTGCAGCGTCAGGGATTGTATCTGGGAGTGCTGCACGAAGAAGTCAGTCCCCAGTACAAAGTCGAAGGCATCAGTGTCCATCACATAGAACCGATGGGCGATAGTCTTGGAGCCCATAGGTACCTCCACTTCGCAGTCCCCGCAGCTGTGCACCACATGTCCATCCCCCATCCGTATAGCGGCGGTGGTCATGGTGTTCTTCAGGCTCCCACAAGGTAAAATTTTCTTGGCCACTATCGATATTGTGGCTCCAGTATCCAGTACCCCCAGGTATTCACGTCCCCCTAGTCGGATACGTACCCAAAACACCAGGTCTTGGGTGCCACCAGAGCGTCCCCGTCAGAACTCCGCGGGACAGGTCACCTCGAACCCCTTGTTCCGCAATTTGCGGGCCATCCTCATGAAACGGCTTCTCTTCTTGGCGTTGCCGTCGTCACCACCTTCATGCTCACGCTTGGCTCCTTGTTCTTGCTGGGCCTGCGTCTGTGAGCGTGTGGTAGGTCCAGACTGCCCTCCAGAGGGCTCGGAGTTCCCCCCTGGATTAGGGTTGGGGTTACCTCCGTTCTTGTCCTTGTTCTTGTTGTCGTTCTGGCGATTAGCGCCTCCTCCTCGTCCGCCTTGACCCTTGTCTTGACCACCTTGACCACGTCCTTTCGACTTGCCCTTGCCGGAGTCGTTGCCTTTGGCCTTGCCTCCACCTTTGCCTGAGCTTTTGCCAGGATCTTCCCCCTTAAGCTTCGCCGATAGGCGTTGCTTATGGTAGCACTCGTCCTCATAGTGCTTCCGCTTACCGCAGAATGCACACGTGATGGTGCAGCGGTAATGATCCGGCATCTTCACCTTGGCGCCGGTGATCTTTTCCTGCTGCTTCCCCTGGACAACAAAGCAGTCTCGCTGCTCGCAGTCGGAGGCATGCTGCAGGTGGCCCTGTTCATCTCTGGCATCACACCAGAATAGCTCCTTCACGTTCTCCATTAGGCGGGCGTGGGCGTGTTTGGGGGTAGTCCCCTGCCCAGGTCGGGACCCTTGGTACCCTTTGCCTCCAGAACCTCCACCACCAGGACGGTAGTGGTTCAGGTGTTGGTCGCTCTCCTTCTCCAGCGCCATCTCCAGGAGCAGCACGCATAGATCCTCGTAGCGGAGGGATCTAGCCTTGCGCTCAGCCGTCAGACGGCACTCGTCCCATAGCTCACGGGGGAGCTTGGAGCACAACCAAAACAGCAGGTCGTCGCTGCTGTAGGAACCGGGCGTCAGTCGTCCAGCCCAGTGGTCCAGGTCCGCCAACAGCTCGGAGACCCTGCCGGGTTTGGGGTTGTTGGGCAGGACGGGCAGGTTCTGGATCTCGGCCCTGATGGAGAGGTCGGTCTCGTAGGTTGGGTACTGCCTCTCCAGGGCAACCAACACGTCGGCAAAGGTGGCGGAGTTGGTGACGATCTGCCTGACCTGCTTCTCCAGGTACTTCGTCTTGCAGCACTGCAGGAGCAGGTCGCACTTCACTCGCCCACTCGCGTGGGTTTGGCCGGTCAGTCGTAGGAACCGGCCAAAGTTCTCAGCGAACTCGCTGAGGTCCTTGCCTGTGAACTCAGGCAGGTTCACCACTATCTTGGAGGTGGCAATAGCCTTCGCCTCCTGAGCTCGGCGTCCTTCAGGGCGTCGGGTCTTCTTCTTCTTCTTCTTCTTCTTCTTACCCTTGGAGTCCTCGGGGTCTTCAGGGTCTTCGTCATCCGATGGCGAAGAAGAAGTCATCGAAGGCGGCCCATCATCGGAGGGGTCTCCGCCTAGATCACTGGAGCCATAAGGCTCCACGTCCACCATAGCCCTTAGGGCTGTCAGCCCCAGCTGGTCCAGCTCGGCCCTCGTCGAGTTCGTCACGTGACTGTAGGGCGGCTGGGCTGTCCTCGGGACGAATGGGCTTCTTGGTACTGCTGCAGGAGTCGGCATCGGTCGGCTCCTCAGGCTCCCCAGGGTATTCGTCAACCCTGCCGCCAGGTGGTTAGCCTGTACTCGGTGGGGTGACATCCCCACTGTCGTAGGTGACGCATGGGACGGGATCATCAGGGGCTGCAGTTTCTCCCTGATCTCTTGCGTGAGGTCGCTCACGATTTTCGAAGTGGCTCCTTGGAGCACCTCGTTGATCTCCGACCGCGTCAGGGACCTGTTGGAGGATCTTCCCGATCCTCTACTCCTGCCTCCCAGAGACTCTGGTCCTCTCCTCAACCCACTCAGGGGTGCATACCCAGGTGCACACCCAGGAGCATACCCAGGAACTTCCATGTAGGTTCCAGTGGAGTGGAGTGGATGGGGATGGTCAGCCGCATACCAACGCGGCGCAGAGCTGGAAGCCACCGGCTCACTGGCAGTAGTTGCCTCAAGGAGCGCAGTGGTAGGTGGGCCCATGCCATAGGCGGGGTAGTGAGGCATGCCAGTAAAGCCTGTGCCCTCTGCCATAGGCTGGTTGGTTGTGGAAGTGGATGTAGCGGCGGCTGGGTGTGTGGTGGTTATGGGAGAGGGTGATGCTTGGAGGCCAGAAGCGCTTGGTGCGCCTTCGAAGGTAGGGATATCCGTCGGGTCTTGCCCTTGCTCCTCTCCTTCGTCTGTTCCTTCTCCAGCATCCTTCTCGCTCTCGTTTCCTCTCTTCCTCTTCACAGGCTGAGGCTGAGAGACCATTTCCTTCACCGACAGGGCCCCAAAGGCCGTCTGGAGGCCATCCAAGGAGTCCTCCGCCGTATCCATTGGCCCATGTAAGGGCTCCACCGAAGGTACAGCGTCAGGCGCCGGCCTTGCCGGTGTCTCTGGCGCTGGCGCTGTGTTCACCTCGGCGTCCACTCTTCCTGGATCCATCTTAATCCACCCTTCTGCTTATGTTTGCCTGCTCGGAGCACTGGTTGTACGGCGCGGGGTCGCTGCCGGTGCACAGAGACAGGCTGCCTCTTGCTACCAGAAAAGTTTATAGTGTTTTCAGCACTGTGTTTTTGCTTCTCCTGCTGCTTGTTGTTGCTGTAGGGTGTCCTGCTGCTGGTTTTGGATGATGAAAAGCTTTTGTTTGTTGAAATACAGTAAAGCCAACTCAATCCAGGATAGCCCAAGCCAATAGTATGCAAGGAGAAGGTAATTCAGGATCAAAGCATGAAGGGCTGCAGTGTAAACAGTGAAAGATGATTAGGTATTCACAGAAACTGCAACTCAGGATACAAATGAATGCATATTCACAGAGATAGCTGAAATGTTTTGGGAAAAGAGTTAGAAAACTGCCTCAGGATCACTCTCTCTCCATAGTGCCATCTTAGGAGATGTGCACTCTTTGTTTTGGCTCCCATATGTGCTGAGGTGGCATGGTATGTGGCGATGAGGTCACTGCCATGTCACCTGGGATCTTCCTACTTAGTTGGGATCTTCCTACTTAGTTAGGCTGACCAGGAATTGAACCCAGGACCTCTCAAAAAGAGGTGCCTAACCCCCTATGGTGCATACCACTAGGGCAGATAAGTATTCATGGAAAAACATAGATAAATTCATAGGCTCTACCTTAGGTATGTCAGTGCTCAGTCAACTCAGGAAAAGATGTTTTACTTCTGATTGAAAGGGGATTAAGGGGTCCACTCCATATCCTGATTGGGTGTTTGGTTCCATAGGTCAAAATGTGTTCTCACCACTTTTGGCTGGACCAATACTAAGATAAAAATGCATGGATGCTCAGTGCATCTCTAATACAACTAGAGTATGTCCCAAAGCAATGGAAAAGCACTTTTTCTTACTACAAAGGTTGATTGATGGAGTTCAAGAAAGACGGTATATCCGACAATGAATGCGATAACGGGGATGACAAGGTAGATGAATCCCCAATTGACGGACAGATAGTTGAAATGATTGAGAAATTGATGTGGACGGATATTACGCCCGTGGATGGCTGATTCTGGACGATTTATATTTGAATCAGCTTTATTCCGGCATGGTAGTGCTGAAATCGAAACAAAATAGACACTCAGAAAGTGAAGCCTTGTTTAGGTTACCCAGGGGCTCCTCGGTACGTTCTTTAAGAGAACCTGAGGAGTCTCTTAACGCTTGCTTGCATGACAGGGTGTGTTTGTGGACAGTGTATTATAGGTCACACTGAGAAGCGTATAATACGTGGAGTGTGGCTTGGTTCCTCGGCCGCTAACACCCCTTCACTTGCCTCTGTGGTACAGGTGGGAGAGGTTCAGGGTGATTGGTGCACGCAGCAGCTGCCTTCGGCGGCTACCCATTTTTCTGCCCCAGCCAAACAGGGGCACTGATCACACAATCAATTGACTGCGCCTCAGCCAGGAGTGGCGTGGGCGGTTCGACTCCATCGACATCCGCGCTGTGCACACAACAAGTGCACCCCTTCCCTCCAAGCCCTAGCAGGGAAACGTGTTGTGACGTCCCTGTTAGGCCACAGTTGCTTAGCAGCGCTGTGTTCTCTTGTCTTCTTCACAGGAGGGTCATGAGGACCGGAGACATCTTTGACAGCAACACCCAGTAGCGTGTGTAGGGGTTAGGGTCAGCAGGCCTGGCAGGGGTTGAGTGCAAGTGGTGACTGCTCACCCTGCCTTGGAAGGCCAGTGCTGGCGTTAGTGAGTGTGGTGTAGTGGTGTCTTCTGTCCCGCGTGCTTTTCCTCGTGGGCAGGGGAGTGCGTTAGCTTTTGGCCTTTAGCAAAAATGGGCGTTTTGTATGCCCTTAGCACACTTGGCCACCCCTCCCCTCTAGTAGGTAGGGCTTTTGCCGTCTTCCCCCAAGGATAGGCGCCAGCACAGAAATTGGGCGCCATAGGAGTGGTAATAGTACCTGATTAGGACCTTTGGTCCGACGTCAGCGAAGCCCGGTCTCCGGGAGCCACGCCGGGGACAGAAGTGAGACACACACAGACATACGTAGCACACATAGGGGTATGGTAAACCCTGTAAGGAAGGGTAGAACCCCATGGATCTGGACCAGTCAGGGGTCCTAACTGTGGGCTTGCTTGTCCCCAAGGATGGAAGACACACCTTGCCTCATAACTCCTTGCTTGTCATTCCCCCCTGGTGTAGTAAGCCACCGTTCTTCGTTGGCTCCCCAAGGTCATTACATCAGGGCAGTCCCCATGCAACACATGGTCAACAAGGCATACGCTGGAAACCATAGGCATGGGTCTGCAGCGCACAGACAGGGTCAGTGCAGTGCTCAGCACCTGTCAGTAGACTGACACAGGGAAATTAGTTTCGCTTCTTACGCTGGGACATAGTCTCAGCACGGGTTAGGAGCTGTCCCTCGTTGTTCTCAACGAGGTATGTGCGGAAGATGGGGTTGATACTCCCGTCTGGTTGTATGAAGGCTCACATAGGTTCCCAGGTTGCCTCAGATAACCCATAGCCATCCCACAGGGTTAGGAATTTCCAGCCCTGTTTATACTCGTGGCGAGCAATACCTGCAACCACGTAGTAACCATCGACTGCCATCTCATCGGCAGTCATCTCTTCGAGTTCGTCTGCCTCCTCTGGACTGGCAGCGTTCTCTAGGTCTATACGCTCGACCTCACTGTCGCTGAGGGGCCACTCATCCCAAGACAAGTCGTCAGGGGAGTGATAGTGCCTCAACTGCTTAGGTGCACACAGCAGTTCACCACCTAGACGTGGACTGCACCTGACTTGGATCTTGGATCCATCTATCCTGATGATACGATAGGGTCCAAAGTAAGGGTCCTGTAGGCAGTTACGTGGCCAGGAGGGTAGGCGTGATGTAACGGCAGCAGTGACAGCACTCAATTTATACATCAATGTGATCAGAATTCCAATGATTCTCAGATGTACATTAGTGCAGTAAATTTTCCGCTTGTTTTAATGTTTTCTGTTCGCCGCCAGATGTCGCCTGTGAGCGCGCGTCGAGTCGCATTTGTCTTTCGTGATTTCCCAATCGGATTTATTTAAATTATTTCGAATGATTTCACGTTGTGTCATTATGTGCGATGGATGCAGGATAAGATTCTATGTCTGCTCCATTTTTGTAGAGCGGGTTTTTTGACTATTCATATTGCACCATGGAGTTCAATGGACTTACAAGTGCTTCGCATATGTCGCTCCCAGAGGCTGGATATGGGTCTGAAGAGGGTCAGTTGGGTTCGGAGATATCAGGGGCAGTGTCGGGCGTTACGACCCCTGGGGCATCAAGGCTACAGGCTTCGCAATCACAAGAAAGATCCGCCACTATGCAGCAGTTACATGGTAGCAGAGGAAATCATGACTCTGCTTCTGGAATCTCCACGGACACCCTGAGATCATCGGACTTTAGCGGGGCTATCACGCGTTCTGAGTCACTTCGTGTTCCCCCAGAGGTTACATTCGTGGCATCTCCCCAGCGAACCGAAGATCACCCTTCTGAGTGCCCTTACTGTGGCCATAGACATTGGCCTGGAGTTCATACTTGTGCTGATTGTTGTATGAACGCCCCACCCAACCTTAAACCCGGTCGAGAATCTCCCTCCTCAAGTGAATCTGGTTCCAGCTCTCACGCTTTGCCTGATCTTGAAGACAGCAGCAGCGAAGGAGAGCCGTCCAATACTGGAATTAGTGGTGAATACGGGGAAAACCACATCCAGGAAATCTGGAATCAGGAGTTCCTGAACCGCCAGAATTGGCTACTGGCGGAGGCGAGCTATCGGGGCCGCCTGAGGGCCTGGTTCAGGGCGTCGTGCCAGTTCATCAGGGACAGTGGCCGCCTGCGATTCGACGCCACTTTGCAGGAACAAGAAACCTCAATCAAGCATCTCCTCCCTCGCCACAAACACGAAAACATCCACGCACCGTCCAGCTTCCATTTTTACAACCACACTTCGTGGTTCAAAGGCCTCCCTTTCAAATGGTCCTCCGGAAATTTCAACATGGCGCCATTTGCTTTCCACGACGACTTGCGCCCTCGCCATTGCCACGCTTGCCCCGACCCGCACCCGATGGATGTTATCTCTTTCGTCTCACACTGCCCAACGTGCGAACACCTGGTCCAATCCTACATTCAATGCTGGCGCCCCCCCTTCACCACGGTGGTGTCCCAATGGTGGTCCGCGACCACACACGTGGGGGAGAGACGCAATTTCGTCCGGGGGCTTGTTCCCATGACGCTGTACACCAAACTCACAACCCCCCCCTCCGGCCGAAGAAAACCAGCACACTGTCACGACTTAAAACTCGCCCTGAAGGATCGTGTTCCCCTGCTCCTCAGCGCCCTATACCGCACGCTGGAATGGCTAAAAGACCACCCCCCCCCAGCCCCGCTCACCCCCCCTACGGGCCCCAACTCATGGGGACGCCCCTGGTCGCCCTACAGCACGTCGCACACCGCCCAACAACGCCCCCCCCCCGCCTACCACCCTCCCCCCCCCCTCCCGGACAAAGTTGCACACAAGCCCCCAAAACGCCCCCGCCCCCCATCTCCTGCGGCACACACCAAAACTCGAAAACACGGCCGCCAGCCCCCAAGGCCCGTCCGGCCTCTATCACTGAAACGCGGTACCGCAAGTCAACCCCAGCCAGAGCCTCCGCCCCCCAAACGGCCGCTCACAATCAGGGACATGTTCAACCTCCCCCCCCCCCCTAGACCAGCACCCCCCCTCGCCGCCTCCGCCCCCATTTCCGCCCCTTCTCCTCGCATAACAAGGTACTTCGCACCAGCCCCCCCCTCCCCCGCGAGTACAAACTCACAATCGTCCTCACACTCGTCCAACGTGTCATCTCTTTGAAAAAGCCACACTTACACATTTTCTCACGCCGACCCTCGACAGCCCTAGCGGCGCGATCAATCAGTACTACCACACTGGCACTCACCAGTCACTCCTGCAAATGAATCCCTCCCCCAAGCCACCCCCCGTGCTCAAGCCGTCATGCTCTAACCCCCAGTCCGCAACCACACCGCCTTCGGGTATCAAGCGGAGACCCCGGCCTGCGGTTGTCTATAACGGGGCTGCCAAATCTCTTTGAGATGAAGCAGACGAGGACAGCAACGTGCAGCGGTACTCAGCCCGCGATTGAACTTGATTTCGGGCTCCCGCCCCTCCCCAAAAAAGCTTGGCGCGCAAGAGCCTTTCTCCCCGGCCTGGCCAGCCACAAAAGGCGCCGTTCAGTGCAAAAAAACTTTGCAGGAACAAGAGGATTGCGAAGAGCTGATGGACCAGTTCGACCACCAGGCTGCCGTGATGGTGCAAATGGCGGTCATTGCCGAGGAAAGACGCCAGAATGTGCATCAGCACGCTGGTCCGTCGGGCGCCTGGGGTCCGAACGACGAAGAGGTCGACGAGATGAGGTGTGATTCGACACATTCTCACCTCTCCAGGGAGCCATTGTCCAAACTCCCCAGCTCTACCTCCAGTGTTGACACTTGGGTCGACGAGGTAAGAAGCAAAGGAAAAGGTACAAGATGCCCGTCCTGTGGTGAGTGTGCCAAGGACTGCTCCTGTCGACGCCAGATTTCGTCGCTGGAAGACAGGGTGAAGGAACTGAAGAAGGCCGCCAAGGAGAAAAAGAGGGATGACGACAGCAAGTGGAAGGAGATGGAGCAGAAGCTGGAGAAGTTGACCAATCTGGTACAAAATCTGAGCACTACTGGGCTCACTGGACCAGCGCCTACAATGGCAAGTCACCCAGCACCTACCTCCTCAGCTGCACCTGCATCCACGCCTTACGGCGTTCCACATTCTCCGGCACCCCCAGCTTTTACTGGTTCACACCCAGCTTTTACTGGAAAATCTGGTATCCCCCCTACTGGATTTACAAGTCCTATTGGGTTCAATCTGGGTACTGAAGGAGGAGAATCTTCGTCGGAGAGGTCTATACTGTCTGTTGGTACTGTTGACGATATTGATGGAGAAGCAAGGACCACCGTGAAGGAGAGATCAATAGCCTTGAAGAAAAAAGGCAAGGAAAAGAAGGAAAATGAAGCCAAAACGAAAGAAAATCAGAAGAAATTGAAGGAGATGAGGCATCATCAAGCGCAACCAACGCCGTTTGTACAGCCCTCTGTGGATCGGGCGTTGCTGGCGGCCGCAATTGCTCAGGCACAGGCAATGGGAGGCGCCGCCGTCAACCCAGTTTTCGTCAATCCTGTTGGCACATCCACAGGTTTCAACCTGAACCACCTGCTCAATCCGTTGCACATGAGGCTTAGGGGTTCAGTAATGAAGCAGCCTAAGTTCTCAGGGCACCCAAATTACTGGGCGTCCTTCGAGAGACAGTTCATGGTTTGGCTGCAGACAGAGAAACTGGACAAGGAACTCTGGATTCTCGGGTTGATGGACTGTTTGACTGGCAAACTCAGGGAAAGTACATATAATACCATGTGGAAAGGCAGAATCAAGGAGATCCCCTGACTTATGAAGAGCTGTATTGAAGTCTCAAAGAGAAAGGCTGTCGACTCCCTGAGGATCATTACAGGAACCGTCTCGAGAACTTCAGGGCGATCAAGAAATTGTTTCTTGAAGAGATCCAAATAGCAAGGCAGGATTGGGAGTTTTTGGTGCAGGAGGCGGAGAACTCAGGAGAAGGCCTTTCTGAAGGCGAGATGAAGAAGATTCTTTTGAGCAAGCTCACGCCGGAGACCAAGCAGAAGATCAGGGACTCCCAGGCGGACCAAAAAGTCCTGGGCAACTGGGTTGAAGTCCGAGGATTGCCGGAGACTATGGGAAAAATGGCAGTTCCTGACTTGCTACACTCTATCAGTGCTACGGGATTGAAAGACATCACCATTCGTGAGGGCAGATGGAGAGTTGGTTTCCATGATTCTGAACAGTCGGAGTTTTTGTGTAGCATGGTGGATGGAAAAGTGAAGTATAAGGGGACAGTTTTGAAGGTGCGGCCGTGGATCTTCTCGTATGGAGTCGAGCAGATATGGGACCAACTTGAAAAGTATGCAAACTTAGAACGCCAGAAGTCACAGGATGCACAAGGCTTCGGAGGCAAGGTCAGTGCCGTTGGTGAGAAGGGATGCTCCGTGTGCATTGCCCTTGGAAAGGAAGGTCGAGCGGCGACTCACACGACCGCAGATCACAGGTGGACGCCCTCAGATCTCAAAACAATTCAGTCCAAAATGGATGGAAAGGGAAATTCTCCCAAAAATCCCCAGCAGGATGGAGCACGAGATGCTGACCAGCATGGAAGGGGAAAGGGTAAAGGGCAGTCCAAAGGAAAGAACAGAGATTGGACACCAAAAGATTACTCGCAGCAAGGCGGAGATCCAAGTGGCTCAAGATGGACCGATGCTGGTGGAAAATCTGGTGAAAAATCTGGCGAAAAGAGTGGAAAGGGACAAGGAAAGTCCGGGAATCAAGAAGATTCCAACGTGAATGGCAACCCCCTGTATACGGAGACGCCAGCAAACAAGACCTTCCGCAACAACAAGGATACTGGAGGTCGAGGCAAGGGCAGATCCAACGAATCCAACCCCAATTCCAACACCTCCAACAACAAAGGCCAAGGAGGTAAGAAAGGTGCTGGTGGAAAGTCATTTGGTGGTCGTGGACGTAGAAAAGGAGTCAATGCCGCTGAAGCAGGAGAAGAATGGGTTGACGAAGGACAAGTACAGGACGTGCAGCCGAACGTCGAAGAAGAATGGCAATAGGGAAGCCATCTTGACCCAATTCCCAACACTGGGGTTGAGTGGCAGGAAACAAAGCCCATCAGGGTAGTTGGGGCGGTGGATGGACGCTGCTGGGATCGGCTGGCGCGTTCCTCCGGCCTCCTTTACCCTGCCTGGGTCCTCAGCGCTGTCCGGCGAGGCAAGCAGCGCCAGTTTGTCTGCTGGATCCAGGTCAGGACGACAGATGGTAAGGTTAAACTTGCCAAATGTCTGATTGACAATGGTTCAGAGGTCAATCTGGTGAGGAAAGGCTTTCTGCAGGAGGACGAGGCGAAGATGTCCTAGACACCTGTCCAGCTGGAGGGAGTGAGCGGACATCGCGTTGAAGGTGGCGACAGAGAGGCAGAATTGGCGGTCGGATCGGTGAAACAATCTGTGTGGAGCGTGGAGGAGACGGTGACGGAGGAGTGGTTTCCTGGAAAATTCTATGAAGCCAGCATAAAGTATGATTTATTCTCCGGTCAACCATGGCTTCACGCTCACCGTGTGTCGTCCATGGGACACAGGACATGCTTCCTCCAGGATCCGTCGACCAGCGACCCGTCCGACCTGTATTATCTGCACCCATATACCAAGAGTATACACCAATTCAAGGAGCGAAATAAGCTGCATATTCAGCAAGATGGGCAGGAATGGACAGGGAATCAAGAAGAATTCGACGAAGGAAAGGTGAAATCATTGAACTGCAAGAAGTGGAAGTCAGTTTGCTACCGTGTGATCGACAAATGGCGGGACTTTCTGGTGGATTACTTCGGAAGGAACCACAATTTTGGTCCGCAAGTTGATGCTTTTGCAAACAAAAAGAATAAAAGATTTCCGAAGTTCTACGACGATGCCTGGAGTGAGGACTGGTCTGAACCTCTATGGATCAATCCGCCCTTCGACGTTATTCCTCGTGTGGTGCAGAAGCTGAAGCAATCCGGCGCAAAGGCGATTTTAATTGTCCCCAACTGGCCAAAACAATCTTGGTTCAAGGACATTATGGACATTTCAATCGACATTGTCGAGCTACCTCACAAGGGAGTGAAGCTGTATTGCGAGAACAATGGCAAGCCTTTGCGGCAGCGTTCGTGGAGCACGTTGGCGTGCTTAGTTGACGGGAATCTGGGAGATTATTGGCAAGATGACAGTGAAATGGGAACAGAAGAGGTCATCTCAAATTCCTCAAGAATCGACGAAATTGAGGTGGATCGAGACGCTCGAGAGCGGAATCCCGACGTATCGTCGCAGAAGGAGGGAATGACAATCGGCGTCCCTCAAGAGAACGCCTCCATCCGTTACAATTCGTCCCCATCAGACAAGAATCAAGCCACAAATGTCACGATTTCAAGAAAGAATGATGACAAATCTCCAAGAATCTCGCCTGAATTGACAGGAATGCAGCTGAATTCGTCCGACCATCCCTTCAAGACATTTGTGGACCCCCTTAACTGGTGGGATCCCACGGAGGAGCGAGCTCAGGTGAGCTTCATCCGCCAACAATGCGACGAAGAAGTTTGGAATGAAGTGGCCAAGAATATGAGACCACGACCAACAATTCGCAAATTGGTAGACATAAAGTAAAGTTTATAGTGTTTTCAGCACTGTGTTTTTGTCTCTCCTGCTGCTTGCTGCTGGTGTAGGGTTTCCTGCTGCTTGTTTTTGGAGATGAAAACCTTTTGTTTGCAGAAATATAGTCAATCCAGGATAACCCAAGCCAGAGGTGTGCAAGGAGAAGAGAATCAGGATCAAAGCATGAAGGGCTGCAGTGTAAACACTGAAAGATGATTGGATATTCACAGAAACTGCAACTCAGGTCAAATCGGAATGCATATTCACAAAGATAGCTGAAATGTTTTGGAAAAGAGTTGGAAAACTGCCCCAAGGTCACTCTATCTCCATAGTGCCATCTCAGGAGATGTGCACTCTTCCTTTTTGGTCCCATATGTGCTGAGGTGGCAGGGCATGTGGCGATGAGGTCACTGCCATGTCACATGGGATCTTCCTACTTAGCTAGGCTGACCAGGAATTGAACCCAGGACCTCTCAAAAAGAGGTGCCCAGCCCCCTAGGGTGCATACCACTAGGATAGCTAAGAATTCATGGAAAAACATAGATCAATTCATAGGCTCTGCCTTGGATATGTCAGTTCTCAGTCAACTCAGGAAAAGATGATTTGCTTCACATTGAAAGGGGATTAAGGGGTCCACTCCATATCCTGATTGGGTGTTCCATAGGTCAAAGTGTGTTATCACCAGTTTTGGTGGGACCAATACTAAGATAGAAATGCCTGGATGCTCAGTGCATCTCTAATACAACTAGAGTATGCCTCAAAGCAATGGAAAAGCACTTTTTCTTACTCCCCCCTTGTGCTGTGGTGGCCACCACTGTCGCATTTTAGGAAAAAGGGATTTTTTCTTGGCCTTTCCTTGGTTTCCACATCTACTTTAAAATACCTATAGCTTCCCTCACACAGAAAAATGGGCGCTCACCATGGCTGGCGCTCTTTTGCTGCTCTGTTTGTAACATTTCCTACAGAAGACTCAGCGCTCATGGCGCTGCCGGGGCTCCTGTGGCTTGGTTGGGTTAGTTTGGGAGCATGCCAAAACATGTGCATGTGCATCCCTCCCTCCAAGACGCAGCGCGACACAAACCCAACGCAAGACACAATATACACACTCGCATGGGTTCTCGTAAACCTGCTGGCGACCTGTGACCTGTCATAGGGCGAAGGGAGTCGTGAAAAAAAATTAATTTGCCCCTTGGTGGGGTCTTGGGTTCTGCTCAGTCTCTCCAGGCTGCTGCGTTTCGGCCCGAACACGGCCTACTCAGCGTAGCTGCGCGTGGGTATCTGCAGAGGCAGGAATGGGAGAATTATGGACGAATCCACGCAAAAACGAAGCGACGACACCAAAATCCGTCAAATGACGGCCTAGAATTTTTCTGAAACAACACACCTGAGCAGAATCCAATTGTGCATCAGAAGCACATTTTTATACAAATTATAGTCATCTCTAGATTTTTTAAATCCAGAAATTCATACGCATAAAAAGGCGGCGCGCAGGAGCGGCTCCTAGCGAAGCGCCGGAAAATGGAGAAATAATGGAATCATAAACGTATGTCTCACGTAGTCTTGAAAATGACGAGACACACATTAATAAATAAACATACAGATTCCACCTACACTAATAGAAGTATCAAAAATTCAAGAATTCGAAAATCAACGAAAAAGACTTCAATGAATCAGGTATAAACTACAGGTATGCTCGTCTCGTATGCCGCATACACATTACTCGTCTCGTGTCTCCGTGAACGAGTCTTGTAGCAGCGCAAACAACGATAGGACGCGATAGAGGGATTGATTAGAAAGATTGCAGATCATTAGAGGTCAGATCAGGGTGATTAGACATACACACAAGTGCATAGCAACGTTCTTCGCGTGCGCTGCTCACTTGCTCTCTCTCCCCAGCGGTAGGTAAGGTGAGTAAGCCCAGGCGGGGCCACCCCCTGGTGGAGTTCGTGATTAAGGTTCAGATGACCAGGTGTGCCCACGATACAAGTGCATGCTCGCGCATTCTCACACGCATTAAAGGGTAGGCCACGCGAAGTGCGCACGGTAAACCTTGTTTAGGCTACCCAGAGGCTCCTCGGTACGTTCTTTAAGAGAACCTGAGGAGTCCCTTAACGCTTGCTTGCTTGACAGGGGTAGCTGATTCTTCAGCGTGTTTGCGGACAGTGTATTATAGGTCACTCTGAGAAGCGTATAATACGTGGAGAGTGGCTTGGTCCCTCCGCCACCAAAGCCCCTTCATTTGCCTTTGCTTTACAGGTGGGCAGGTAGGGTGATTGGTGCAGCAGCATACCATTTTTTTCATGCCCTGCTAAACAAGGGCGCAGATCACACAAACAAGCTACTCCCCTCTGCCTGTGGCAGAGCAGGGAGTCCGACTCCATCGACATCTGCGCCCTGCACGCAAGAGCACCTCTTCCCTCCAAGCCCTAGCAGGGGAAACGCGTTGTGGCGTCCCCTGTTAGGCCACAGTTGCTCAGCAGCGCTGTGTTCTCTTGTCATTTCACAGGAGGGTCGCTAGGACCCACGACATGTTCTTCAACAACACCAAGTAGAGTGTGCGTGTAGGAGTGGTAGTCCTGAGTGGGGGCTTGAGCCAGTTGCCCCAGTGCTCGCCCACCAGGATGGTGCCACTGTAGGGTGTGCAGGGCCTGTAGTGCGTGTGTCACTGTCCCACCCGCTTCCTGCAATTTTAGCAGGGTTGGTGGGCTGTGGCAGTGGTTAGGTCAGTGTTTTGGCCACTTAGCAAAACGGCGTTTTCATGCCTTCATAGCTTTTGGCCACCCCTCCCTGTAGTAGACAGATAGGTAGGGAAAACAATACCTGGATTAGTACGCTGGGTATTCCCCAGAAATTGGGCGCTTAGGGGAGGGGAGACCCGGGGCGTACCACGTGGAATCAATAAGCCAACCCTCCAGGTTTAGCAAGCGTGCAGACTTGGGTATCATTAGGACACCACTTCTGCGGCTTGCTCTCAGGACCTTAGGACTAGCACACTCACACATACGCTTTGGCAGGTAAGGGTAAGGTTCAGTCCCTAGCTTTAGTCTTGGAGGCAAGCGTCTCAGCGAGCCTCAGCAACTCACCAAGGTTGTTCTGGGACAAGTAGTCAACCAGAACTGAGTTTAGGCGTCCCTCAGGTAGAACAAATGCAGAGAAAGGCTCCCAGGTGGCCTCTTCGACTCCAAACCCTTCCCAGAGGGTGAGGAAGCGCCAGCCCTGGCGATAGCGGTGGCGTAGGACAGACTTCACCAGGTAGAAGCCCTCCTTAGCCATCTCCTCGGCGTTCATGTCGGGGAGTTCACCTTCAACTTCCATAGGGCTGGCAGCCCCTTGTAGGTCCAGAGCGGCGATTTCCTCGTCGTTCAGCTCCCACTCCGCCCCACAGAGGTCTTCAGGATCATAGTAGCGCTTCAAGTGTCGAGCAGCGCACACCAGGGTCCCCCCTAGACGGGGAGAACACCGCACGGTGATACGGTGTCCATCCACTGATAGAATCTTGTACGGCCCGAAGTATGGGTCATCGCTGGTAGAGCGTGGCCAGGCGGGTAGTCGACTGTGGTGCACCAACACCCAGTCCCCCTCTTGGTAGGTGGCCGGTACTCGGTGCTTGTTCTTCTTGTTCCACTGACGCTCCCTCACTCTCTGGAGCATAGCCTTGGCCTTGTCCACCTTCGCTTGTTGCTCTTGGACCCATTCACCCACAGAAGAATGGGTGTCCTCTGGATAGGGGGCATGTAGGAACCATGCCGGGCGCCCTAGGAATAGCTCATGGGGCGAGTAGCCAGTAGCTGAACTCTCTTGGGAGTTCATCATCAAGGATATGACGGGGAGTAGTCTCACCCAGTCTCTGGTGCGTTCAGTTTTGCACCAGATCCTTACATTCTCCTTGAGGACACGAATCTGTCGCTCACATAGGGGGTTGCTCGTGTGAGAGTAGGGAATCTCCGTAGACACCTGGACATTGAGGGATCTCAGGACCCTCTTGTACCAGCCAGTATCTGAGCGTACTCGTACGTCCTCATCGGAGTTGATCTCCTTGGGCGCCCCATAGACACAAAACCACTCCTCCAGGAGTATCTTGATAGTCTCCTCCCCGGTAATGTGCTTGGTACATGGGAACACCCTGGTAAACCTGGTCAACCCACAGGTTACCACGAGGGCGAAGTCATAGCCCCCGAACTTCGGCATCTCCGTGTAGTCCACGTATAGAACACTGTTAGCACAGTGAGGGATGGGCAGGGTCGAGTAGAGACCTCTGTCCCTGATATCCCCTGGTTTACAGGACCTGCACGGGCACTTGTCCACGATAGGCTGGAGGGTTTTCCGCAGTTGGTCGTCAGTCCACGTAGTGTGGAACCACTGCTTGAACAGCCTCAGGGTACGGTCAGCACCCACATGACCGCTGGACTCATGGGTCCACTTCAGCAGCGCTGGGACTCGGTCACTAGGCACCACGATGCGGTCCTCGTGCCAGAGGTAGCTCTTGTCCCTCTTCCACTGGTCTTGGTTGACCAGGAGGGGTTCAAGGCGTTTCTCCAGGCGCTTGTAGATATCCCCAAACTCCTTCAGGTACTCCGATTGTTGGAGTCCATCCAGGGGGCGTATCATCGTCATGTTGAGGTCCAAGTGGACGTCCATACGGCTGAAAGCCTCCTTAGCCAGCGCTTCAGACCGGGCACCAATCAGGGCGTCGAAGTTGTTGCGGCTGATGTAGTCGGCACACTCGTTCTTCACTCCCTGGATATGGTGTACCGTCAGCCGTAGTTGACTGAGGTAGGTCCACCAGCGCCGTAGCTTGGCCTTCTCAGGTGGGGGACCCTTCTGGAAACTGCGGACCAGTTCTTGGTCGCACAGCCAGACCACATGGTTACTCCCCAACAGTCGTGCTTGTGAGGATAGCACCAGCATACCCGCGAGCAATTCCTGCTCATAGGTGGAGTAGTTCCCCCTGGCCTGGTTCCACTTCCAGTTCCAGTGGCCCAGAGGTACTAGGACCCACTTGTTGTCAGGGTAGCTGTGCTTGAGGGTTCCATCTCGGTTGAGACCTTCCGTCCCCCATTGGGAAATGGCCGAGTCGAACTCCTCCTTCTCTAGTGCTTGCCATTGGAACAACGTTCCACCACCGCCCACATTGCTGGCGTCGGTCACCAGGATAATCTCCCCTTGTGCTCTAGGCACGCCCAAGCACTTAGCGTTGGCTACCTTGTCTTTGAGCTCGTCAAACGCTTGTTGCTCTTGTGGGCCCCAGCGCCAAGTAGTACTCTTCTTGATCAAGTCCGTTAGAACGGCGCTGGTGTAGGTGAAGTTTTTGATGTGGCGGCGATAGAAGTTGCACGCCCCAATGAAACTGCGTACATCATGAAGTCCTTTCTTGGGGTCTTCGTGTCGTACCTTGGCATCCATCAGGGGTTTGGCCTTAGAGGCCGCTGGGGTCCACCACCCATAGCCAACGTCAAACCCCAGGTACTGCATGGTCTCCTGCATGAACTCACACTTCTCCAGCTTGAGTCGTGTGTGGTTCTCCTGGCAGACCGCAAAGAACTCACCCAAGAGGATTAGGTGATCCTCCTGGGTATTGGTCCCGAGGCATACATCGTCGATGTGAGCCTCCATCTGGACACCACGGGATATGAGCTCCTGCACCTTAGGTCTCCTTCGTAGGATGGACAAGATCTTGTTCATCAGCTCTTGGAATAGAGCGGGTGCGTTAGCCACGCCAAACGGCATGACCTTCCACTTGAACACCCTCCCCTGAGGGGTGATGAAGGCCAGTAGTTCCTGTGCGTTGGGCGTCAGGTCCACCTGCCAGAATCCGCTCCTCTTGTCCATCTTGGTCTTGTAGCGACAGGAGGCTATCTTCTCCAGGGTAGACTCCATATTGGGAATGGACCCTGAGTGGTTCAACGTCTTCTTGTTCAGCTCTCCATAGTCCACTACCAGCCGTTTGGCTGTAGACCCAGGTTTAGCCACCAGGAAACAGGGGCTGCAGTGTAGGGGGTAGTCCCCGTCCTTGTACTCCAGGACTAGGCCAGCGTCGATACATTCTTGTATCTGTCGCTCAATCTTGTCGGCCTGCTCTTTAGGAGCTGGATAGGGTCTCCTCCGGATCTTGTGACCCACAAACTCGGGTTTCAGCGTGAGGTCCATCCGTACCAGCTTGTCACATGAGGCTGGAGGGGGTAGTTCTCCGAAGACCTCCAGATAGGTCCTTATAAGCTTCTGTACCCGCGGGTCCAATACCTTGATCTTGTCCTCCATGTCCTCGTCAGAGTGTAAGTTGCTTGCCCCCTGAGTAATAGACGTCGGGAGGTGGTCCTCCACCGACTCTTCGCCTGTGGTAGTGTCCTTCAGCCCTTGGTAGGCATATAGAAGGTCTTGTTCAACCATCTCCGGTGGACGATGGCAACATAGGCACGCTTGAGGGGGTTCACATACACATTCCTCCGAGAGGTCGTCCTCCTCTGGGGTCCTCACATGGGCGCCCCACACGCTCTTCATGAGCTTAAGATCTACCTCCCCTTGCCAGGTGGTGATCTTCTGTTCGAGGTCCTCCTTCAATTGGGATAGGTCTCCCATACGTCCTTGCTTCAGTGGCCATGAGCTGCGGGTAGGCTTCGCGTAGCATAGCTTTTTCGCCACCAACTTCCTCTTGGAATCCACATACTCCCTGAGCCTGGATGGAGGGTCCAGCTCCTCGTCCACGGGGTGTAAGGGAACCAGTGAGCGAGGGTCAGAGGGAGCGAGCGAGTGAGTGAACGAGGGATGAAGCGTGGTGTGAGCCCGAGTGAGTGAGAGAGCGAGCGAGAGAAGCCAGAGTGAGCGAAAGAGAGCGCACGCGCACACCAGAGCAGAATTTTTGCGCCGCTCATGAATAGAGATAAGCGATATATGTCAATATGCGTGATTCGCATTCGTGTATACTTACGGGCCATGGTATGTGTCTATTTCCTTTAGGGGATTCTCAGCATGAATTGTCTGCTGAGGAGTGAGTCTCCTGTGGACATGTGAATATCACCGCCGTATACGAGTCAACTAACACAACTCGTATTTGCTCTGCCCGCTACGTGTTTGCCTTGTCGGATTTTCTGTACTGGATTTCGTTATTGGATTTCATTATCAAATATTTAAGATAGTGGGCATAAAGAGAGAGACTCCAAAAGCCTCGTCTGCCAATCAGGCTGTACCCCGAGAAAGAATCAAAGTGCTTACAAGACAAGTCAGCACTGCACTTACAAGACAATTCATGAGCAGATGCTCTGATGATGAGGCAGCATGCCGGTTGTGCCGTCAATATGGCCGGCTGGGGTGGAGAACCCACACCACTCAAGAATGTCACCGAGAAGAGTGCTTGACGGAACGAGATGCCTTGAAGCAAGCTCAACGCCGTGAAAAAAGACAGCGAAGGAAACTCCACAGAGTCATGGTACGACCCGTGCAAGTGGGTCAAATCACAGGAAACCCCAGTGCAGTCGCCTCGCCAGGTCAAGTGAAGCCCGAAAACCCTCATATGACAGCAATTCCCTCTCCATCGTGCCCCTGAGAGGGGAGTTAACTCTGTATGGCTGTATGTTCGCAAACTTGTATAATCTTCCCTGATCGCTGACTCAATGTCTTCTGCGCCAACTGAAAATTTGTGGCGCCAGCTCAGTCTTCAACGAAGGAGCTCAGAGTGAATTCAAATTAGTTGTGTGAGCAGGTTCTGGGAGCGAACCAGCAGCGAACAAGTTCCAGAGGAGGTTTTTGATTCTAACCTGTATGTTTTGTGGCTTTGGTCACCAGGAATGCTCGCAAGTTGCAACCAGCGACCGGTGGCACCAAAAAGCTTCATCGGTTTTGTCCGGGTACTGTTGCACTGCGTGAGATCAGGCAGTTCCAGAGATACACGGATTTGCTGATCCAGCGCCATTCCAGCGACAACGCCAACGAGGGCGAAGGCACGTCAATGAAGCGACGGCAACGCCAACGAAGACGCACGTCAAATGAGGTCGTCGTCGCCGTTCGTGTGTCGACTCGCGTCGAGTCGCGTCTGAGGCAAGACAACCCAGGCGCTTTCAACGTGTCGCCGTCGACCCAGTTTTTGACCTACTGGGCGCACGCGCGACCTACTGGCTGCGTGCGTGAGACCCTCTTTGGTCTCTAGGTTCATTCAAGTGTTGGTGGGTTTGATCTTGACCCACAACCTTTCAATTGGGCTGCAGGCAAATCATGGGCACATGGACAAGGATCATCCTCCACATCTCCTTCATTGTCTGGTGCTGGGCCTGCCAGGGCGCTCTAAAGTAGTTTGAAGCTTTGAGAACCTGAATTGATGACACTTTTCTACCTTCTTCCCTTTCACTGAATGTTGAACAAAAATTGTGGTGAATACCCAAAGGTTGTGAACAAGTATGGTAGGTCGAAGTTATTCTTCTTTCTCCATGACCAGAACTCGCGCGTGAAGCCATTTTGGCAAGTCGTTTCTGAGTACAGGTGTGTTTATTCCACTCGTCGCCACTTCTCCTTTGTGCTTTAGCTCCATTTTGGTTCACCTTGAGTTTTCAGTCAAACAAAAAAAATTTTGGACAATTGTCCTGGGTGACACTCATCGTTGTTGTTTTTCGACACACAAGTGCGTTCGTCGCACTCGTCGCCACTCGTTTTCTGTGGCGCCAACGCCTTTCAAGCTTGTTGTTCAGTTTTTGGAGACTCATTTTGTCTTAGATTTGATTTCTCAATACTGTGACACATTTTTTGCCTCAAGCGACCAGCGTCGGTTGAACACCGCCTTTGGTCTACAAGACTTGTTTGAACTTCAGTTGCAGTGCCTTGCCTACTTTGTCTAGTCTGTTGATTGTTGGGACCATCCAGTTAGAGGTGTGTACCTCATGAGTCAATTTTGTGACGGTTGTTTTCAAAACGTCTGTTTGACGAGTGACGAATAGTTGTGGAAATATAATTGTGTTAGCTCTTGAGTTGATTGTTGCTTGACTTGATTGTTGAAGTGTTATGCAGTCACAGCATATTGGCACACCACTGCTTGTTTCGAGTCAGCAGACAACTTTGTTCTAGTTGTGTAAAGGTTCGTGTGAATCATTCATTGTCTCCCTTTTGTATCAAGCCTTGAGTCCAGCACCAATGCCTAACCTCCAGGTGCCAAGGTAAACACAGCTTTTTTCAGATCTTTCCCTGTGTGAGTGTGACTCTCCTACCCCTTGTGTTGGTCAGGACATGGGGAACGCATTGTGATAAGCTAGTATATATAGTCGCCTTGTTAGTTCACGTCCGCATAGTCTGTCACTTACCTACCTGCCACCACCGGTAACCTCTCGCCATATTTGCATTGCAGTGAGGGTTAAGTGGACTGAGCTACCGGTGAGGTCAGAGTGTGCTCCTAAGCTGGACTAACCGCTGATTTGATGGGGTACACCGAGGAGTCCACGATTTCTAACCCAAGGCCAACCTGAGTGCAGACAGGCCAAGTTACAGTACGGGGCATGGCGTGACGAGGACTAGAGTAGAGGAAAGGAACCAACGTGGGCAACAGTGTAGGATGAGACCACCAGTGACCGGCAGACCTGAGTGAGTGCCAGTGCAGGACCACAACCATCAACACGGAGTAGTATCAAATTTGAACCTGAGTCTACATGTAAGCATCCTCTTACGTAGGCCAAGACTACTCGTGTACCACACAAACATGAAACCCAACCGAGTGACGGCTTAGGTGACGCCTCGGTGCAACAAGCAACCACCACACGAAAAACACAGCCACCAACGCACAGAGCAAGCGCGGGCCCACCACAAAGGTACCCGACGCACACCCAGCCAGCTGCCAGGCACAGGCGTATGCGTACGCGTGTGATGGGGAATAATTCCCTGCTGAGGCCAACAACCACGAACACCACAGCCAGGAGGACCCAGAGAGGGCGCCAGGCACCAAGACCCATCAGAGGGACCAAACACCACATAGGGCGCACAGAGCGACGCAGACAGCGCGCGCGGCCCACGCAAACAGCAGACAGGCAGAAAGGGCACAGAGGTGCAACATACACCAAAGCATGAGGCTATTGTTTTTTTGTGCCTCCGAGCAAGCTCTCCGGCATGTAGGGGAGTGCTCTGGCACTCCTTACGTACAGACACTCATGCATGCTACACACACTAAGTTAAGTGTAGGCATTTCTTTGGTAACTCTCAGTCAAATTGATTTACTGTCCCCTTCAGAATTCCCTGGCGGATCGGAGGCGCAAGCCTGACGACGACCAGTGGTTGATATGCTCAGTTCTGCAGCGTGGTTGATACGCTCGGTTCTGCAGCCACCCTCTGTCTTGTATCCAATTTTCTATTCAGACCAGCCACAAGATCATTGAGTTTCGCACCTAGATCAGGCACAGCACAAGCACAGAGACAGACACCACACTGACAGTGAGGGATAGTCGGATGATGCCATCAGGCCAACAAAGTTTCGGACCTAGGTCAGGCACAGCACAAGCACAGAGACAGACACCACACTGACCGAGCGGCCTTTTTATAATGGTTACAATCTTTTGCCCTATTCACAGCTATAGACAGTCATGTGGGTTCAGGTCAAGGTTCATTTTTGAAGTTTACTGTGTGTTGATTCATGACAGTTTACACAGGTTGACAGTTAGTGGTGTTTGCAATTTGTTTGCAGTTTTTGTTCAAGCTGAGTAGTTTCGATGTGCCTAGTGTGGCTGAAACTGATTCGCCAGTTATATGTTGTGTGTTGTATGGCTTGTCCAACGGCCATAGCCAGTCGCTGCATGTAAATTACACAGCCAGCAGAAGCAGTCAGACCGACACCCAGAACAGAAACAACGAGCCACTACCACGAGCCACAGCAGGCAGACAGAGCTTAATTGCCACAAGTCACACCTGCAGTCAAGCAGTTTTTCGCCACAAGTCAGTTAGTAAGTCAGAATTCCCTGGCGGATCGGAGGCGCAAGCCTGACGACGACCAGTGGTTGATACGCACAGTTCTGCAGCGTGGTTGATACGCTCAGTGCTGCAGCCACCATCTGTATTCTTTCCAATCATTACCCGATCCGATTATCCAATCATTCTATCTTGCATTGTCTAATGCCTCCGAGCAAGTTCTCCGGCATTAGGGGAGAGTCGCTGCGCCACTCCCTATTTTTTTACTTTGTGCTGTACAGTGTATGGCACTTACTGCGTGTACATGTACGCTGGTCCTTTGGGACGACAGTTTTTTTCTTCTTGCCGCCGCCCACCCCAACCATCCTCACCGCCCGGCTTAGGGGAGTGTAAGGGAACCAGTGAGCGAGGGTCGGAGGGAGCGAGCGAGTGAGTGAACGAGGGATGAAGCGTGGTGTGAGCCCGAGTGAGTAGGGGAGCGAGCGAGAGAAGCCAGAGTGAGCGAGAGAGAGCGCACGCGCACACCAGAGCAGAATTTTTGCGCCGCTCATGAATAGAGATAAGCGATATATGTCAATATGCGTGTTTCGCATTCGTGTATACTTACGGGCCATGTTATGTGTCTTTTTCCTTTAGGGGATTCTCAGCATGAATTGTCTGCTGAGGAGTGAGTCTCCTGTGGACATGTGAATATCACCGCCGTATACGAGTCAACTAACACAACTCGTATTTGCTCTGCCCGCTACGTGTTTGCCTTGTCGGATTTTCTGTACTGGATTTCGTTATTGGATTTCATTATCAAATATTCAAGATAGTGGGCATAAAGAGAGAGACTCCAAAAGCCTCGTCTGCCAATCAGGCTGTACCCCGAGAAAGAATCAAAGTGCTTACAAGACAAGTCCGCACTGCACTTACACGGGGTCTTCCACCCTCATGGAGAGTAGGGGTTTCAGTGGGGCGACGTACTCAGCGTTCTCCACTTCCTCCACACAGGTCTGCACGAAGAAGGCGTCGTGCTCAGTTTCGTCGTCTGAGTGGATAGAGCTAGGTAGCTCAGATAGTCCACACTCAGAGACTCCATCAGGAACAGGTACATGACAGGGAGAGTTGGGGGCGTTGGTGTCAGTCACGACGTACTCATCTCCTCCGGGTGTAGTCTCAACAGCATCTTGAGGTCGTAGGCGATCCTTCAAGTCACCCAAGGCGAGTCCATCGCTTTCTCGTTGTATAGCTTGGACTAGAGTCGGGTCCAGATCCTCCCAGGGGATGGAGGTAAGACCTCCGTCCCCCACGCTCAGCATACTCCCCCATCCGGGTTTCCCGATAGGCGTCTTACGACCCAGAGGCACGTAGATGGCCTCATCAGGTAACCGAACAGAGCTGATAGTCAGCCTGTCCAGGAGGTTTCGCCAGTATTCGTTGCCCCCATGGGCTCCTGAATCGGGAGAACACAGGACCATACGGGAACGTTCCAAGGCGACCTTGGTCAGCACCTTCCCCAGTTCACTGAACCTGGGGTTCCCGTAGGCCATCCCGAAAGAGGGCCAGTAAAATTTGTAGCTGCAGTTCTTCCCCTTGCTACAGTAAAGGTCCAGTACATGCTGCTTGTCGCTGGCGAACAACTCCACACTCAGGTCTTCTCGAGAGCAACCCAACTCCTTCAGACCTTGGTCTAGGACTTCCCCCAATAGTTGATAGTCCTCAGTTTTGGAGGCCGCCATCATGTTCGAGGGCTCCTCCTTCGATAGTCTCAGGTAACTTGAGGTATGTTCCGACTGCTCCAGTGGCACAGACTGTCTGCCACTGCCGTGGTCCACGTAGAGGAGGTAGGGCGCTTGCAACGTCAGGGATTGTATCTGGGAGTGCTGCACGAAGAAGTCAGTCCCCAGTACAAAGTCGAAGGCCTCAGTGTCCATCACATAGAACCGATGGGCGATAGTCCGGGAGCCCATAGGTACCTCCACTTTACAGTCCCCGCAGCTGTGCACCACATGTCCATCCCCCATGCGTATAGCAGCGGTGGTCATGGTGTTCTTCAGGCTCCCACAAGGTAAAACCTTCTTGGCCACTATAGATATGGTGGCGCCAGTGTCCAATACCCCCAGGTATTCGCGTCCCCCTAGTCGGATACGTACCCAAAACACCAGGTCTTGGGTGCCGCCAGAGCGTCCCCGTCAGAACTCCGCGGGACAGGTCACCTCGAACCCCTTGTTCCGCAATTTGCGGGCCATCCTCATGAAACGGCTCCTCTTCTTAGCGTTGCCGTCATCACCACCTTCATGCTCACGCTTCGCTCCTTGTTCTTGCTGGGCCTGCGTTTGGGAGCGTGTGGTAGGACCAGACTGCCCTCCAGAGGGCTCGGAGTTCCCCCCTGGATTAGGGTTCGGGTTGCCTCCGTTCTTGTCCTTGTTCTTGTTGTGGGGCTGGCGGTTAGCGCCTCCTCCTCGTCCACCTTGACCCTTGTCTTGCGCTTGACCACGTCCTTTCGACTTGCCCTTGCCGGAGTCGTTGCCTTTGCCTTTGCCTCCACCTTTGCCTGAGCCTTTGCCAGGATCTTCACCCTTAAGCTTCGCCAATAGGCGTTGCTTATGGTAGCGCTCATCCTCGTAGTGCTTCCGCTTCCCGCAGAATGCACACGTGATGGTGCACCTGTAATGATCCGGCAGCTTCGCTTTGGCGCCGGTGTTCTTTTCCTGCTGCTTCCCCTGGACTACGAAGCAGTCCCGCTGCTCGCAGTCAGGGGCGTGCTGCAGGTGGCCCTGCTCGTCCCTGGCATCACACCAGAATAGCTCCTTCACGTTCTCCATGATGCGGGCGTGGGCGTGTTTGGGGGTAGTCCCCTGCCCAGGTCGGGACCCTTGGTACCCTTTGCCATGGCCTCCAGAACCTCCACCACCAGGACGGTAGTTGTTCAAGTGCTGGTCGCTCTCCTTCACCAGCGCCAGCTCCAGGAGTAGCACGCATAGATCCTCGTAGCGGAGGGATCTAGCCTTGCGCTCCGCCGTCGAACGGCACTCGTCCCATAGCTCTCGAGAGAGCTTGGCCACCAACCAGAACAGCAGGTCGTCGCTGCTGTAGGAACCGGGCGTCAGTCGTCCAGCCCAGTGATCCAGGTCAGCCAACAGCTCTGAGACCCTGCCAGGTTTTGGGGTTATTGGGCAGCACGGGCAGGTTCTGGATCTCGGCCCTGATGGAGAGGGCGGTTTCGTAGGTCGGGTACTGCGTCTCCAGGGCAACCAACACATCGGCAAAGGTGGCGGAGTTAGTCACGATCTGCCTGACCTGCTTCTCCAGGTACTTGGTCTTGCAGCACTGCAGGAGCAGATCGCACTTCACTCGCCCACTAGCGTGGGTTTGGCCAGTCAGTCGTAGGAACCGGCCAAAATTCTCAGCGAACTCGCTGAGGTCCTTGCCTGTGAATTCAGGCAGGTTCACCACGATCTTGGAGGTGGCAATAGCCTTCGCCTCCTGAGACCTGCGTCCCTCAGGGCGTCGGGTCTTCTTCTTCTTCTTCTTCTTCTTCCCTTTTGGGTCCTCGGCGTCCTCAGGGTCATCGTCCTCCGAGGGCGAAGTAGAGGTCATCGACGGCGGCTCGTCATTGGAGGGGTCTCCGCCTAGATCACTAGAGCCATAAGGCTCTACGTCCACCATAGCCCTTAAGGCTGTCAGCCCCAGCCGGTCCAGCTTGGCCCTCGTCGAGTTCGTCACGTGGCTGTAGGGCGGCTGGGCCGTTCTCGGCACGAAGGGACTTCTCGGTATAGGTGCAGGAGTCGGCATCGGTCGGCTCCTGAGGCCCCCCAGGGTGTTTGTCAACCCTGCCGCCAGGTGGTTGGCCTGTTCTCGGTGGGGTGAGATTCCCACCGTGGTAGGTGACGCGTGGGACGGGATCATCAGGGGCTCCAGTTTCTCACGGATCTCTTGAGTGAGGTCGCCCACGATTTTTGAAGTGGCTCCTCGGAGCACCTCTTTGATCTCCGACCGCGTCAGGGACCTGTTGGAGGATCTTTCCGATCCTCTACTCCTGCCACCAAGAGATTCAGGTCCTCTCCTCAACCCACTCAAGGTTGCATAGCCAGGTGCATACCCAGGAACATCCGTATAGGTTCCAGTAGCAGGTAGTGGATGGGGATATTCAGCCGCATACCATCGCGGCGCAGAGCTGGTAGCCACCGGCTCACTGGCAGTAGTTGCCTCATGGAGCGTAGTGGTAGGTGGGCCCATACCATAGGCGGGGTAGGGAGGCATGCCAGTAAAGCCTGTGCCCTCTGCCATAGGCGGGTTGGTTGTGGAAGTGGATGTTGCAGCGGCTGGGAGTGTGGTGGTTAAAGGAGAGGGTGATGCGTGGAGGCCTGAAGCGCTTGGTGCGCCTTCGAAGGTAGGGACATTCATCAGGTCTTGCCCTTGTTCCTCTCCTTTGTCTGCTTCGTCTCCCGCATCCTTCTCGCTCTCTCTCTTCCTCTTCACAGGCTGAGAGACCACCTCTTCGACAGACAGGGCCCCGAAGGCAGTCTGGAGTCCTTCCAGGGAGTCCTCAGCCGCATCCACTGGCCCATGTAAGGGCTCCGCCGAAGGTACAGCGCCAGGTGCTGGCCTTGCTGGTGCCTCAGGCGCTGGCGCTGTCTTCACGTCGGCGTCCTCCTTCCTTGTGTCCATCTTCAGTCACCCTTCTGCTTATATGTGCCTGTACCTGGCGCACTGGATGTACGGCGCGGGGTTGCTGCCGGTGCGCAGAGACAGACTGCCTCTTGCTACCAGTAAAGTTTATAGTGTTTTCAGCTGTTTGGCGAGGTCGCAAAATATAGGACACTCACCGAAAAAGACGAACAATAGAGTCGCGACGGCGAAGAAACTGAGCGTTGCTTGCCCCAAACCACCTAGCAAAGTGCGTGCCCTAGGCGCTAGGGACTTGTGCGCGCCCCAAAACAACCCACACATAGACAACAACAACGCCACCGGCCGCCGACAAGCAAGTATGTTATGTGCCACGCACCGCGAAAAACCAACGAAACAAACACAACGCGGAAAGAGGTAGACAAGGAGAAAACATAGGTAACGAACCGCACCACGGTGGAGATATACCAAGTACACGACCAAGCAATGCAAGCCCACTCATGTAGGAAATACGCGCGAAGGGGATCACAACAAAAAGAGCAAGAAGCCGCACATGTACCCAAGTATGTTGAATGTCGTGCATGAAAAATACACACAAGCAACAACAACGCCACCGGCCGCCGGAAAGCAAGTATGTTATGTGCATATGTGCCATATGTTGTGTGCATAACGCCGTAACAAGCGCAAAACAAGTAAAGTGATAAGCAACGCCAAAGTGCGCCGCCACGAAAAGCGCAACGAAAACCGCACCGGCAAGGAAAACCAACAAGAGGTAGCACCGAAAGAACGCCTATGCTCACCCCCACTCGCATAGGGAAAGAAAGGTATGCCCGCACGCGCATGCCCGGAACGCCGCAAGGCCAACACCGCCGCGGACGAGCGGCAAGGTATGAAGGGACAAACAGGGAGGAACAAAAAGACCACCGAGGTAAAGCACAACACAACAAAAAACAAAAAAAAAAAAAAAAAAAAAAAAAAAAAAAAAAAAAAACCAAGCATACACACGTGACTAGTGGGGTCCAAGTATGTTGCCACGCTACGCTACGTAACCGAGACGTGCCCACCGCCCACCCACACGCCCGCTTATGTAGGAGGCGAAGGGGAGCGAAAGGGAACAAAAGGTATGCCGCCGCATGCAAACGAATAGTAGACAAGCCACACACCGCCACCAAGAACGCAAGTATGTTACCATGTCGTGCCACGTCGCCAACCGCGGAGTTGCGTGGGTTAGAACACACAAGTAGCCACGGAGGGGGATAGGAAGAGCAAACACACAAATGGCATAGCGCCGGCGAGTGCCGGGTCCCAACAAACACACGTGCACGCACCCGTGTCCTATCCGCACAGGTCCCGAAGAGAAGCGTATGCTCGTGTCGTCCGGGCGTCCGGGCGTTAAAGTAGGGTTGTCTTAGACGCTTAGGCAAGTATTGCGTCGTGCCGTCGTCACACATAAGCGAACGCCCGACAAGGCGGGAGGACTAGAACACGTCAAGGTAGTGGGGAAAGAGGCAGGTATGTTGAATGTCACGCCGCGCACGCGGAACGGGCGACGAGAACAGGTAGCGACCAAAGGGGGGTGGAAACAAGCCGGGAGCAAATGGGGCGATAAACCAACACGCAAGCCGGTCGCACATGAATGTCGCATGACGTACCGGCCAGCTCGAGGTGCCGTGCCGCGACAAAACCGCCGCCGCCGCACGTTTGCTTACGCACCCTTCTCTCCCTACGCAGGTTCAAAAGAGGAAGCCCGGGCCGACAAGAAAAAAGACAGAGACACACAACAAAGCGGAGGCAGGGAAAAAGTGCATGCTAGGGAGAGGGGTAGAGGAAAGGGTAAAGAGCAACGAAGCCGCGAAAGGAACAAGGGGAAGCCAGCGAACGAGCAAGGGGCGCACACAGAGGAGGGGACACGGCGGGCACACGGCGAGCACAACACCGCACCGAGACACCGGAGAGGGGAGCACCGGGGGACCAAGGAAAGAGCAGCACCACACACCACGACACGCACGGCACAGGCACCACACACACCGCACACACCCAACGAACCCCGGCAACCCACCCGGCAGTGGGCGGGCAGACGGGAGAGGGACAGCGCCTGACCCCAAGCGCCCCTCACCATGGTGGAAGGCACCCCCCCCGGGGACGCCTTTCCGCCACCCCCACAGCGAGCAACGCCGGCCCGCAAGGGCGCACGCTGTGGGGCCGGTGCCGGGCCCCCACGCCCACACCGACCGCACCCGGGACACGCGGGTCGCGGAACCCTGGCTGCACGCTCCGGAGGACGGGCAGCCGGGGGAGGGACAGCGCCTGGCACCAGGCGCCCCTCACAACGGTGGAAGGCAGCCCCCCCCGGGGACGCCCTTCCGCCACCCCCACAGCGAGCAACGCCGGCCCGCAAGGGCGCACGCTGTGGGGCCGGTGCTGGGTCCACACGCCCGCATCGACCGCACCCGGGACACACGGGTCGCGGAACCCTGGCTGCACGCTCCGGAAGACGAGCGGCCGGGGGAGGGACAGCGCCTGGCACCAAGCGCCCCTCACAACGGTGGAAGGCAGCCCCCCCCGGGGACGCCCTTCCGCCACCCCCACAGCGAGCAACGCCGGCCCGCAAGGGCGCACGCTGTGGGGCCGATGCTGGGTCCACACGCCCGCATCGACCGCACCCGGGACACACGGGTCGCGGAACCCTGGCTGCACGCTCCGGAGGACGAGCGGCCGGGGGAGGGGCAGCGCCTGACACCAGGCGCCCCTCACAACGGTGGAAGGCACCCCCCCCGGGGACGCCCTTCCGCCACCCCCACAGCGAGCAACGCCGGCCCGCAAGGGCGCACGCTGTGGGGCCGGTGCTGGGTCCACACGCCCGCATCGACCGCACCCGGGACGCACGGGTCGCGGAACCCTGGCTGCGCGCTCCGGAGGACGAGCAGCCGGGGGAGGGACAGCGCCTGACACCAGGCGCCCCTCACAACGGTGGAAGGCAGCCCCCCCCGGGGACGCCCTTCCGCCACCCCCACAGCGAGCAACGCCGGCCCGCAAGGGCGCACGCTGTGGGGCCGGTGCTGGGTCCACACGCCCGCATCGACCGCACCCGGGACACACGGGTCGCGGAACCCTGGCTGCACGCTCCGGAGGACGAGCGGCCGAGGGAGGGGCAGCGCCTGACACCAGGCGCCCCTCACGACGGTGGAAGGCACCCCCCCCGGGGACGCCCTTCCGCCACCCCCACAGCGAGCAACGCCGGCCCGCAAGGGCGCACGCTGTGGGGCTGGTGCTGGGTCCACACGCCCGCATCGACCGCACCCGGGACACACGGGTCGCGGAACCCTGGCTGCGCGCTCCGGAGGACGAGCAGCCGGGGGAGGGACAGCGCCTGACACCAGGCGCCCCTCACGACGGTAGAAGGCACCCCCCCCGGGGACGCCCTTCTGCCGCCCCCACAGCGAGCAACGCCGGCCCGCAAGGGCGCACGCTGGGGGGCCGGAGCTGGGTCCACACGCCCACATCGACCGCACCCGGGACACACGGGTCGCGGAACCCTGGCTGCACGCTCCGGAGGACGGGCGGCCGGGGGAGTGACAGCGCCTGACACCAGGCGCCCCTCACAACGGTGGAAGGCAGCCCCCCCGGGGACGCCCTTCCGCCACCCCCATAGCGAGCAACGCCAGCCCGCAAGGGCGCACGCTGTGGGGCCGGTGCTGGGTCCACACGCCCGCATCGACCGCACCCGGGACGCGCGGGTCGCGGAACCCTAGCTGCACGCTCCGGAGGACGAGCGGCCGGGGGAGGGACAGCGCCTGACACCAGGCGCCCCTCACAACGGCGGAAGGCAACCCCCCCGGGGACGCCCTTCCGCCACCCCCACAGCGAGCAACGCCGGCCCGCAAGGGCGCACGCTGTGGGGCCGGTGCTGGGTCCACACGCCCGCACCGACCGCACCCGGGACACACGGGTCGCGGAACCCTGGCTGCACGCTCCGGAGGACGAGCGGCCGGGGAAGGGGCAGCGCCTGACACCAGGCGCCCCTCACAACGGTGGAAGGCACCCCCCCCGGGGACGCCCTTCCGCCACCCCCACAGCGAGCAACGGCGGCCCGCAAGGGCGCACGCTGCGGGGCCAGTGCTGGGTCCACACGCCCGCATCGACCGCACCCGGGACACACGGGTCGCAGAACCCCGGCTGCGCGCTCCAAAGGACGAGCGGCCGGGGGAGGGACAGCGCCTGACGCCAGGCGCCCCTCACAACGGTGGCAGGCACCCCCCCCGGGGGCGCCCCTCCACCACCCCCACAGCGAGCAACGCCGGCCCGCAAGGGCGCACGCTGTGGGGCCGGTGCTGGGTCCACACGCCCGCACCGACCGCGCCCGGGACACGCGGGTCGCGGAACCCTGGCTGCACGCTCCGGAGGACGAGCGGCCGCGGGAGGGACAGCGCCTGACACCAGGCGCCCCTCACAACGGTGGAAGGCACCCCCCCCGGGGACGCCCTCCCGCCACCCCCACAGCGAGCAACGCCGGCCCGCAAGGGCGCACGCTGTGAGGCCGGTGCTGGGTCCACACGCCCGCATCGACCGCACCCGGGACACGCGGGCCACGGAGCCCTGGCTGCACGCTCCGGAGGACCCACACAGGCCCGGGAGCAGGCGGGGTGGCCCCCCCCCCCCCCCCCCGCACCCACCCCAGCTGGGGAGCCACAGGCGCGGCCCTCCGCCCCCCCAGGGCCGGGGGGGCGCCCCCACCCACAGGAGGAACGGCGACACGGTAAGGGCGGCGGCGGCTGGACCTGCCCCCACGGACCCAAACCGGCGTGCCGGAGCAACGCGCACAACGGAGCACGAAGGAGGCCGCGCCCCACATGACCCTCCCGTGACCACAGCCCACTCCGAGGGGAAGGAGGGGGGGTTTGCAGGTCAGCCGGGGCCCCCGGGGGAGCGGTCCACGGGCCGCCCCTCACCCCCCCCCGCCCCGGGGCGGCACGTCAGCCCCGACCGCACGCGCGCGCCGGAGGGGAGGGCCAGAAAGGGGTACCACAGGCCGCCGCCCGGAACGAGAGCGGGGAGGCCGCAGCGCGACACCCCCCCCGAGGCAAGGGGAATGGGCCCCCCCACCCGAGAGGGGGGCCGGAGTGTGACCCGCCCCCCCCGCTCCGGCCGCCGGCCCACAAGGGGGCCGCGAAGAACAAACGGGCCCACGCCTGCGCACAGGGACGCCGCACAGATCGTACCCGGAGAGGCTGGGTGAACACGAACCGGAGTGGTATGGGGGGCCACGCCCCCCATGGACGGCGCAACGCCAGTGACGCCCAGGGAAGGCAGAGGGACGGAAAGAGACAGAGCGACCCCCCGCCCTACAGTCAGTCGGCGACCCGGTGGTGCTGCTACGGCGAACCAACGCACCCCACCCAGCCCCCTCCCCAGTCCCGACCCCGTGCGCGTGGACTGCGCGTGGACGGCGCACAGCCCCACCCTCAAGGCAGGATACATAGCCGACGACACCCCTCAGCGGCGTAAGAGACTCCCGCGGACGAGGGCACCCCCCCGGGGACGCCCAGCCGCCGCCCCCGCAACCCCAAGCCAAGTAGGGGGGAACCGGGACCGGACCGCCCCCCCCCAAGCACGCCAGACGGAGCACGGGACCGGGGCAGGACACGCGGAGGGGCACGGACCACATGGAACGGCCCTACCAGCGCCCAGTGCCGGGACCACGCGAGATGCGCGCGCCACACCACCCAGCGGGGAGCGGACACCGCGAGAGCGCGAGCGCACACACACGAAAAGGACACGCGGGGACCACCAGAAGGGCAACCGGACCGAGCGCGCGGAACGCACAGACCACCTGGAATGGCGTACCAGCGAGCGAGGGTAAGGGACACCCGGACGGGACGGCCCGCCACACGCAACGCGGGATACGCGGGGCGGGAAGGGGGAAGAAGGGGAAACACAACACCAGGTACCGGCCCGAACCCCCCCGAACCGGCCGCGAGCGCCGCGCACACACAGACGGGACACTGCACCCGCCAAGGCAGTAGTGACGCACAGCGCCACGCCCCAACCCCTAGGCTCGGCAGCCACCGCGCCAGCCCAAGGGGGTCCCACTGGCGACAAGCCAGTAGCACGGGCCCGGCGGCGCCGGTGCCCCGGGCGACCACGCATTAGGGGGGCGACGCAGTGGGTAAGCGCCCGCGGCCACGGCTGCGAATTGATGCACTGACCGGGGAGTGGCGAAACGGGGACGCCGGGGAAGGACGGGGCTCCGAGCTCTGTGAACCCGGGGGACTCCGCCACCAGGCAGGAGGTGCGTCTTGGAGGGCCCCCCACTAGGACCCGGTGGGGAGGATATCACCTGGCCCGACCAGGTGGCCCCCCGGGGCCGAAAGGCGTCTAGTACCCGCAAAATCAAACCTCAAACCTCAAACCTATAGTGTTTTCAGCACTGTGTTTTTGTCTCTCCTGCTGCTTGCTGCTGGTTTAGGGTTTCCCGCTGCTTGTTTTTGGAGATGAAAACCTTTTGTTTGCAGAAATATAGTCAATCCAGGATAACCCAAGCCAGAGGTGTGCAAGGAGAAGAGAATCAGGATCAAAGCATGAAGGGCTGCAGTGTAAACAGTGAAAGATGATTGGATATTCACAGAAACTGCAACTCAGGTCAAATCGGAATGCATATTCACAAAGATAGCTGAAATGTTTTGGAAAAGAGTTGGAAAACTGCCCCAAGGTCACTCTATCGCCATAGTGCCATCTCAGGAGATGTGCACTCTTCGTTTTGGGTCCCATGTGTGCTGAGGTGGCAGGGCATGTGGCGATGAGGTCACTGCCATGTCACATGGGATCTTCTTACTTAGCTAGGCTGACCAGGAATTGAACCCAGGACCTCTCAAAAAGAGCTGCCCAGCCCCCTAGGGTGCATACCACTAGGATAGCTAACAATTCATGGAAAAACATAGATAAATTCATAGGCTCTGCCTTGGATATGTCAGTTCTCAGTCAACTCAGGAAAAGATGTTTTGCTTCACATTGAAAGGGGATTAAGGGGTCCACTCCATATCCTGATTGGGTGTTTGGTTCCATAGGTCAAAATGTGTTATCACCAGTTTTGGTGGGACCAGTACTAAGATAGAAATGCCTGGATGCTCAGTGCATCTCTAATACAACTAGAGTATGCCTCAAAGCAATGGAAAAGCACTTTTTCTTACTCATAATGTCGGTGATTAAATGTGGGAATCAGGTCGACGGAGACAAGATATCTGCAAGAAGGGATGCAGTGTTCGAAGATTATAAAGATGACGTGCTGAGTGGGAAGTTGTGGAAAAACCCCCTAATTCGATTTGAAAATGGGGAAGCCAAGATGGAGATAATCCAAGGCTCAAAGGTGCTCAAACAACGTCCATTCTATCTACACGGCACCAAAGCAGATGCCCTGCGAAAGATTATTGAGCGCAATCTCTATGAGTTCGGTTGGTTGGAGGGCTGCATGAGTTCTGAGTGGTGTTCAGCACCATTTACTGTGACAAAACCCCCACCTGCTGACCAATCCAGCATAGATGCTTGGCTTCTAGTGGTGGATTACAGAGCTCTGAATGCCGCCACGGTACCTGACGCGCATCCCCTTCTTTTAATCGAGAAGGAGATCGCCGCGAGAGCAAAAGGTAAGCTCTTTACTGTGTTGGATTTGCGCCATGGCTTTCACCAAATGCCACTTCGAAAGGAGGATAGGCATTTGACGGCAATGTGCACGCCCTGTGGCACTGTCCAGTGGACTGTACTGCCGATGGGTCTGAAGAATGCGCCGTCGATGTTCCAGAAGATGATGGAGACTGTTTTATTTCAGAAGCACAAGTCTCTGAATTTACAAGAATTCTGCAGCATCTACATTGACGACCTTCTGATTGCCACGCCGTTGGGGAAAAACTTTGATGAGTGCCTGAAGTTGCACGAAGAACAAGTCCGAAAAGTGCTCGAAGTTCTTTGACAAGAGAAGCTCGTGTGTGGACCCAAGAAGGGCAAAATGTTCCTCCAGAGTGTGGAATTTTGTGGCTCTGTCTTGGAAGATGGGACAAGAAGACCGGCCCCAGGGAAAATGGCTGCCCTGCAGCTATGGGAAAGGCCTAAAACCATCACGCAGCTTCGTGCCTTTTTAGGCTGCTGCAATTATTACCACGAGTTCCTTCCCCTCTACGCCAAGTTCTCTGGTCCATTGACAGAGTTACTCAAGGTTGGCAAAATAGAAGGAAAGAAGGGATCTCAAGTCAAGCTCAAGTGGACGCCAGAATCTGAAGAGGCCTTTACTGGTCTCAAGGAAGCACTGGCAAATGTGGTTACATTAAAGACTCCGTGGTTGGATGGAAGACCTTTTTATATTCGTACAGACGCCAGTCGTTACGCCATTGGTGCTACGGTCGAACAAGTCGATGACGAAGGTCACCATCATCCTCTGGCTTTCTGGTCTCACAAGCTTACAACAAGACAGCGAAATTGGAGTCCAAGGGAACAAGAAGCCTACGCAATCCTTTGTGCCTTACGGCGTTATGAAGGTTCGATCTTGGGCCATCGCGTTGAGGTACTGACTGACCACAAGTCACTGGAGAGCTGGAGGACAGAACATGTGGATACCCTTGTTGGACCAGCTGGGAGGAGAGGCCGTTGGCATGAAACTCTCAGCAGATTTGACCTCCATGTGACTTACATTCCAGGACGCTACAATACAGTAGCGGACGCCCTGAGTCGCTGGGCCTACCCAGCCTCAGAGGCTTACTCTGAAGTGAGTTTTCATGGGACAGCTACGGATAAAGCCGAAGTGATCGAGTTTGATAAGGAGGAACAAGCACTGATCAAGAAATATTGTCTCCAATGTTCGATTAAAAATCGGATGAAGGTGGAATTGGTCAGATGCAAGGAGATTACCAAGGCAGATCAGACTGCAGGAGTTAACTCTGACTCTGAGTCGTCGCTGCCGCTCCTGAATGTATTTCCAGTGACAAGATCCAAGGCGAAATCCACGCTCCCTCCACAACAAAAGGACAAGGAAACTTCCTTCCTCTATGTGGATAGGACGAAGATGTACAAGGAGGACAGGTTCTTTGGGTCTGTATACCACAAGTTGAAAGGGGACTAGCCTTACGACTCTGAAGAGACGTCTGATTTCAAGATCCAAGGCGACAAGTTTTTTTGGCAAGGACGGATTTGTGTTCCTGATTGTCTAATTGACCAATATGTCAAACATTGGCATCGGAATGAGACAGCCCACACACATTCTCGTGTTCTGGAGCAGGAGCTACGACACAGAGTGTACACACGGGACCTCAAGAGTGCCTGTGAACGAGTTGCCAAAGGATGCAAGCAATGTCAGGCGACCATCCCCAAGAATCAAAAGGCAGAAGGACTACTGAAGGGATTACCAATTCCTGAGAGGCTGTTCGACAAGGTGACGGCGGATGTCTTCGGGTTGGGACAAATCCAAGAGGAATGTCTCTACACGAGGAAGCCAATTGATGGGGTTTTGTTAATTCAACACCGCCACAGTGGCTACATCCAGGTCCTCCCTTGCAACACGAAGCATCTCACCTCTGAAATGGCTGCCAAGTGGACTGCAAGTCAGTGGATGAGTAACTGGGATGTTCCCAGTGAAATTCTGACGGACAGTGGGAAGGAGTTCATTGGGACATGGTGGGAGAACATGTGTGCTCTATTGGGAGTTCATCATCTTCGTGCCCGAGTCTACGACCATCGAGCCCTCCCTGCTGAACGCGCTGGAAGAATTCTTATCAACATTCTGAGAAAATTCCTGGCGACTGAAAAAGACTACAATTGGTTGGAGACGATTTACTGTGTCTTGAGGAGATACCATCGGACCAAGAATTACACTGGATTAAGTCCGAATGAGCTTGTTTTTGGTCGTGAGAAGATGGGTCCAGGACCAGTGATGTATCATCCAAGGCAGTGCTACGACGCCTCACAATGGTTTGAGAGGATCAAGGATTTTGAGTCCAAGTGGATCCAAGCCAAAGTGGAGAGTCAAGCAGATTGGTTGAAATTCAAAACCAGTCGACAACACAAGGAAAACCCTTCGAGAAAGGCCAGCAAGTTTGGCTTCGTAAGTCAGACGAGACCCTGAAGGACGACAACAAATTGTTACCCTTGTGGGACGGCCCATTCCAAGTCAGTGGTCAACTAAGTGAGACTACATTCAACCTTGAGGTTGAACCAGGCAGACATCAAGAAGTACATCGTGACCGTTTGAAGGCCGAAGTACCCTGCCCCAAAGGAAGGTTCAAGCCTCTCTATTGGACTTCGAAGTACCTGAGCGACAGGAAGATGGTCACCAGCAGTTTCGAGTTGGAATAGATCCTTGATTACAAGAAAAATGCTCGAAACAAGTGGTACTTTCTGTGCAGATGGAAAGGATTCGGTCCAGAAGAAGACAAATGGGAGCCAGCCTCAAGCTTTATCCATGGGTATACGGACACTTTCATCAAGTTCCTGAAGAAGCACCCTGAGATTGACCGTGAGCTCTCGCTGATCAAAGATTGTGTCACCAAGGAAGACTTGCAAGCACAAGAAGAAGCTCCAATCGTGGCAGATTCCATTCGAGACAAGATCTGATCAGAATTTAAATCGCCGAAACTTTCGAAAAGGTTTACGGTCTACATATACCCTTGGCATTGGGACAAAACAGTCCTGACGCATCGTCTATGTGGTTCGATGAACAGATGATGGGACATTCTGGGGTCATCCTGGTCATTCCATCCATCATTCTCATCATGGTCATCATGTGAATCATGTGCTTCATTGTAGATGATTTCCATCGGAAGTTCCGAAAGGCCTTTATCCTCAACCACGACGACACTCTCGTGTTTTGCTGTCGACTGGACCCCTCTACTCGCCTTGGGAAAAACTCGTTTGAGTTGGTGCTCATTTCAGAGATTCTGGCACATGACTAAGTCTGATGCAGTTCATGTGTTTGACAAATCTGCTGGGAATGTTATTTCAATCAGCTCTTACATTGAGACTGTTGGTTTGTTTTCCAATCGACCGCTGTCAAAGGGCTTATATAGACCAAGTGACAACGATGGTGTTCTTACTTGTGTCGACTCGCTGCTCATCTGTGGATTGTGTTGGAATCCCCCTCAGAATCAGCTCAAATTTGGCAAATTCCTGGTACCAAGCATTGGATGCTTGTACATTCTGGGACTATAATGAGTCAATTACCCCTTCTGGCTCATACTGGATTAAACATGAAGCCCTGGAGACGATACTGACAGTGTGGTGTACACTCACTGGGATTTCTTGGCTATCATTACTCTTGCATGATTGGATTTCCATCATGGGATTCATCATCATCATGAGGATTTGACCTGGATTGGCTATGGATGAGAACTGGATTTCCGTTCAGCACAACACACAGTATCTATCGACAATGAATTGGACCTACATTGGCTTGCTGCATACTTCGCCGTCTTCAATCTGTGTGCGATTCACTGATTTTGGTCTCAATTCAGTGACATTTTGTACCATAATCTGGCATCTGGTCTCATGACTGCAAATGACACCGACCAGTTTCACATATCTTGGACACCATGAAGGGATACGACATGGCGACACTCGTTTTCTGTTTTCTGGCAGTAGGATGTCAGATCCTGATTTCATCATGGATCATGGATCTTGATCATGCATGTACATTCTTCACCCAGACTTTCAATTTTCGGATTTTCGAGCTGAAACGAAGCTATTTCTGTGTGCCCTAAGGTACCTATGCGTTTCATTCAAGTCGATGGCCATCGCGAAGCAAAGATCTCAGCACCATTTGCTCAATTCAGCTCAATTTCTCACATTTTGGAATTAGTCGGTTTTTGGTCACCTTTGCCGTTTCTTTCACTTCACTTGACCCAGCCTGACATACTGGCGTATGTTTTCAGAGGGGGAGTGTAACGGCAGCAGTGACAGCACTCAATTTATACATCAATGTGATCAGAATTTCAATGATTCTCAGATGTACATTAGTGCAGTAAATTTTCCGCTTGTTTTCATGTTTTCCGTTCGCCGCCAGATGTCGCCTGTGAGCGCGCGTCGAGTCGCATTTGTCTTTCGTGATTTCCCAATCGAACTTATTTGAATTATTTCGAATGATTTCACATTGTGTCATTATGTGCGATGGATGCACAATGAGATTCTATGTCTGCTCCATTTTTGTAGACCGGGTTTTCTGACTATTCATATTCCACCATGGAGTTCAATGAACTTACAAGTGCTTCGCATATGTCGCTCCCAGAGGCTGGATATGGGTCTGAAGAGGGTCAGTTGGGTTCGGAGATATCAGGAGCAGTGTCGGGCGTTACGACCCCTGGGGCATCAAGGCTACAGGATTCGCAATCACAAGAAAGATCCGCCACTATGCAGCGGTTACACGTGAATGGTGTACCAAAACAAGGTCACCAACGTTGAAACTAACAGGTCGCCGTAGGTGGTTCCGTCGGCTCAGTTCACGGTCACGAATGTGTCTCAGGTTAGTCCCAGCCTGGTTAGCCAGAGACTGCTTGTGTTCCAGCCAATCTCCCACAGGGCTCTTGAAGTCCTCAGGAAAGGGGGTTTTGAAGAACCAAGCGGGTCGTCCTCCATGGAACAGTTCGTGGGGGGTGAAACCCGTAGAAGAGCTCCGCTGTGAGTTCATGGTCAGCACTGCCCAGGGTACCAGGCGTACCCAGTCCTTGGTACGCTCCTGTTTCATCAGGATTCTTAAGTTTTGCTCCACCACACGGTTCTGTCTCTCACAGAGAGGGTTAGACATGTGGGTATAGGGCACACCTGTGGTTACCTCCACGTTGAGGGCATTTAGCACTCGTTTGTACCACCCAGTGTCACTGCGGATGCGTACATCCTCATCTGAGTGCACCTGCTTAGGTGCCCCATAGGGCTCGAACCATTGTTCGACCAACATTTTCACAGTCTGCTCACCTGTGATTTTCTTATTGCAAGGGAACACACGGGTGAAGCGAGATAGGCCACAGGTGACCACTAGGCAACTATCTTAGCCGCCGAAGCGTGGTAGGCCGTGGATGAAATCCACGTAGAGTAGAGAGTTAGCACAATAGGGTATGGGTAAGCTGGAAATCAGGCCCCTATCCCTACTGTCGCTGTGCTTGCTGGCATGACAACCACAAGCATCCACAATGGTCTGCATACCCGACCCCAGTTCAGTCAGGGTTAGACTAGAGTAGAAACACTCACGGAAGAAGTCCACTGAGCGATTAGCTCCAGTGTGACCAGCACTGAGATGGGACCACTGTAGGCACCCATCCAGTCGTGCCTCAGGCACCACAACTCGGTCCTCGTAGAAGAGGTACTGAATGTTTTTATACCACTGGTGCCCGTCAATGACACGGGGTTCGAGACCAGTGCTGAGGGTTTGGAGAATTTCTCCATACTCTGACTGATAGTCGGTTAGACGCCAACCCTCCAGGATTCCAGCAGTGCGCATGGACAGGTCAAGCTGGACATCCATGCGCTGGAAAGCCTCTCTGGCGAGCGCCTCAGAGCTCTCACCAATAAGCGCATGGAAGTTGTTGCGCGATATATAGTCAGACAGTTCATTCTTTATCCCGGGGATATGATGCACTGTCAGCCTGAACTGGCTCAGGTAAGTCCACCACCGTTTTAGCTTTGCTTTCTCTGGTGGTGGGCCCTTCTGAAAAGACTTCACAGGCTCCTGGTCACACAGCCAGACAATAGGGTTAGATCCCAGGAGTCGGGATTGTGACAAAAGCACCAACATACCGGCCAGGAGTTCCTGGTCATAGGTGCTGTAATTGGAAGGTGCTTGGTTCCATTTCCAATTCCAGTGTCCCAGTGGCACCAGTGGCCACTCACTGGTAGGATAGTCATGTTTCAACGAACCATCACGGTTCAGTCCACTAGTACGATAATGGCAGTGGGTTAGTTCAGCGGCATTAAGTGTAATAGGATTTATCAGTTTGTGTTTTAGTGGTCATTTCTGATTTTTTAATTGTCTTTTTGTTGTATTTATTCTGCCCTGAGCGACTCTGCCGAGAGAGGGACATTTAGAGAGGGAGCGACAGATTGACATTTAGATTAGTTTTGCTGGCGATTTCATGTATTGAGAATTGTTTACTGATTCCTCGAATTTTCTTTCTGAGTGTCTCTATTTTTGATAGGGATGTAACAGCTTGTTTTTTGAACCAGCTACTGCTGGTTGACTTGGTTGGACTCTGGGGGACATGATCGCCACCGTGTTGCAGTATTGATTTGGCGTGCTGATGATGCTTCGTGTGTTCGTGTTTATCTTGGCCATGGTTTTTTTGGGGAATTTCGTAAACTGGTACTGGGGAAAAATATTTGTGGCTGGCGAGTCCCAAAAACATCCTGAGGAGTTATTATCAAATGAAACCAAAGTATTACTGGTTTTATTACAGTTCAAAAAACTTTCTGTTCTGACCGGCTTGAGCAACGACCGAGTTCTGGAGTTCTGAGTTCAACCAGCGGAAAAGCTGCATTCGTAACAAGCTGGATTTTTCATTTTTTCCTCCTCTCTTCGCAGTACGTGGGGATTCACTACGAGGTGAAGCTGTTCCACAACGCTACCTCCGCTCTGTTGCCGATTTCGAGGACAAGGCCCTTTCGTTGGATGATTTCTGGGCAGGCATTCCTTGCAGATACGGGGCCAGTTCCTCAAGGAGAACAAGATCAGTGACGGCCAGAAGCTTCGTGGAGAACGGCGTTCGCCGGCGGCTTTGGGGAGGCCCAATGGAGGGCCATCCCCTTCGAGTTGAAGCCTCGTTGTGGCAAACAACTTCAAAGCAGTGTTCGTACTCGGATTAAAGTCCAGTGTGTATACGTGCGTTCGAGCGTGCGTGCGTTTGGGCTCAGCGGCATTGGACAGCTCTGTTTGAGAGCTTGATTGGTTTGATTGGTGCTCTTGCGGCGGCGAGGCCGCGGTGTTTCACGGCAGTGAGGCCGTGTTGCTTATATTTCAACTTGTTTATTTTTGGCGGCAGTGAGACCGCAGTTTTGGTTTTTTCTTGCATGCAGACACAGTGCTGGTACTACGTACACCAGTACTGGTGCGGTGCTGACGAGCCCCGCACACGTGTGTATGTGTACTTTATACTCGCAGTTTTACTTGTATATTTATATTACTTTTTTGTTTTTTGGCAGACTTGACGCTGGCTGTTTTGTGGTGCTCATGAGCACCAGAGTTGGTCTGTTTTTGCTGGTTGTTGTTGGTGTTGGACAAGCCAGTGTCTTTTTTCTTACGTTCCCTGTTTGTCTGCAGACAGTGGTGTGGCAGTGTTTGCCCTGTCTTGAATCTACGTGATCATTTGATGCATCTAAGTGAAAATTGGGTCAGACGTTAACGGGAGCTCACAGCTTGAAGTCAGGTTTTTTGCAGTGTGTTTTGCTTATGCATATATGGCTTTGTCTTTGTTTCTGCTATCTCTCTATAGATGTAGCGCTGTGGTAGTGAGCCTATGTCCAGTGGATCAGGATTTTGGGTTGAGCACTCAGATTGGAATTGGGATTTTTTTTTTTCATATGACAAAGTAACCGACCGAGACACTTCTATTCCACCACACCACGTTGACAACTACGCCCACAGTGACTTGCTGTATATCGAGACTACCCCATTCTCACATTGTAGTAGATATCATGTCACTGAGGTAGTCCCGTTGTCAGTAGTTCCATGTTTTGCAGTGTTGTGGCGTTTTCTCTTTGTTCACAGCTACAGTTCACAGTGATACAGTGTTAGCCATAACGTTATGTGTATCAGGTACACAGCGACAGCCAACTGTGTGTGGGTAGTATTTCTGTTTTAAACCGCGGGCCTGAGCCCAATACATTTTCACACATTTCTACACGAGGTACATGCTGGGTGGGCCCGGGGAGTTCTTAGTTGACCATAGATGCACTTGTTGGTGTGTGCACGCTTGGTTGTGTGTTGTGCACCAGCTGTGGCTCACATGCACTGCACTGAGATATGCACAGTGTGGGACAGCACAGTGTGTTGTCGGGTATCACAGTGTCTACACATGTCACAAACTGCAAATCCTCTTAGGTTTGTATCAGCGACAACATATGTGGGACAGTATGTTGTAGCTTAGAGGGGGAGTGTAATAGGATTTGTCAGTTTGTGTTTTAGTGGTCATTTCTGATTTTTTAATTCTCTTTTTGTTGTATTTATTCTGCCCTGAGCGACTCTGCCGAGAGAGGGACATTTAGAGAGGGAGCGACAGATTGACATTTAGATTAGTTTTGCTGGCGATTTCATGTATTGAGAATTGTTTACTGATTCCTCGAATTTTCTTTCTGAGTGTCTCTATTTTTGATAGGGATGTAACAGCTTGTTTTTTGAACCAGCTACTGCTGGTTGACTTGGTTGGACTCTGGGGGACATGATCGCCACCGTGTTGCAGTATTGATTTGGCGTGCTGATGATGCTTCGTGTGTTCGTGTTTATCTTGGCCATGGTTTTTTTGGGGATTTTCGTAAACTGGTACTGGGGAAAAATATTTGTGGCTGGCGAGTCCCAAAAACATCCTGAGGAGTTATTATCAAATGAAACCAAAGTATTACTGGTTTTATTACATTAAGCTCCTGCCATTGGTAGATCGTACCACCCCCCCCTACATCACTGGCATCAGCGATCAGGACTATCTCGCCCTCAGGGCGGGGAACTCCCAGGCAGTTGGAGGAGGCAATCTTCTTCTTCAACTCCTGGAAACACTCTTCCTCTCTGGCGGTCCACCTCCAGGGAGTAGTTTTCTTGATTAGGTCAGTGAGGGGGGCAGAGGAGTAAGTAAAATTGTGGATGTGACGCCGATAGAAATTACAGGCGCCCACGAAACTCCTCACGTCGTGTAGACCCTTCTTAGGGTCATCGCAAATCTGCATGTCCTGTAGGGGCTGCATCTTAGACGCGGCTGGTTTCCACCAGCCATACCCCACGTCGAAACCCAAATACTCCATCTCCTCTTTCATAAACTCACATTTTTCGAGTTTGATTCGGAGATTGTTTTCTTGACAGACAATGAAAAATTCACGGAGGAGAAGGACATGGTCCTCTTTGGTATTAGTACCCAAACTCACGTCGTTGATGTGAGCCTCCATTTCTGCACCCCGAGAAATCAACTCCTGTACTAGAGGCCTGCGCCTCAGTATGTACAAAATTTTGTTCATTAGCTCCTGGAAGAGCGCTGGGGCATTAGCCACCCCGAAAGGCATAACCTTCCACTTGAAGACAGAACCCTTAGGCGTTATAAAAGCCAACAGCTCCTGAGCTGCGGCGATTAGGTCCACCTGCCAGAAACCAGAGTGTTTGTCCATTTTGGTCTTGTACCTGCCTTTGGCAATACGCTCCAGGGTATTTTCCATGTTAGGAATACTCCCTGAGTGGTTCTGGGGTTTCTTGTTGACCTCACCATAGTCTACAACCAGTCGTAGGGCAGTCGACCCTGGTTTGGCAACCAAGAAACAGGGACTGCAGTGATGGGGGTAGTCCCCCTGCTTATATTCCTCAACGAGGCCAGCATCAATACATTCCTGGATCTGGCGCTCGATTTCTTCAACCTGTTCCTGTGGAGCGGGATAGGGACGACGCCTCACTCGCGCCTTTTCAAATTCAGGTTTCCGTTTCAGGTCCATCTGGACCAGTTTTTTACAAGAGAGGGGAGGCGGCAAGGCGCCGAACACCTCCTCATAGGTTATCAGCAGTTTCTTCAGGCGGGGGTCAAGGTTAAGACTCTCCAGTTTCTGAAGGAAATCCTCCTCAGCATGGAGGTTGCTCTTTCCATGTTCTTTCTTTTTCTGCCGATCAGCAGTTTCGGCAGGCACAGAACCATCGTCCCACTGAGGGGGACATTGCTGCCCATAGTGCAGAGAATACACTAGCGTTATCTCAGGATCAGGCAGCGTATAGGACTCATCGTCCTCCTCAGACCAGATGGAGGATTTCCAGGTCTGTCTGAGGTATTGCAGCCGTTCTTGGCGCTCAATACCTTCGGCCTTCAGGTACAACAGCCGCCGGAGTTCCTGAGTGTCTTGCTCAGACAATGGCATGTTATTAGCAGCAGGCCGCGCCAGAGCATCAGCACTCCGGGCCACGGGTTCACCTGTGTGCATAGGCTGCATGTGTAGTACTGGCTTCCCAACAGGGGAAGCGGGTTCAGAGGTTGACTCTAGATCTACCTCCTCTAGCAACAGCTGGGCTAGGAAGGCACTATGTTTTAGATCAACACAGCTGGGATCAACAGGAGGAATAGTGCTGGCGATCTCAGACAGTTGGTCGTCAGCATCCTCTTTTACAGCTGCAGGTTCCAGATAGTCATCGGGAGACTCACACCCTGCAAGTGTGGCAGATAGGTGCTCAGGAGATCGATTTTTGAGATCAAAAAGGGTCAGGCGACGATTTTCGGCCATGACCTCTTTCAGTAGCACCTGGTCTAGGTCACACAGGGGTACAGGATTGAGAGATCCATCGACGATGGACAGGAAACTGGCCCACTCAGGGGCCTGCATAGCTGTGTCTGAGTCCTCAGGCACATAGATGGGGCCGTCGGGGAGTTGCACTCTTCCCACGGTCATTCGATCAAGCATATGGCGCCAGTAAGCATGTTCACCAGAGCAGCCCGAGTCAGGGGTGCACATGACAACCCTCCCTCCCTCATAAGCGATTTTGGTTAGAACCTTCGCCAGCAGGGAGAAGGGAGGGTTAGCATACGCTAGGCCCATTGCTTTCCAGAAGAAACGGAAAGCATTGTTCAGTTGTTTCGAGCAGTACAACTGCATGATGTGCTGTTGTTGGCTCGCAAACAATTCCACCTGCATCTCATCCAGGTTTACCTGAAGGGCCGCCAGTCCATTTTCAAGAACGTGACGGGCCAATTGGTATTTTTCAGTACGATAGTTAGTCTTGGATGCGTAGCGCAGCCCGGACTCTTTTCGTCCTGACAGCTCCAAAGGTACGGAGAATAGCCCACTGCCAAAGTCGCAGTGCAAAGAATAGGGGCGCTGGAGAGACAGCATTTTTACCTGGGGGTTTCTTCGTAGGAAGTCTGTACCAATGACGATGTCAAAGGCGTCGGTGTCCAACACTCTGCAGTGTTGGGTCACGGTTTCGTCGCTCAGGCATATAGTCACATCGAGCCCCCCCAAGGAATGGATGGTACGCCCATCCCCTACTCTTATGGCCACGGTCTTAGTTTTCTTGAAAGTCTTTAGCAGGCGCCTGGCCACTATGGAAAGTGTTGCACCGGTGTCAAGCACAGCTCGAAAAACTTGATCCCCGATTTTCACGAGGATCCAGAAAACCAAGTCCTCCTCTTCGGAGCCGCCCCCCTACTCCTCATCAGGGAACTTGACATCCACCCCTGCAGCAATGAGGGACCTGGCCATCCAGGCCAAGCGCCTCTTCTTGGAGTTATTCCCCTCAGGGGTGGCGTTATCCCCCTGGGGGAGCTTCTTAGGATCACCTGCGGCAGGAGCGGGTGTAGCAGCAGGAGTGGGTGTAGCAACGGGCGCTGATGAGCGCCTCTGGGGGTTAGGGGGTCCATTTTTGCCAACCCCCTTGCCACCTCCTTTACCACCTTTATCCCCATTCGGGGGATTTCTGATAGGTGTTTGGGTCTTCTGGCGTTCGGCCTCCTGACGCTTGAGTTGGTAACTCTCGCGTTTCTTTATGTGGCATTCGTCCTCGTAGTGACGACGTTTGCCACAATAGCCACAGGTGATGGTACACCTGAAATGGTCCTGATGGGTCACAGGTTTCCCATCCTTGGTATGCTGCTGTCGTTCCATCTGCAGCATACAGGTACTGCGGTGATCGCAGTCAGAGGCATGACAAGGCCCCCCCTTGTCATTGACAGGTTTGCAGTAGAACAGGGGGGGTGTACCTGCATCAGGTTTAACCTCATTCATGGCACGTAGGTTACCCCTCCCTTTACCACCTCCCTGGTTGGTGTTAGTGGGATTTTTAGGCCCTTTCCCTTCGCCACGTTCGGGGGTAGGGGTACCACCTCGAACCAAGTGCTTCTTGAGGAATTTCTCCATGTGGGAGTCATTCTCCCTCTCAAGAGCCAGCTCAATCAGGAGGTCCACCAGTTCATCGTACGAGTGGGTCCTACTCTTCCTCTCAGAGGTAGAGCCGCAATCATCCCACGTACGTTGGGGGATCTTACTCATGAGCCACAGGTGGGGCTCAGTGGCTCCGTAGGAGCCCACGTTCATCCTCGAAAACAGGTACTCCAAGTCGCACACATACTCAGAAATTCGCGCAGCGGATGGAAACTCAGGGAGCATAGGTAGCTCCTCTATCTGTGTGCGCACACTGAGGTCAGTCTCATAGACTGGGAATGTTTTCTCCAACCTCAGGAGTACCTCTGCCCAGGTGGAACAGGTTTTCACAATCTGTTTCATCTGTTTTTCCCAAAATTTTCTTTTTGCATGAGCGTTTCAACAGTGAGCATTTGGTGGCCACATCCACATGGGATTGGCCAGTCAGCAAAAGGAACTCAGCAAAATTCTTCTGCCCATTCGGGCAGATTTTTGGGGTCGAACTCCGGCAGTTCCAGCTGGATGTTCGCCTGGGCAATAGGTCTGCCCGTCTTCCCACGCCCCGGAGTTAGGCCTGAAGGCGATACGCCGGCAAGAGGTGCCAGGGCTGACAGCCCACTTTTCTCAGTCTCTGTGACAGGCACGTCCTGTAGTTGAGCCATGGGCACTGTCCTGGCACGGGGGTGAAAGGGGCTGGGGCAGGTGACCTTAGGCAACAGCCTTGAGACCCTTGTTCTCTTAAGATCTTCGGCCAGGGTACTCAGTCCGGGAGAGGGGGAGGACAACTCTGGCTTGGGTAAGGGTTCTGCAATACCCAGTTTCGCCTTAATGGCCTCCGATAGGGCCGTCACATGTGGATCTTCTGATCCAGACAGAAGTTTGGCCAGCAGTTCGGCCGTATGATCCAGGGCACCGTAGGTTGGCCTTGGATGATGTTGTTCCTCAACTCGAGTCGGGCCCACTTCGGCAGCCCTTGGGGTTGGACAACGTGCTCTTGGATACTCGGGTCTCGGTCGTCTTGGCAGGGATGCTGTCTCGGCTCTGTCGGACGGCGGGCCAGAGTGCGTGTAGGACCCTAGGTCTGTACGTGGTCTGGATGCGTGTACTGCCAATGGTTCCTCTCCATCTTCTCCACGAATGGATTTGTAGTACTGAAGGATATTTGGGGGGAGGGGGCGACCTCGAAGCTTCCCTTCGGCATGCACACCTCAAACCCCCAAACCCATGAAGGCGAAGTCTTCCACTTGCATTCACGATTGTCCAAAGGATTCTGTGATCCTTGCCTCGGCCATGACACAATCTGGCGTCCTGGGCAAGGAGATGAAGGTATATGTAGACAAAGTAAATATGTAGACAAGTAATATGTACAAGTAACAATTCTATACTATAAAATAGCATAAAAAAGAAGACGAAATGAAGGCGACGGCGTCGCCGCCATCAGAAAATCTGACGGCTACGAGGCGTCGCCATCAGGATCTCCACTGAGATCCTGCCCAAACTGGGCCAACCAGTGGTTTTTGGGGGAAAAACAACGAAATAAAGTGATTTTGGAGTCAAAAACACTCACTTTGCGCGTCTCCCCCCAACGCGTAGCGTAAGCGACGCGACGCGTTTCTGTGCCAATTCAACCTACATATGAAAAGGCCCACTGTTGGGCTACGCCATAGGCGTCTGGGCGATTCCTGGAATCGCCTCAGCATTTTTTGAAAAATGCGTGAACGCGCCTTTTTTCGCAAAAATGGACCTTCGCGGAGCGCCGCGAAAAAGGTCACGCTATAATCTTTTATTCCTAAAAACGATAAAACAATAATAAAATTGCCTAAAATCTTTAGAAATCGAGAGTTAAATTCTCGATCTGGAGCTGCGTCGCGCAGGCGACGACTGTCGTCGCCAGTCCAGAAAAGACGTAAAATGACGATTTCTGGGGTATTTTACAGAAATCCCACAGAAATCAAGATGCCGTAGCATCAACAGGAAAATTCCTGATCTGGCCTGGCGAAGAGCGCCACAGGCTGTGCAGCGGGTATGGCCGAAGCACCCCATACCGCTTCACCCCCCTCCTTAAAAGCCTTGCCTATATCCAAAGTCAGGCAAGGCCAAGGAGGCGCTCTGACCCCTGCAGTGTCCTGGTTTCAATACTGATTCATCAGAACAGTGGGGGGGGGGGGGGCTTCGTGAGTAATTTACATGGGGGGGAGCACCACCCACATGTAGAAAAAAAAAATTAAATTTTTTTTTTTTTTTTGATCTTGAAATATTCATAGGGCAATTGCCCCTCAGGCGACAACACTGGTCCCTGGCACTCCTCGTAGCCTCTGGTGACCAGACCAGGGGCGCTGCAGGGCCTTCCGCCCTGACTGATGGCACTTAGGTGCACATATTGGCCCTTTTTCTCCATGGGCATGGAAATCAATAATTCAATAAATTCGGAAAATTCGGAAAAAATTATTTAGGGTCAAACCCAAGGCAAGGCCTTCCACCGAGCCTGAATTTAGGGCCATTTCCTGCCCAAGGCAACCCGTGCCAGTTTAGGGTCGATTCCCAACCCAAGGTGACGAATGAACGCACCTAATTTGGGGGATTTAGGGTCATTTCCTACCCAAGGCGCCCCACGCCTATTTAGGGTGGGACCGAATCAACCAACCCAAGGCGACGAATTAACGCACCTTCTTGTGCACTTCGCAGACGTCGTCGTCGTCGCTGTGGTCGTCGCCCAGCTGCGTCGGGCTGGACTTGGGGGCTCCATAGGGTCCATGGGGAAGCCATGGTCTTATCCATCGTCGGAGTCCTTCATCGCGTTGATGCCCTTGACCTTAGCTCCTGCAGTTTCCCAGCGAACAGCGATCAGCGATCCGCGTACTCCTGCAGTCTGGGCGTCGTCGCCGTCCGCAGGCCGTCACACGCCCTTGGTGGCCTTGGCGTCGGCAGAATCCTTTTGAAGGATATTTGGGGGGAGGGGGCGACCTCGAAGCTTCCCTTCGGCATGCACACCTCAAACCCCCAAACCCATGAAGGCGAAGTCTTCCACTTGCATTCACGATTGTCCAAAGGATTCTGTGATCCTTGCCTCGGCCATGACACAATCTGGCGTCCTGGGCAAGGAGATGAAGGTATATGTAGACAAAGTAAACATGTAGACAAGTAATATGTACAAGTAACAATTCTATACTATAAAATAGCATAAAAAAGAAGACGAAATGAAGGCGACGGCGTCGCCGCCATCAGAAAATCTGACGGCTACGAGGCGTCGCCATCAGGATCTCCACTGAGATCCTGCCCAAACTGGGCCAACCAGTGGTTTTTGGGGGAAAAACAACGAAATAAAGTGATTTTGGAGTCAAAAACACTCACTTTGCGCATCTCCCCCCAACGCGTAGCGTAAGCGACGCGACGCGTTTCTGTGCCAATTCAACCTACATATGAAAAGGCCCACTGTTGGGCTACGCCATAGGCGTCTGGGCGATTCCTGGAATCGCCTCAGCATTTTTTGAAAAATGCGTGAACGCGCCTTTTTTCGCAAAAATGGACCTTCGCGGAGCGCCGCGAAAAAGGTCACGCTATAATCTTTTATTCCTAAAAACGATAAAACAATAATAAAATTGCCTAAAATCTTTAGAAATCGAGAGTTAAATTCTCGATCTGGAGCTGCGTCGCGCAGGCGACGACTGTCGTCGCCAGTCCAGAAAAGACGTAAAATGACGATTTCTGGGGTATTTTACAGAAATCCCACAGAAATCAAGATGCCGTAGCATCAACAGGAAAATTCCTGATCTGGCCTGGCGAAGAGTGCCACAGGCTGTGCAGCGGGTATGGGTGAAGCACCCCATACCGCTTCAGTACTCCTCATGGAGGATGTATTCATCCACTTTTTTTCTTCAGTTCCTCATACTCCTCAGGGCCTTCAATTGCTGTTGAGGATGAAGCCGGACAGGCGGATCGGGCACCCGAGGCTGCTACGCGCCTGTGGAGATGAGAGAGGCTGTCTCCACCGTGGGCCGCTAAGGCCTCGGTGGTAAGGATTGTGTTTTCTTCCGCCCTTCTGCGTTCTGGATCTCCTTGGGACCCAGATGCGCCACTGAGATGTTGTGGAGCTCGGTAAGGTGGTTCACTCATAGGGTGGGCCATGCTGCCCATTTGCACTTGGACAGTTCTGATGGGCCAGGTCCTGACGCTTGGCGTGGACATGATGAACTTGTTGTTGAGCTTTGTGTGTTGCACTTCTTCTCAGGGTCGGTTCAAAGGGTCATAAGGGACTGTCTCTGCTACCGGAAAGATGTCCTTGATTAATGCCCTAGATATTTTGATGAAATCCTGCAGGTTTTGAAGTTGAAAACCAAAACCAAAGCAGCAAGTAGAGCAAGAACAGGATGTGGATCGAATCAATGATTGGTTTCGGAATCCAGTGTAACACAGAAGGGCTGCAGATAGACAATGCAGGTATAAACACAAAGATTCAATCACAAATGGATAATACAAAAGATTTTATATGAAAACTGGTCTGACTCTTGCCTCCAAGATAGCATTAGGCACTTCATGTGCACTCTTTTGGGTGAAATGGTGCTGGTTAGGAATGTGGGGCATAGATGTCAGGCCAACACAGAAAATGAGTTGGCCAAGCAACTGAATTCAGAAACAGTTGAAAAGTAGAACCACAATAAGTGGTAGAAACAATTGAGTATAGGGGTCTTGGGGTGGGAGACCACTAGGCTTAACCTCCAAGGCCTAAAGCATGAAATGCCTATTTTATTTCGGTATATCCTCCATGAAGGAAGGTACCTCCGCTCAGTTGAGTGGCAGGGGTGAACTTCATGGGGAGCTAGGGTTACAACCGTAGTAACTTTGAGAAAGTGTACCAAAAGCTTCAAAAGACTGGTAAAAATACTCAAGTGAGTCTTAGCATCAACAAAAGGGTTTTAAGGGGGGCTTGGCCTGGATCAAGCCCTCCAAGAAAGACATGGCAGTGACTTTTTCTTACTCGCTGTGACCAAGTAGCCGGTAGTGGTCGTAAGCAAGGGGTTGTGTAGGTGAGGGTGGAAATCTTGGTAACCTCCGCGGCCACGAAGTTGCAACGGTGCTGACTCTGTCCGACTCCCATTCCACATAGGCCATGCAAATTCGGTCTGTCGCCAAAAATCTTGTCAGTCGTTGTCGCATCCTGTGTACCAGGTTCTTGGGAACGTTTTGTACCCCCACGTGTTTGCCACCAGGACCAACCTTTAGTAACAAGTAATGGTTTTCCACCTCCTCAACAGTAACAGAACCCGTGTTTCTCGCCTTGTCCCGCACCAACTTGCTCAACATCCCTTCTCCAAACTCCTCTGGGTGTGCCTGACCGGGCAGGTCCTGGTGCCACTTGCTGTTGTACAACAATGTGCACATGATTGTGCGTTCGTACCTCAGTACGGTGTCACACGGTCCTCGACGCAGCCTCCTCAACAGACACAAACTCAACTGCAACACCTCTTGAGCTCGTGACCCTGTACCGTTGTTTTCCCCTGACCAGTTGCATTCCCGTACCACGTGGCCCAAGTACAACAACAACGGGCACCATTCCGACAACAAATGCAGAACTGCGTTTGCCACTGCTGCCCTGTTGGCATGCGAGGTGTCACGACCACTGATCGCGGTTGCAGCTTGTGCCTTGCGCCGATACGGGCGTAGTATTCGGGGTGTGGAAAGCATCAGCGCAGCAATAGTTTTTTCCATAATTATCAGTTTAGGGTATGATAGTATGGTGGAACCAGGTCGTAGCAGACCTTTCCGTAGGTAGGTTAGAATAGGCCAGAACACCCGAAAAGTATGAGTAACAACCAACTTGTAGGCATGCCAGACACCGTGGCCTGGCCAGCCACAAAAGGCGCCGTTCAGTGCAAAAAAGGCATGCCAGACACCGTAAACTACAGGCACGTAACGCAGGTACGCACGCATGTTCCATCGCTGGTTCTTGGCACCGTACAACAACTTTAGTATCCTGTAGTGTATGTTTTCGTCAACCAACAGCGGTAGAACTCTGTTTGTCTGTTGTGCTGTGTCCTTTGCAAAGTGTAACAAGTTTAACAGGCCAACACCACCAGTTACCTTTTCTTTTGACAGGGCAAACGGGCCTGCACATTCCTTGCATCCCTCCTCACGTCCAACGGTGCTCTCACGTTTCCGGTGTCTGGTGCACACCCATCTGCATACCCCATGTCACGCAAAGTCTGGGAGATTCTTCGTTCACGCTGTTGCAGAGCCCTTGCGACTGTCGTTATCAGTGCTGCCAGGTCCTCAATGGCTGGATGTCCTGCCCAATATGTGGGCCTCTGCCTCAGTTGAAGTACTGCCATTGCAGTACAGTTTTGCGACCGGTCACTTTTGTCTGGGTGTGTCGTGTATTGTGCCCGGTACCAGTTGTCTATCCACAGCACGCAACACGACGAAAGCACCAGTGACCACGTTGCTTTAAGTGCTGCTGCTGCCTGCTCGTCCACTGTATCTGCGGCAGCGTCTGCTTGCCCAAGTCGTACTTTCGTTCGTCTTTCTGCTTGCATTAGGTACCCCGTTTTGTTTCCCGGTTTTTTCCTGTTTGGTACTGCCCGTTGACGCATCAACAGGTACAGGTTCCAGCCCTCCTGTCGCAAAATGCGCACCCAGCGCTTGTCCTCCTGCCTTTTAGCTGCTGGTAAACTATGGCGCGTTCTTTTGTTGAACCTTAGTCCCTGTGCAAATGTTAACACCAGTTGCGCCGCCAGGTGGTTTCGTTTGAGTCCTTTCCACAGGTCGTCTGCTGTTTGGTATGCTGGTTCTGCCGCGCATGCCTCTCGTAGTGCTGCTGCTCCTTTGCTTACTTCTGCTATCATCTGATGCGTTACGGATTTTCTGGCTCGAAGTGGCATTTTGCGTCTTTCTCTGTGGAATTAGATTTGCGCACATATTTTGGTTGTCGTTTGGCACAGCGATCTTTACCAAAAGTGTGTTTGAAAACATCTCGCCTTTTCCTGTCGTCATTTGTGGTGCGCGTGCGACCGCCGCAAATTGTATTTGGTGTCTGCGTGCGCTCCGTTCCCAGTAACCGAAAACCGTTTTCGCAACCACAATTTCCTATTCTGTTTCCCTCTTTAAACCCAGTTGGAAAAAAAAACCATATCTATCGGGCAGCGAAGGCTACGGCCGCTATTACAACTGGACACGTCTGCCATTGAGTGGCTGTTGGAAAAAAGCAAATCATTCCCCTGAGCCCCTGAAAAATATGACGAAGGATACCGATGTACAATCGACTGTCACAGGTGGTAGCCGTGAAAGGGAATGTAAATACCGGCGTAGCCTGACCTGCCTGCTTTTTCAATTTCTTCTGTCGTTCAAGTGCGCGAGGCCTCGCGCACTGATTGATTCCTTGGGACAATGTTCTATACCTCGTTATATCTGACCAACATGGTGTCTACACACACATACACCGGAAAAATCAAATGTGTTTGTCCGTCTGGTACTGTATTTGCGATTGTACGCGTTATTTACATTCTGCAAATTCAATGCATAACGTGACCTGAGTGCGCGAGGCCTCGCGCACTCAGGGTGCCTAAATTTGTATTTTATTTTCACTTTACAGTACATGTGTTTCCCCTAACATGGGAAGTCCGACAGTCATACACTTCCAGTGCTCCTTGGGCAACACTATCCTACTTTTAATACCATGTGGGAGCTGCGTATTTCCGCAAACGCCAGTCCTTACGGGTTTTTAGGTTTCGTGATAAAGTCCACTTTGAATATCTTGAGTGCGCGAGGCCTCGCGCACTCAGAACGCCAGAGAAATGTAAAAAACGTCACATTGAGGAACAGAGAGTTGCATAACACTAAAAAAGCAATTTATTTCACTACGTCTAAAATCACGTTCATCAAACATCCAAAAAAATATTTTTTTGCCCTGTTGCGAACCGGTCCTTTTCTGCGCGTTCGGCGCGCAAAACAGGGTGTAGTTTGCGTGGGCCAAGGACAAGGTGGCCAGCGGCATTTTGTTTTCTAGATGTTTGACGCACCAAAGATTATATCCCACTAAGCTCTAGCTTTTGACCCCATCCCGGAACGCCACCCCCAGAAAGTGGTAACCAAGTATGAGCGGTAGAAAGCTCAAAATCAACGCATGTGTTAGGCAAATTAGGCAATTTTAAGGTCACAAAGTTCCATATATGCAACAGGGGCTTGGGTTGAAGAACACCGAGCTGCGGCATCTATTGCGCGCAACGCGCAAAGCCCAGGACAAGGCTTGCGAGCATGCTACCGCTCGCTAACGTGTGTTGAAGAAACAGGCAATGGATCATGCGCAACAAGCGAAACCAGATAATGCCAGGTTGACAGCCGAAGTTCAAGGGAACACACGGACGAGTTAGAGTCAGCGAGAGAAGCCTTCCAAGACGAGGTTCGTGCGCTGCAGTCTGAGATCTTGGAGTTTGGATGAAAGAAACAGCGAGGAGGCGACAAAATGCAAAGAGCGCGCCGTGCGGCGGCCAAATGGCAGCAAGCAGGGCCGTCAGTGGGTGACGGTGTCAAAAAGGACAAGTTTGAATAGGGAGGGCGAGCCGAAAACGGTGAAGCTGAAAGATTTTCCTCCTTGCGGCGATTATCTTTAGTGTGTAGTTTTTGTTGCGGTTGTTGTTGCTGCATGGGGTGTCTAGCCCGCATGCTTGTAGGTCTGTCTGGATTCAAAGGGTCCGATGTGTTCAAAGTTACGGTTGAACAAACAAAACGGGGAATTGCCAATGGCCGGTATGTCTTCGCTCTACTTGTTCTGCTTAGTCCTTTTTGTTGAACTTCACTGTGTTGTTCGCTTCTTTTTCTTCGTTCGTTCGCTTCACCCCATCCGCTGCGCAGCTTTTGTGCCTTGGTTTTTAGTAGGTGGTAAATATTCTCTCTTGTATCTTTGTCTGAGCCTTTGTTCGTGCTGCGTGCTATCTATTTGTTTTCCTTTGTACGTCTCGAGTATTCGGCTCGCGCTGGGCCTTTTTGTGTGTTGCTGTGTTTTTTTTTCTCTTTCGTGTTCGTCTCTTGTGTTTACAGTTTATGAAGAAGTTTGGAAGTTCTAGGATATATACGTATCCTTAGATTTTGAGCAAAATTTGTTGCAGAAATTTGGAGAAAATTGGCCCACAAAACTTTGCAAAAGACCTGCCGCAAAGGCCTGATATCCTAATAGTGCGTCCATGGCACGGCTCAAGAGAACTAGATACGCACCCCACCCTCACAAACATGCTGAACGTCCTCCGCAGTGGCCCCTGCATTAGGTAAATCCACTAATTAACTCCATCATGATTCGTGGCCCTTTTGTGCACTCCATCTAGCAACTTGATTCTCACAGAAGTGTGCAATGAACTATTTGCATTTCGTAAATAAAGCACCCAAATTTAGTATCACTAGTCAGCAAAATTGTAAAATCCCTACTCATGCCTGGCCAGCAGTAACACCCTCCTGCCACCAGAAAGACCAAAGGCTAACAAAAGACAGCGGTGTGCAATGCATAGAAAAGGCCCTCAACTTATAAAAGGGTTGGCATCCACCGCGGGGATGTCGTGAGCATGAGCGGAGTCTAAAACTGGGAAATGCAGTCCGTACCTCCACGCCTGCAGGCATCCCAAAGCACTGAAGGCTGAGAAGCAAAGAGCGGTGTGCAGCACAGGAAAAGGCTCAAGTTAGCAAATGGGCAGCAACCACCATGGCGTTGGGGGGTTTCTCTGTGAAGCACGCACACACCGCCCATTAGTAAATTAGTTTTCCCATGACCACCCAAAAAACCACCCACCAACGCGGAAGCCTTCGTCCACAGGGCAAATACAGCAGATTTAGACAGAAAATGGGCAGGAATCTGGCAGTTTCATTTTGTTTTAACTCAATATCTGTAAGAATGTGGGCAGTCCTGTACATAGAAACACAGTGAGCACCTTGGCCATCGGGGGGTCAACGAGCCCAAAGTCGCCTACTTTTTGCACCCTGTGTGCACAGCACGGGCACAGCGCACTGTGCCCCCTGGTGAGATTTCTCACACAGCACAGACTTGGGAGGGGCATGAAGGACACACGCATATCCGGTTGGGCTAGAAACCTGGGGCTCGCAAGTCTTGGGGTGCTTCCTGAATGGATGTACCGTGGCTGCATCCACCCTCCCTGATGGGCCAGCTCTCATTGAGCAGCTGAGCAGTGATGCATATTGTTGCTTGCATGGAGCAATGCCCAGAAGCTTGCAGAGCATGGGCCAAACTTGGTCCTGGTGTGTGTCACATGCATGCACCACTGTACCCTGCCGCCCCCTTGAATAGTCCTATGAAATGTGTGAAGTGTTCCCCAACCCCCGGAACACAGAAGGTGACACCAATGTTGGTGTCTCCATCCCCCCTGCTGACCCAGCCTCATAGCAACCCTCCGGCCCCCTTGGGGGACTATGCACGAGTACTTCTGTACTTCTGGATGCATGCAATTCATTTGCGAGGGATTCTGGACGTTTGGCCGGCACCAAACAACGTCATCTTCAGTGTTGTGCCTGCATAAGAGAGAGAACACAAAATAACAACATTTAGTGGCACATAAACTACAAAATGCCGGCAGTTAAAATGGCTCCATCAGAATTCATGGAAGGTCCTGGAGACACTCTCGAAATTGAGTGCAACACTCATGGGGTCAAACGTGCAAGTGATGGTGCCCCCCTCCTTGGGGGTGGGGGTGGGGGGACTATTCAAGAAGGGGAAGCAGTCGAGGGGGTCCCCATGCAGTATTCCCCAAAACCCCTTCCCTCCTTGTGCCGCAACATGCCCATTTTTGCTTCTTCGGGCAAACCCCAGCCCAATGCCAAGCGACACACGCAGCATGCGACCTCGAAGGGTTCAGCAGGCCTCTAGGCCACGGGGAGTCGGTCTGAGTGGATCTATACCCAAACCCCCTCCTGCACTATAACGGGACCTGGTGCACCCAGAGGGCCGGTGGGGGGGGGGGGGGGGGGGCTGGCAAGCTTGGCCCAAAAAAAAATTGCCCATCAACTCAGGCTCCCATCAGCCAAGGTCCGACCCAGGGGGGTCAGAATCCTTTTTTGTGTTTTTCAGCCATTTTTGAATTCTCCACAAAATTCTGAGTATTTTGGGTACAGACACATAGGGTCAAACAAAAAATTTTCCCCCTGCCAGCTGCCTAAAACAAAATCTCCGGCGCCTCTGGCGCCCACAAAACCCATTGTTCCTAACAACTAACTGACTACAAGACGATCCTTTAGTTGGAGTGCACAAAACCACTAGAATGTTTCCTCTTGAACATTACACTCAGGGACCTGCCCATAAAATGCGAAAAAAATGCGGAAAATGCGAAAAAATGCGGACCGCATTTCACCCCCCCCCCCCCCTTGCTTGGGGGAGGGGGTCAGCCGCAGGCCTACGGGAGGGAGAGAGGGGAGGGCTAGGTGTGGGCGGGGTTCGCCATTGGCCTTTGGGGGAAGGGGCGGGGCAAGCGGCATCACCCCACAGCTCTGCAACCCACAGTGACGGTGGTTGCCTCAGTGTTATGGCCCTCGACGGCATAGAATGGAACCCTGTTAAAGTCAATCACAGGAAGGCTGCTGACAGGAACGAGATGAAGAGAGTCGGTAACAACACATAGTGCACTCAATGGCCGTGGAGGCGGCCAATACTACCGGGTGGTCATTGGTCAGCAATTGGCGGTTGGCAGACAGCGGCTGGCGGTTGGATGCAGGGGACGGCCCGATTTCATGAAAGGAAAAAGTAGTGACAGAACAGAAAGAGACCATGGAGGCCCGCAGTACGGAATCTCTGCGCAAACGAGAATGGGATCAAGGGCGAGGGACACCGCACAGCCCGTTATGCAAACGCCTGCCCCCCTCCCCAGCCTCCAAACAAACCACCTTGCTCCTCCCACGGGGAAGGGGGTGTGCCACACAGATACAGCTCAGGGCACCATCGTGTCCGTTGGGGCGGGAGGAAAAGCACAGTCTCATGGGTCAGAGTGGAATGTGAATCGCCCGGGGGACGGCCCCCATTGATGCGGCCAAAGCGCCTGCGCCTGAAACAAATCTGGGGCTATCCCGCGGGTCGCCAGGCCACGCCCTGCAGAGGTTTTCTGGACGAGGCCCTTGGTGACAGACGTAGAGATCCCTTCGTTGAGGCCTTGGTAGACGCCTTCGACCGACTGGTGTGCAACGCCAGTCCCGATAGGGCAGTTGACGCAAGGGCTGGTTCATGGCATTCCAGGGCAGAAGTACAGCGTCTTGCGGGGCTGTACTGCCGGAGGTACTTCCGGCGCTCACAGAAGTCCGCAGGGGTTATCCGCACGGCGGGACCCTGGTCGCATGCTCGGATATCTCTGTGGCACCACTCCGGCAAGCGGTGCCAGACTGTGAACGCCCCATCCCTGAAGGTGCAGGGCAGTAAAGGGTGCAGCAGGACTGGCAAAGGGGTGGGCGGAGATTGCCAGCCAGACCCTCTGATGGGTTGGTCAGAGGGCTGGGGGTCAGTTCCAGGATGGGCTCTCTCAGCTCGGCTCAGCTCTTGGAATGACAACAACAACTACTACTACAACAGCAGCATCACCATTAGCAACAACAGCGGCAGCAGCAACAGCAAAACAACTACTACACTTTTGCAAAGGTTGCCCTGATTATCTTTGCTACTCGACTGAAGATGTCGCAGGGCTGTTACAAGATCGCACTCCGCTTGACACATCCATGCGGACACATGCGCTGTCGCCGCTGCGTTCCGCACAGCAAAGCGAGACACAAACAGAGATACAGAACAACCTGATTTCTTAACACCGGCACCAGACAAGAGCCAAGGCAAAACCAGCCCCATCTGTATCTGTACAACTGGCAGGTCTTGTCCACTGTTTCCTGTGGGAATGGACCTTCCATCTACAGAGAGGGTTCCGGGCACTGCTGTTGATGTGCCCTGCCCCGGCCCAATGTCCAGCGTCCCCGTTGTCCACGCATCAGTCCCACCGGCTGGTTTTTCTGCACCCCTTCTGCTGTGTTACTATGTTCATATATCTCAGGACCAGAACTATGAGACATTGTTATCCAAGCTCATGTACACATCCTTTTCCTGACCCAATCCACTCCTGAGACCTCTGAAAATGTTCCCCCGAGGCACTGTTGTGCACCTGTCCATTCTATAATGGCTTTGTTGCAGTGCACTGGAGTCTGTGGGATGGGATCGGCGAAAATGTCACCCGAGCGTTGAATCACAGAATGGGTTGCATGACACCCAAAAAGATTACTAATTTCCTTCCCTTTTCTGTTGTGTGCCAGCGCGAGCACAGCTTTATGCCTTTGTTTTTAGATATCAAAGCAAGCGCCCAGGAAAGAATTCCACTCTGACCGCCGTTGCCACTTGGAGAGGGGAAGTGAGGCAAATTCACACTCGTGTGATACTGGATGCGTGGGGATGACAGTCTGGGGTGTGTGCCGGGCGTGGCACGTGGAGGTATCACGGTTTGGGCGCGTGCCCCTCCCCGGAATCCCTGTAATGGAGCCCCATGGCGCCCCGCCCCCTTCCCTCACAACCCACACCACCGGTATTTGGACCAGCCACACACCCCCTTCATGATCCATCGGCCTAGCATGTGTATGCTCGAAGCCCTCAGTACACGGGGCACAGGCCCTCCACAACATGCGTCTCATTCTGGTGTGCGCCAACAACTTGGCGCACCAACAAGGCCAAAAAGAGCAGCAGAGGAATAGTGACGAACAGAAATTCTATTACCTTCGGCAAGTCCACCTCGCAGAGAATCTACCCCGAGCAACACACACCAGGGATGGATGTAACGGGGGGGGGGTCCGGCCCGGACCCCCCCCCCACCCCCCCCTTGGTCACAAAAAAGGTCATGATATTTGGTCACAAAATTGTCTTGCTCGCTGCAGCTATAACTACTTGACGTCTCATTGTCACTGACACTATCGCTGCCACTGCCACTTGATGAACCTGTAGTGATAGATGCAAAGGAGGACAAGGAGCTTGCCCCATCTGACATGTCCGCCAGATTATCATTACATTCACTTGATGCAGGCAGTGTGTTGCTGTCCTTCCTCCGCCCACCCATATCCTTGCGTGGCTTGCGCACATTCTGTGAAGTGTGCCTCCTCCTGCGCGGTGTGGCACGCCACGACTTTGCTTTGCTACGCTTCTGCCTGCATGCAGCATCACTCTTGCAGGTTGGATCACATGTGCAAGGAATTTTCTTGCGGTGCATTGTGACGAAAAGGGAAGAAAGGGCCTGAAACAACGGCATACAGAAACAGTGTACAACTACCAACAGTCACAATAAACCAGCAGTCACAGAAAATCTGCCGTACTGGCAGGCACACACAGGCACACACGACATTCCACCGCAGACACCTTATTTGGTCACGATATTTTTCGGGTTTGCACTTTCCCACTATGGCCCTTTATGTTTTTTGTGACCAGTCACAAAAAATGACCCCCCCCCCACCTGGACCCCCCAAGTGGCGCCAAAATTATATCCATCCCTGACACACACCCAATACAGGGTAAAAGCCACATAAATACGGCCTAAAACATACTTTACATACGTTGGATGGTCATTCTAGGTGATCACAATATCAAAAAAATAAGTTTCGGAAACTTCCATTTTTGAGCTGCCGAGGGTGAAAAACTGCATAAGCAGGTTTTGTACCAATCCCTTGGGAACCCCCCCCCCCCCCCCCCCGCAATCAGTACCCAAATAATATGAAAAACACATATGAAACCCAAAACATATGAAAAACACTAAAACATGCTTTACATAGGTTGGATGGTCATATTGTGTGGTCACGATACCAAAAAAATATAGTTCGGAAACTTCGATTTTTGAGCTGCCGAGGGTGAAAAACTGCATAGGCAGGTTGTGTACCACCCCATTCATTCATATAAGCCATTATTGGTGGAAACGGTCATTTCACGTCTTTGGCACGGGTTTTGAACAGCCCTCGGCAAGGCTACAGACTGCAAAAAACGTCCTTTCATATCACAGTAGGTATCTGTCACAAGTGGGTACCACGGTGTTACCAAGGTCGCCCAAACCGCCAGCATCGCAAAAATGGCTGAAAAGTGCAAAAATTGTGTGAGCGCTCGTCCCACTCAGCCCCATACAAACCCCTTGGAGTCGGGACCCGGAAACACTTTTCCGGCTCAAAATAAAAAAAACCAAAAGATTCATGATTTTCGCCACAAAAAAGAGGGGGGGTCATTTTTTCGACATTTTTGACCCCCCACCCCCCCAACCCCGCCTCAAAAAAGTGGGTTTCAAGTGGGGGGGGGGGGTCCTGGGGGGGGTCCGGACCAAAAACTCATTGGGGGATGCGTTTATTGGACAAAATGATGATTTTACAAGGGGTTAAACTCACAATTCAACCCCTTGGGGTAGGGTACGCAAATAGGCCCCAAAAGGCCCAAAATGGGGGGGTATGTGGCATTTTCCCATATGCCTGGCTTTGATCTAACAACCTCTGCGAGGTGATCTTCACGTGCCACTAAACAGCCAATCCAGTGTGAAAACGGCTAAGTCCTCACTGGCAAGGGGCCATATGGGGGGGGGGGGGGACTGGGGGTACTTGGAGTTGGGACCCGGGACCCCGCCATGGGTTAGGGGGTCCATATACAAGAAAAAAGTTCTTCAGGAACCAGGTCCAAATACACACACAGCGGCCACAATAGGCAAAGAAGTTTTGACCCCCCCCCCCAAAGGGGTGCCCAGGTACGGGGGGGGTACGGGGGTCAAAATCAAAAAAAAATTGGTGGATCATTTTTGGTCTTAAAATGATGATGTTACAAGGGGTTATACGTCAGAAACCATACCTTGGGGTATGCTACGTGAACGACCCCAAAAAAGGGGGGTATACAACGCCCGCACCTGTGCTTGATCTAACAACCTCTCTTCGAGGTGATTTCGTGGAAAACGGCACAGCGCCCACTGACACTTTCGAGGGGAGGCAGGAAAGGCAGCAGGGGTTGGGGCCGATGACGGCGGTTGCGAGTGGTGGCGGTGAGCCCACCGATGGTGAATAGGGGCCAACAGGTGGCGGTTGTGAGCCGACTCCGGGCGCAGACAACCAGAACGAATGCCCGGCACACGGGCCTCTGGGCAGGAGGCAGCATATCAAAATGAGGCATCAAAGTCAATGCAGTGGCAGGGCAAACTGCCCTGAGAGGCGGGCAGACTAACCTTCTGTCGGCGTCTTCAAGCTTGGGATGTCTGTGCAGTAATTGTGTTGGGTTCGGCTCATAGTCCCCGGCACAAAACGGGTAGGAAGCCCTTGCCACCTTCAATACCGACTGGGAAGCACGAATCTTGCGCTCCCTTGCAGCTTCGGCTTGGCGTTGGCTATCCTAAGAAGACGGCGACGTTGGTCTGTGTGGGGCTGACACTGGGATACGACCAAATCAGATTGCTCGACTCAAAATGGGGGTGTCATCACGACTTTGACGCCCGACAATCGCAATTTGCAATTTGCAACTGACACAAGGCTTAAAAACCAGGTCCTCACGAGTGAGGGGACGTAGGGCTGCTGATTGTGGCGACGTGGAGATGGTACTGGGAACCCCAGCCATAGATTGGGGCTTCATTTCGAACAAAACAAATGAGTCAGCCCGTGGTCTCTTTAGGGGCAACAGCCTAGAGTACCCCCTTGCCTTCAAAAGGGCCTCTTTGGGCCCCTTCTCCCAACACTTAACCTTCAACCATCCTCAGGAAGAAGTGAAGGGAGGTGATGTGGTTCAGCAGCCATAGCACATTACAATGCCGTCCCAGGCGCTAGGGTGTCCTTGGTGACCCATGAGCCAGAGGCAATGGTTCGCTAAGCCCAGAGATCGCCCAGACCTCTACGTTTGCCTTGGATGCTTTTGCATTTTACACGTGCCCATGTTTTGGTGGGTTTATACACGGAACAAAGAAATCTAAGGCCATGCAAACTGCTCCCTTTACAAACAGCTACAACTCCCTGCCAGCTGCTCTAGGCCTAGCTGGCAAGAGGGGGGCACAGAGAGGGAATGGGATTGGATGGGAGTGTGTGTCCACAACCAATCTTGACAGCACCTGAAGCAAAAACCTTTTTGGAACTTGTGAGCAGTGGCAACCAAATGGAAACCTTGTGGCTGAAATAAAAATGTTGTTGTAAACAACACCGTAATGAATTCCTGAAAAGATGCTCTCCGATGCAAAGCAACATCCTGCAAGGCAACAATTGCCTCGTGCTTTCCTTCAATGCACAGGTTGTGGAAAAGAAAAACATACAAGGGCAGCTAGTGCCAGCTGCATAGTTGTGAAACTCTGCTTCACAGGTATGTTTCGCACAGGGTCTTCCTGCACAATGTAGAATAAGCCTCTGCAGGGTGATCAACAGATCACCTTGCACCCAGTGCAAGCCTTTTTTGTGATACGGGGGGAGGGGGTGGGGTGAAATCTTGGAGGAGGCAGGCACTTTTTCAGGGCAGGCACAGCTTTTGTCCTACCCCTACCCTAGGGGGGGGGGGTCCAGTCAAGGAGGCAGGCACCCACTCACCGCCTTGTCCACAGTACCTACCCAATATCAAACCACACGCAATGCATCAAATCACTTTGAATCCATTCCCTCACAAAACCTCAGCCTGGCCAGCCTGCAGCAGATGGCGCCTGGTTTACAACGGCGCCCAAGATTTGAACCCAGGACCCGTGCACCGCACGTGTAATGCACTACCGCTAAGGTACTGACCGGATCTGGGAACCCACTGTTAAGGGACAAAATGGAAATTATGCTTACAAATATTTTCCCCAAAAAATGCCAACCCACTCTTGGCCTACCCCCACCGGGGGGGGGGGGGGGTGATTCTGCTGAGGGCACCCAGAATTTCCAAAAGGGCAGGCAGCCCCCCCCCCCCCCCCCTGGGGGAGGGTATCCAAGCCACCAAAAAAAGGCTTGACACAGTGCTTTTGGTGGATACATTGTGCACACAGGTCTCATTTGATTTATACCCATGGATTCTGTGAGATGTGTGCATGAACCAGCATAGTATGATGGCCCCAGAGTATAACGCCACAAATTACAGAAAGGGTAAGGAGCAGCTAGCACACTGCTTGCGCAAAAAACAAAATCAACCCCCATATTACCATGCATTTAGTGCACCAAATACTGTGCTTACAAGTGCATGTGACTTCTCAATTTGAAACTTCTGCTGCACATTTTGGGGGGAAATGTCTTGTGAATCTGTACCTCATGGCGAGTGTGCCTCCGAATAGACTGGTTACAGCAGCTAGTTCCACAGCGGGCCAATTCGCTCCCCAGGCGCCTGCCCAGGTTCTGCAGAGTGGGGAACTGGGCAATGAAAGAGGGGACAACACAGAACCCCCTTCTCTACTTGCCTCTGTCTCATAGCCCAGCATTGATCTTCAGTCAGTTGGAGTTTGCTTGAGTCAAATTACGTCCCTTTGAGCCAGGTTGGGTCGGTTTGAGTCGGTTTCAAATGATTTCATTCCGATGGAATCGGTCTGAATCGGTTTGGCCACACTGGGCTCCTCACCTCTGCCTGTGTGCGATAACCATTTCAACCTACCCTGCTCCCCCCCCACGTGCTGTCCAAGCTACGCCAAGATCCAAAAAGGTACCCCCCTGTAATAGCTACGAAAAAATCCCAAATTAATACGCTCCCTACGCCTACTGTAGCTTGGACAAGGCCGTAGACGCCCAGGTTCGAAAAGAGAAGATTGCACAGTGAGGGGAAGGGGAATATAATGCACAAATATCCCCAACATAAGAGCTATGTGGGTTCGAGTGGGCAAACACTCACAACAAATGTGTCCATGACCCTACGTGACTGGCAAATTCGTCACCAAACCCATGTCTTTTATTTGTCCCGAATCAAATTAGGTACCAAATTAATAGGGTCCCTACGCCTACTGTAGCTTGGACAAGGGTGCAGCTTATACAAGCGGGGGGGGGGGGGGATACGGTTGCTGTGTTGGCCCGAGAACAGCGATGGTCGCCACCCTAACGGCTTGTAACCGGGAAACGGCAGGGTCACTGAGTCTTGGCAATCCGCCAATATGACTTGCCAGATGGCCATGAGCGGCATGCAGATGACCAATATGCAGTCGGCGGGCCATGTAAGCTCCTCGCCACAACGTAGGACTCAGGCACGACAATCGGTACCTGCGCTCGTGGGGTTTCAACTTCAGAAAGAGTCACACTCTCGTCGTCTAACGAGAACAGCGGCTGCACTACTACAGGGGCCTCCGGCGGAGCGGCAGGCTCGTACACGGTTTCGAACCCCGTCTGCATCCAGAGCAGCGTCCCAATTCGCTGCGGACTGTCATCATCGCCAGAGTGTTCACTGATAGTATCATCCGGAGGCTTGACCTGGCGCCATCGAAAAGGGATGTCGGTGTGCAGCAGCGCTCAGTCAATGCACATAGAGACATAGAATCGTGGCCTGGGCCCGTGGCATCTCTGTCAGTTCCGCGGAGCATTTCTGTCCCCTCCCCACCGGAAGCAGCACTATTATGCTGTCATGACATACATGCCCCCCTTTACAGGGCTGCCCCGCCGCCCCTCCCCCAGGGATACGCTTCAGGGGCAGGAGGCTGGAGGAGGGTTTCAAAAGTGGTTGCCAAAGCGGCTGTTGAGAAAGGCGTTGTGGAGACAAGACGTGGCAGTTGCAACACCGTGGAGGGCGGACAGTCGGGGTTGGGGCGGAACGGACCGCAGACGGGCGGAGGGCAGCCCCTGGCTTCCCCACTTCACACGCATGACGGCAGTCGCCCTTCCGGTTGCCCTGCATTGGCACTCTGGGATCCGATCTTCATGTCAGGATGCTCTCACACAGGCCAGCGACCAAACTCCACCTAAAGCCCATTCGGCACCTGATATGCTTTCCGACTCTGCCACACACGTCCCATTGCACCAAGCAACTACGGCCCTTTTATGAGAACCCTATGGGGGCGTTTTCGCACAGCGCGGGCACAGCGCCAATTATTACGTTGTTTATCCCGGGAACACCCCTGAAAACCACCCACCTACAAGTGTGCATGACCAATTCAAAACAGCATGGGATGCAGAATTCAGGACCCTGGGACCCGTAGCTACGGGTGGTGGAAAACAGCCCACTTTTCGCACAGCGCACGGTGCGCCCCTGAGAAACCCCGTCCTTTTCGCATGAACGTAAGCAATCGGTGCCCATCAAACCTCTTCTGCCGCCATGGCAATTGGTTTCACGTGGGCTCGTTTGGGCTTGGGCTTGAGGCGAGGTTTGACCTTGGGGATGACCTTTTGGGGTTTCTCCTTTTTCCGTTTTGGGCTCCTGAAGCATGAAACGAAGGGAAAAGGTAAAATGCAGCGTTTCGTTGGTGTTAATTTGCATCGAGGCACCCTTTCGGAGGCACACAAGGGATGTTACTCAGGACTCCTATGTGCCCTACTCCACGTTGTCACAGTCCAGGCAAGGTAAAGGAGAAGCCACGGGGTTGCTGCGCTTACACAGAGGCATGCATTCCAGTAGTGCAATCGGTCAGGAAAATAACGGAAGCCTGTTTGGGTCGGGCTTTGACAAGGGCGGGCGTGGCGATATGATGGGGGATTACCCAACAACAGATCTGCACCTCACATCAGTCCAACATGTCACAATAAGTCCAGCGCCGCAGGCGCCCACACGAGTACTGACAGATATTCCCAAGCCCCACCAGCATTTGCCGGAACTCGGGGCCAGGCGTCCCAGACAAAGCCAATCGATGCCACTTTCCGCGGCACAGCGGGCAATGGGGAGCACAAATGCCAAACCCGCAAATACATCCCCCCGTCACACACAAGTGCACATACCCCCCCCCCCCCCGATAGTGGTGGTGAGCACCCTCCGAAGTTGAAGGTCGTGGGAAAGGCTTGTGTGCAGCATTGCCGGTGCCGGCATGGGAGGGACGCCAAGGGGCAGCACCTCTGCGCAGAGGGACAACTGTCCCACTCTGTCCCACTCACGAACCAAAAACATTTTCCCCCAATCGTTTCGAACAAGCAATGGAACCCATATATATCTGTGAAAAGCCAAACCAGTTCGTACACCTGGAAGTGCCACCTGGCATCAGCCTTTGTGGCAAACCCCTCCATACTCCAAACCTTCTGCACGGTGCCGCAGGCGCCCTCACAGATTCAGGTTGTGGCAACGGCCCCCTTGAGACGTGTGAAGTTATTCTTGATTACCCCAGCCATCCCAGAGCTCAGTGACCCTTCAGCTGCCGCATCCGCTTTCTTCTTGCAACTTGGCCCCCACTGTTATCGTACACAAGTATCCGTGTGGTATCACCGACACTGTGTTGACACCTCTTCCTCGCCCATGTCTTCCTCTTAGAAACCACTGCACACGTCGCCAGACCCCTCCACTCCTCCCCTGAGTGACAGGCTCTCATTCTCCATCAGTTTCAATGAGCTCCCTCCCAACTTGTGTGTGGTATCAATGCCTCAAGGCACTGTGACGCCATTTGCCTTTTGTATGCACTGGCTGCGGGGTCGATTTTCGTGCGGCCGATGCAGCTGGCTCACACTGTACGGCCTTGAGGCACTCGGGTACGCACTTGTTGTTGCTTTGTGCCCCAGATTATCTATTTTTGCTTCCATATGAAGCACCAGTGTCCAAAATAGAGGTTGGGGCCATGGAGGCAGAGTTGGGCAGGTTATGTGTGCCATGGAGGCGGAGCTGGGCACGGTAGCTGCTTGGGACAGCCCCCAGCATCACCCCAGCCCTACCAAAGCACCCCAGGCAAGGCTGTGCAGCGATCGCCGATCCCCACCCGCCGCCACTGGGAATCAATCCCCCCCCCCTTCGGTCAACAGACCTACGCTTGGCCCGGTCAACAACGGGGATGTGGGTGTGGGTGGGCGTGGGTGTGTTCCTAGTCATCGGAACAACCGCATGCAGCCTGATGCCGCAGTGCCACGGTGACAAGTGGGACGAACGCTCCGGGGGTTGTTGGGGTTCCATAACTGCGGGTTCGGTAAAGGACAACAATGACGACAATCACAACGCGTACTTTTGTTCAATTGCCTGAAAATCGTCCGATATTTCCGTTTCCAGAGCCACGGGTTTGACAGCCGCATCCCCCCGTATGTCCCACGTGCGCATGGACAGCGTCTCTATCGTGGCCGAGGGTTGCACGGCTTTGATGGCGGTCGTCAGGCGATCCACGACCTGCGGGTAATCGCGCGGGCAGTGCGGGTCCCTGTCACAAAGCGACGTTGTGAATACATACATCACATGGACCGACAGGCAGGCAGTGCCACAGCTTGACAGACATGGGCCGTAAGAGAACTCGGGGCCATGCACCCCATCCCATATGTATACAGGCCTCCATGGATGCCAACGTCAAAGCAACGGCACCCGCCAAAGTGTGGGAAAACCACACAGGCCCTATTGGAAAAGCCAGAGGCAAAACCGGGCACAACCAGGGAAACCCGGAAAAATCATGAAAAACCACAGAAATCCCGGGGAAATGGTGGGGCAATTGAAAAATTGTAGGGAAAGTGGGTGTAGCGACGCGGTGGCCTAAGGAACTGAAGATGTGGCAAACGGATCCTGCACTCCAAGTCCACAGGCGAGAAACGAAACTGGGCCGCCCAAAGCTGCTTCCACGCCCTACAAAAGTCAACGGAGGAGGACGTAGGGGAGGCCGGAGAAGAGGACGAGCAGAGGAGAAGAGGAGAAGAGCCTCCTGAAATGGAACAGCGTGTGTGGGGATTGTGTGGGGAGGCGATCCAGTGCAACATCATACTCCTCACTGGCCAGCGAGTCGCGCAGCCACCCAATCTGGATCCCATGCCCTGAAATACCGCCGATTACGGGCTAATCCTTACCGGCTGGCCACCTGCTGCTGTCGGTCACCGCCAAACGCGGCCGCGAACGGTCAAATTTTGTTTTTTAATCAAAATAAATCAACTACCAACCCTCGTTCCAACAAGCGACGTGTGCACTACCACGCATTTGGGAGGGCCAAAAGACGTGCGGGCTGACATATGCCCAAAAATATTTTTGGAAAAGGCATTCAGGCTTTCTTAACAGGAGGGGGGGGTTACACAAGATCCATACGGTTCTGTGGAAAAATAATTCAACAAGATCTTTTATTTGCTCCCAAAAAATGTGTAACGATGAACTCAAAATGACGAAAAGGCCCACTTGCCACCTCCCAAAGGAGTTTTACCCGTAGTCTGATGGCACTGGTGCTGACAGTTGCTTCAGACTGCCTTAAAATCTGAAGCAAAAAAAGTGGCACACGGGTGGTACAGGGGCAAACAGAGACCAAAAATCCTTCAAAGGTGGAGGGGCTAAACAAATCTTCACGTGTAGTGTTTCCCCTTTGAAACTTTGCCCACAAAATTTGACCTCCCAGTTTGTCACCAGAGGGAAGGGGGAAATAATACGTACCGACTCATGCATGTACTGATCCAGATCGTCGTCCCCGATCGCCCACTGTAGAGTCTCCCCCGTCATCGACATGAAGTGTTCCTTCTTCATCTTCCAGGAATCCTCTCCGACGGTGTGGTCCCATTGTTCCTGCAGCACCATCTCCCGGTCACGCCCCGACTCATCCCCGTCAAACTCGAGCAGCTGCATTATGGTCGTCACAAACTGCATATACACGGCCTTACTGACAGTCCCATGCCCCTTTCGGGGCATCAGCGACCACCACTGACCCATGACATCTGTAGTGCGGGGCCCGTACTCCTGCTCGAAGTCCTCCTGTAGAGACTCTGACAGCTGATTGGCTTTGGACTTTCCCTCGAAGCTGGCGGAAGCTGAGGACTCTTCCCGCACCTGAGCAGTGATGAGAGTGTGGGCCTTTGCAACCAAAGTTGCATCAATCCCCGCCGAAAATCGGAGGTGACCAATTTGAGTTGCCTGATCAGGCCCACGCCTGAGCCGAGGCGCATTGCAGGGGACATACCACTTCGGAGACCATCCGATTGATGTCCACTTCATCGCTGGCCTCACTAAGGCCCAACGAGAGGGTCCACTGCAAGCGCTCATCCAGCCCCTCGCTCTTGTCCTTTGCACCGCCCTTTGTACTGCAATTGAATTGATATGGGGTACATTGGGGCATGGGCCATGGAAGGAGTCAACCGCAAACCTCCCAACCCCAAATCTAAACGAGTCCGCAGCCCCACAGCCCTGCTGCACCGGAGGGTTTGGAGAAGGGGGCTTGCAGCGCCGCATGGGAACACAGGGTGTGTTACGGTACAGCGGCACACGGCACATGCACAGCGCAGGAACAGCGGCCATTCTGGGGGCAACGTGACTAGAACCAACCGGACAACCGCTAACCATTCAAAACCCAGCGTGGATAGGCAAAAGCTGTGGCTGAACACTACAAAGCAATCGAAATATCACGCACAACCGACCACGGACAGAAGCGTACAAATGTATGCTCCACTGGTGCGCTGTCATACGCGATTTCGACGGGCTGCCAAAATCTTGCAGACAGGACACGTGGCATTTTACCCCAAAAGCCGCACTCGCCCATAGCGGAGATATCCTGCGCTTGTGATCCTCTTTTGTTGATGGGGGTTGTTGTGTCAATTGGAAATCGGGAATTGGGGGAGAAAAATGTCATGCCGTGTGTCATGGTGGGATGTTAGTGCCACTGCTCACTGTTGCAGCATCACTGCCCTCCTAACGTCTGCGCTCCTGTGGACTTCATATGCAGTCCGTCCCATGACCGTGAGGTTCGGAGGGTGCTCTCCACCACATCAGATGCGGAAAGCACAAGACAAGGGCAGGGGCTCTGGATCACCAACTGTTGCACATCAGCGGTGCGCGCGGCTTCGTGCTCCTATCCCCCGCTGCTTCCTGTGCCGTTGGCTGAGCTTGCCTTGGCAGGTTTTGTATGTCAGGCTCCGGCTCCGGGTGCACAGACTCTGCAGCTTGCCTGGGGGGGGGGGGGGGGCAGACAAAGCAAAAGGTAGCAGGTGTACATGTCTCACATGAACAATTGCGTGCTACAAACGAGACACTGATGATGTGCAGCCCAACGCCCACGTTGCACAAAGCATAGCATACAACCTCTTCCTGCTGACACGGCTATCAGTCTTGCTCTTCGATTCGCCTGTGCGCAGCTTCACGATCGACCAAAAGTCTGCACCTTGCCTTGAGGACTGCGCCATGTGCCCATGCACTCCGCATGAGCACCTGCTTCTATTGATGCATGTGTAACTGTTCAGAACGGAGGGTGCGGAACAATGGGTCCGGATGTGAATAGAAGATCGCAAGAAACAACAAACTGGCATCACTTAAACATGAACCAGCGTCCAACTGCCAATTGTGACAGGCCGATGCAGTCAGGCAGGCCCTAATGCAGCTGGGCCATGAAGAGACTTCGGCACACAGGAGCTGCTCTGCACCAGGGAATCAAACTTCAGGCTTGAAATCTCTCTCAGTGCCGTTCCTCGCAAGGTTGGAGGGCACAAGGGTACAGCGCACAGGCCGAGTGGATCTGCGTGTGTCCGAAATACGGACAATTGATACTGAAGCAAGATCAGACTTTAAAAGAAACTGAGGGTTGCATTGCACAAACACCACGGCCAAATTTTCGCAGCTCCTTTGTTGCCCAAGCCATAAGGGATTTGGAGAGAAGAGCGATACCTTCTCTGAACAAGCCGGTAAAACCCTCAACAATCCTGAACAACCCTTTACGTCCCTCTGTCAATCATTGCTCCGCCTTTTATTCACTACCCGTCAAAATGCAAATCACCTCGAAAAGAGGTTGTTAGATCAATCACAGGTGCGGGCGTCGTATACCCCCCTTTTTTGGGGTCGTTCGCGTAGCATACCCCAAGGTATGGTTTCTGACGTATAACCCCTTGTGACATCATCATTTTAAGACCAAAAATGATCCACCAATGATTTTTTTGATTTTGACCCCCGTACCCCCCCCCCGTACCTGGGCACCCCTTTGGGGGGGGGGGTCAAAACTTCTTTGCGTATTGTGGCCGCTGTGTGTGTATTTGGACCTGGGTCCTGAAGAATTTTTTTCTTGTATATGGACCCCCTAACCCATGGCGGAGTCCCGGGTCCCAACTCCAGGTTCCCCCAGTCGCCCCCCCCACCCCACCCCCCCATATGGCCCCTTGCCAGTGAGGACAGCCATTTTCACAGTGGGTAGGCTGTTTAGTGACACCTTAAAATTAGATTGTTTCCGAAACCCTTCCATTGCCCCTAGGATGGGTTTGGGTGATCATTTGGTGACAATACGGGTACTTGAGCACCCATGGGGACCCACGTAGTCTAGCCCCCAGCCATGGGCCCCCCAAAAAATTCAAATCACCTCGCAGAGGTTGTTAGATCAAAGCCAGGCAGGCGTATATATGGGGAAAACGCCACATACCCCCCCATTTTGGCCTTTTTGGGCCTATTCGCGTACCCTACCCCAAGGGGTTGAATTGTTGGTTTAACCCCTTGTAAAATCATTATTTTGTCCAATAAATGCATCCCCCAATGAGTTTTTGGTCCGGACCCCCCCAGACCCCCCCCACTTGAAACCCACTTTTTTGAGGTTTTGAGGGAGGGGGGGGGGTGGGGGGGTGGGGGTGGGGGGGGGGGGGGGGGTCAAAAAATGACCCCCCCATTTTTTGGGTCGAAAATCATGAATCTTTTGGTTTTTTTTGATTTTGAGCCGAAAAAGTGTTTCCGGGTCCCAACTCCATAGGGTTTGTATGGGGCGGAGTGGGACGAGCGCTTATGCATTTTATGCACTTCTTCAGCCATTTTTGCTATGTTGGCGGTTTGGGCGACCTCGGTGACCCCGTGGTATCCACTTTGAGGGGTGTGAGTGGGGATGTTGTGACAGTATCTGCCTCCTAGTATACGGAAGGACGTTTTTTGCAGTCTCTAGCCATGCTTAGGGCCGTTCACAACCCGTGCCAAAAACGCAAAATGGCTCTTTCCACCAATAATGGCTTAGTGAATGGGCTGGTACACAACCTGCTTATGCAGTTTTTTACCCTGGACAGCTCAAAAATCGAAGTTTCCGAAACTTACTTTTTTGACATCGTGATCACCTAAAATGACCATCCAAGGTATGTAAAGCATGTTTTAGGCCGTATTTACGTGTTTTTCACCCGATTTGGGTATTAGGTCCGGGGGGGGGGGGTCTTCCAAGGGATTGGTACACAACCTGCTTATGCAGTTTTTCAACCTGGGCAGCTCAAAAATCGAAGTTTTCGAAACTTGTTTTTTTGATGTTGTGATCACTTAAAATGACCATCCAAGCTATGTAAAGCATGTTTTAGGCCGTATTTACTTGTTTTTCACCCAATTTGGGTATAAGGTGGGGGGGGGGGGGGGGGCTCACAAGGGATTGGTACACCACTGTTTATGCACTATTTCACCTCGGGCAGCTCAAAAATCGAAGTTTTCGAAACTTGTTTTTTTGATACCGTGATCACCTAAAATGATCATCCAAGGTATGTAAAGCATGTTTTAGGCTGTATTTACGTGTTTTTCACCCGATTTGGGTATTAGGTCCAAGGGGGGGGGGGGGTCCTCCCAAGGCATTGGTACACAACCTGCTTATGCAGTTTTTCACCCCATGCTGCTCAAAAATCGAAGTTTTCGAAACTTGTTTTTTTGATATTGTGACCACCCAAAATGACCATCCAAGCTATGTAAAGCATGTTTTAGGCCGTATTTACATGTTTTTCACCCTATTTGGGTATCAGGTCGGGGGGGGGGGGGGGGCTCCCAAGGGACGGGTGCACAACCTGCCTATGCAGTTTTTCACCCCGGACAGCTCAAAAATGGAAGTTTTTGAAACTTGTTTTTGTGATATTGTGATCACCTAAAATGACCATCCAAGGTATGTAAAGCATGTTTTAGGCCGTATTTACGTGTTTTTCACCCGATTTGGGTATTAGGTCCAGGGGGGGGGGGGGTCTCCCAAGGGATTGGTACACAACTTGCTTATGCAGTTTGTCACCGTGGGCAGCTCAAAAATCGAAGTTTTCGAAACTTGTTTTTCTGATATTGTGACCACCTTAAATGATCATCCAAGGTATGTAAAGCATGTTTTAGGCCGTATGTACATCTTTTTCACCCTATTTGGGTATTAGGTCCCGGGGGTGGGGGGGGGTCTCCCAAGGGATTGGTACACAACTTGCTAGTGCAGTTTTTCACCCTGGGCAGCTCAAAAATTTGAAGTTTTCGAAACTTGTTTTTTTGATACCGTGATCACCTAAAATGATCATCCAAGGTATGTAAAGCATGTTTTAGCCGGTATTTATGTAGTTTCCACCCTATTTTGGGTGTGTGTTGCTCGCGGTAGATTCTCTGCGAGGTGGACTTGCCGAAGGCAATAGAATTTGCTGTTTGTCGGTGGTTCAGTGGCATTTGGTGTGCGCCAAACTGCTTAAGCAGTTTTCCACCCTCTAAGGGTGAAAAATGGAAATCACCTCGCAGAGGTTGTTAGATCAAAGCCAGGCAGGCGTATATAGGGGAAAACGCCACATACCCCCCTTTTTGGGGCTATTCGCGTACCCTATCCCAAGGGGTTGAATTGTTAGTTTAACCCCTTGTAAAATCATTATTTTGTTCAATAAATGCATCCCCCAATGAGTTTTTTGGTCCGGACCCCCCAGACCCCCGCCACTTGAAACCCACTTTTTGGGGGGGGGTGGGGGTGGGGGTGGGGGGGGTTGGGTTGGGTTGGGTTGGGTCAAGGCCTCGCCTGGTCGCCTACCCACGGTCCGCGCCGCCTTCCCTGCCGGACCCGACTGGGCGGCCGTACCCGGGTGTCCGGTCACAAGGCCTACCGGACTGTTGACCGCCCCCAGACCCCGCGGTGGCGCTCGCGGGCGGGAGATGCCGCCGTGCCTGTGTGTATGTGCCCTTGTGTGTCTGGGGGGGGGGGGGGGGGGGGCTGTGGCACACCTGCTTGCTCCATTGTTGTTCGGCCGTGGCGCACATGGCACGGGGAAGTGTGTGCCTGGTGCTCCAGGCCCCGGCAGGGAGGCTGGAGAGCCTGACTCTGAGCCCGCCGGGGGAGATGTGGGCCTGGGCTCGCAACCTCCACGTCACAAGGACATACTACCCAACCACTCCACGACTGCCTATTGGCACGGGAAGGCGGTGGTACGTGGCACGACTGGGGTCAGACCCGCACTCCTTGACTGCCTTAGGCACAGGTGGTGCTGCCTCGCGGGCTGGGTCCGGCTCCCACGGCCGAGGGCGTACCCCGGGCAGGTGGAGGGGCACCAGGGCGCAGAGTGTGCTTCCCTGCCCTGGGTGCCGCCAGTGCTGGCTGCACTGGCTGCGGCGCTACAGCCCGCGTAGACGAGGGGGCCCAGAGGGCACCACACCCGAATGGCCTCTCCTTTGAGGGGGGGGGGGGGGGTCAAAAATGTCGAAAAAATGACCCCCCCTTTTTTTGGGTCGAAAATCATGAATCTTTTGGTTTTTTTCGATTTTGAGCCGAAAAAGTGTTTCCGGGTCCCGACTCTATGGGGTTTGTATGGGGCGGAGTGGGACGAGCGCTTATGCAGTTTATGCACTTTTCAGCCATTTTTGCTATGTTCGTCGACCTCGGTGACCCCGTGGTACCCACTCTGAGGGGTGCGAGTGGGGATGTTGTGACAGTATATGCCTACTAGGATACGAAAGGACGTTTTTTGCAGTGTCTAGCCTTGCTTATGGCCGTTCACAACCCGTGCCAAAGACGCGAAATGACTGTTTCCACCAATAATGGCCTAGTGAATGGGGAGGTACACAACCTGCTTATGCAGTTTTTCACCCTGGGCAGCTCAAAAATCGAAGTTTTCGAAACTTGTTTTTTTGATATTGTGACCACCCAAAATGACATTTCAAGCTATGCAAAGCATGTTTTAGGCCGTATTTACGTGTTTTTCACCTCATTTGGCTGTTAGGTCCGGGGGGGGGGGGGGGGGTCTCCCAAGGGACGGGTGCACAACCTGCTTATGCAGTTTTTCAACCCGGACAGCTCAAAAATCGAAGTTTTCGAAACTTGTTTTTTTGATATTGTGACCACCCAAAATGACATTTCAAGCTATGCAAAGCATGTTTTAGGCCGTATTTACGTGTTTTTCACCCTATTTGGGTGTTAGGTCCGGGGGGGGGGGGGGGGGTTTCCCAAGGGACGGGTGCACAACCTGCTTATGCAGTTTTTCAACCCGGACAGCTCAAAAATCGAAGTTTTCGAAACTTGTTTTTTTGATATTGTGACCACCCAAAATGACCATCCAAGCTATGGAAAGCACGTTTTAGGCCGTATTTACGTGTTTTTCACCCTATTTGGGTATCAGGTCGGGGGGGGGGGGTCTCCCAAGGGACGGGTGCACAACCTGCTTAAGCAGTTTTTCACCCCGGACAGCTCAAAAATGGAAGTTTTCGAAACTTGTTTTTGTGATATTGTGATCACCTAAAATGACCATCCAAGGTATGTAAAGCATGTTTTAAGCAGGGTCCTCCGTGGGAAATTCCTAATTTCAGGTTGACAGACTAGCCAATAAAATCTTTTCCTGAATTTTTCCGATATCACTAATCACCTCGCAGAGGTTGTTAGATCAAAGCCAGGCAGGCGTATATATGGGGAAAACGCCACATACCCCCCCATTTTGGCCATTTTGGGGCTATTCGCTTACCCTACCCCAAGGGGTTGAATTGTTAGTTTAACCCCTTGTAAAATCATTATTTTGTCCAATAAATGCATCCCCCAATGAGTTTTTGGTCCGGACCCCCCCAGACCCCCCCACTTGAAACCCACTTTTTTCCGGTTTTGAGGGAGGGGGGGGGGGGGTGGGGGGGGGGGGGGGGGTGGGGGGGGGGTCAAAAAATGACCCCCCCATTTTTTGGGTCGAAAATCATGAATCTTTTGGTTTTTTTCGATTTTGAGCCGAAAAAGTGTTTCCGGGTCCCGACTCTATGGGGTTTGTATGGGGCGGAGTGGGACGAGCGCTTATGCAGTTTATGCACTTTTCAGCCATTTTTGCTATGTTGGCGGTTTTGGCAACCTCGGTGACCCCGTGGTACCCACCCTGAGGGGTGCGAGTGGGGATGTTGTGACAGTATATGCCTACTAGGATACGGAAGGACGTTTTTTGCAGTCTCTAGCCTTGCCTGGGGCCGTCCACAACCCGTGCCAAAGACGCGAAATGACTGTTTCCACCAATAATGGCCTAGTGAATGGGCCAGTACACAACCTGCTTATGCAGTTTTTCAACCTGGGCAGCTCAAAAATCGAAGTTTTCGAAACTTGTTTTTTTGATATTGTGACCACCTAAAATGACCATCCTAGCTATGTAAAGCATGTTTTAGGCCGTATTTACGTGTTTTTCACCCTTTTTGGGTGTTAGGTCGGGGGGGGGGGGGTCTCCCAAGGGATTGGTACACAACCTGCTTATGCAGTTTTTCACCTTGGACAGCTCAAAAATGGAAGTTTTCGAAACATATTTTTTTCATATTGTGACCACCCAAAATGACCATCCAAGCTATGGAAAGCATGTTTTAGGCCGTATTTACGTGTTTTTCACCCTATTTGGGTATCAGGTCGGGGGGGGGGGGGGGGGTCTCCCAAGGGATTGGTACACAACCTGCTTATGCAGTTTTTCACCCCCGACAGCTCAAAAATGGAAGTTTTTGAAACTTGTTTTTGTGATATTGTGATCACCTAAAATGACCATCCAAGGTATGTAAAGCATGTTTTAGGCCGTATTTACGTGTTTTTCACCTCATTTGGGTATTAGGTCGGGGGGGGGGGGGTCTCCCAAGGGACGGGTGCACAACCTGCTTATGCAGTTTGTCACCCTGGGCAGCTCAAAAATGGAAGTTTTTGAAACTTGTTTTTGTGATATTGTGATCACCTAAAATGACCATCCAAGGTATGTAAAGCATGTTTTAGGCCGTATTTACGTGTTTTTCACCCGATTTGGGTATTAGGTCCAAGGGGGGGGGGGGTCTCCCAAGGGATTGGTACACAACCTGCTTATGCAGTTTGTCACCCTGGGCAGCTCAAAAATCGAAGTTTTCGAAACTTGTTTTTTTGATACCGTGATCACCTAAAATGATCATCCAAGGTATGTAAAGCATGTTTTAGCCGGTATTTATGTAGTTTCCACCCTATTTTGGGTGTGTGTTGCTCGCGGTAGATTCTCTGCGAGGTGGACTTGCCGAAGGCAATAGAATTTCTGCCCACATATTAGGTATCACTCGATCCGCAATTTCCTGGCGCACACGCTGATCATAATTTCAACAACAGCTGTCCAAAAAATCCATCATGGGCAAAGATCGCACCGTGCCAAAAGCCGCAGATCCGAGCAAGTCCGTCGCAAATCGCGTGGCGCAATTCGAGAAAAGCGACCAACAGCTGAGGGATCACAGACGCAACGCGGCTCTTCGGGAAAGCAGAACAGATGAAAAAGGAAAGGAGAATGATCAACAACCCCAAACTCCCAAATCAAGTCAGAAAACAAACGCCGAGAAAAACACTCCAGACGCAATTCCAAGCCAGAATGCGAGTTCAAGCCCAAACGGCAAATCCAAGCGCCACAAGACAAAATGGATTCAAAAAACCACCCCGCAACCAAACCGTGAAGCGAAAGAGGCTGTCAACGACGACATCGTCATCAACACCCAACTTCATTACAATGAAAAGCCAACGGTGGATTATGCCAAACTTTCAGAAAAGCGCAACAAGAGTTTCACTTTCATCCCTATGGAAGACTTGGAAACCCACCAAACCACCAACGTTTTTGTGAACGACCCCAACGGCAACTCTCCATCCCAACTTCACCAAGACCTTCAAGACGAAAAAGTTCCGGAAGTCTATCAATTCCAATCTCAAGACAACCGTGTATACTCCGACTACATTACCATGTTACCAACCGAGGACATCATCGCCCAATTTCACAAACAACCTCATGAAATACATTTTGGGGGCACCGACTACCAACACTATTTCAACGAGAAGTACGAGTATTCCGCCCCGTACCCAACGGAAGACCATGCACGAGCCATCAAAAATGCAAAATTGGTCACTCCCCAAAATATCACGACCCTCAACATCATGGCCAACCTCTACGAGTCCCAAACAAGAACTTTCATCTTCACTCCAACCACAAATTACGACTTCAACAAGGACGCCTCGCACAACACATCCGCACACGTGTCCATGTTGCTCAATGCTTTAGCGTCGCTTGCGCGTGCTAAAATACATGTAAGGGGTACGCTAATTCTTTTGGTGTCAGACCCGAGAGTGTGTGAAGCCACGACCGGGATTTGGGATTACTCTCAAGCCTACGCCAAAGCAAGGAGGTTTATGGTTGACCAAAAAATCTCCCAAAACTTTGTTCCGTTGAATATGGTCCTCAAGAATGATCAAAAACTTTTTGACACGTGCTCCGCCCCACACCCGGAGGGATATATTATGATTACTTTGGACAACCTTTCCGAGTTCCAATACACACCGCCCAAATTCTCTCCTATTTCGCCGGGCCATGACCTAGCACAAGCCGAGGCTTTTATCTCTCCGCAACAAGAAGCCCGTCACACACCACCAATCACCGATTATGTCAGAATCGACATTTCGCGAGACCTCGAAGTCCTCACCGAGGAAGATGCTTTCCAATTTTTCAACAAATTAATCAAACCCGACCTCCAAGATGCCTCATCCATTACCTCCACCAATTGCGCACACTACCGCGGTGAGATAAAAAAAAGGGGCTCGCCCATTGGAAGCACCCATGCTCGTTTCGACATCGAAACCAACTCAGCCCTTTCCTCCCAAATTGCCAAAACCGTTCAATCCCATTACCCACTAGACAGGAATCCACTCATTATGGCTTTCCCCTACAACCTCTCCGCCCATGAAAATACTTTCATGATCTCCGCCTCAAAAAGCTCCGCGAAAAACGGAGTCAAGCTCGAACCCACGGAGCTTCTAAATCGAGTGGCCTCTCTTGAAAAAATGAATTCGATCCTGCAATTCGCAATTCTACGCACCAAATACTCGGTATTGGTGCATCTGGATGTCCACTCCATTCCAAGCAACACCGAAACACGAGTTTCAAAACTCAAATGGATGAACGAACAATGCAAGAAAGCCGGCCTCACTTTTTTCAATCACGATAACACATATGCAGTTTTGTCCGACGCTCCACTAAGCTACCGGGCTAAACCCTCCTACACACCAACCAACGCCAAATCGGTGGTCATTTATGCTCCACGCTCCATAAGTTTTAGAGACATCAACAAAGCAACTTCACTTTTTGGTACCTTCACCTCCATCCAACCGCTGGAATCCAACCCAAGTGCCAAAGCACACCAATATTTTGAAGCGCTCTTCCAAAACCTGGGATCCAGTATCCTAGCACACCAAGAAAAAGTTCAAGGCATCACTTTTACATCCGGCTCGCCCAACCTCTTGAAAAAACAAAACATCATTGATTCAATTGTGAAAGACCATGCCACTTCTAAATGGGAAGCCACACTCTTGGCCGCCAAAGAATTTGGCTCCGAGAAACAACTGCGCTCTATTAATGAGCGATTGATCGTGGCCAAGACCCAATGACTCCCCACCCACCCACACTCTTTCTTTCATCCAGTTCTCAATGTCTTCACTATGTCACTACTCAGAGATGCGGATTCCCTCCGTCCTCACTCCTCTCAATACCAACGGTATGATCTGTTTATCATGCTGCTATTTCTCGAAGCGATTACATCTAACCACCCGCGATGCATCACCTCGCAGGATATTGTGCCACGCATCGAAAACAATGCGAACACACTGGAACGTACACTCTCCTCACAATGCTTCCCGCATGCCGTGTGGATTTCGTTCACTCATCTTCGGTGTGTCAAGATTTTGATTCATCCAAGACACGATCGGGTACTCGTTTGCACGCCTAGTGTCACTCTGCCCTATCAGTCGCCAGCAAGTGGCCAGACTGATCTCTGTCATGACCGGATGAAGAGTTTATCTTTTTGCAATTGCTTCCTTCTTGACCCATTCGGGCCACAACTGCCGAAACGGCATCACGTTAGCCTCGAGGACTCGTCAAGACCAAGGAATGTCTCGGAAGTGGTCAGTGTTAGACACGTGGTCCCATCTCTCTCATCATCATGACGCCGTCAATCGATATCCCCCTCCCACCGGGAGTCCCCCAACCACCAAGTTACGATACCAACATTCACAAAGCACCTAAACCTACCACACCAACAGACAACTTAATCCACTCTAAAACACGCTTAACACTCACTACTCACAACACTGCCAAAAACATTGACAACCTAGACGCCATTATACTACGACACCAACAACAAGGAACCGACATACTTTGTTTACAGGAAATACCTACCGCCCCCTCCTTACATTCACTTCTAAACCTACACACTTTCACAAACATATCTTCTGACAAATCCAACGGCACAGCGATTATCATTCACTCTTCCCTATCTCCTTTCGTCACGCAAATCAAACACGACAAGGTCAATGGATGCCTTATTGCCATCGACCTTACTATACCAGGATACCACACACTCCGTATCATTAATGTGTACAAATCACATCACGCTCATCTCCGACACAGGCTAGAGAAAACCATCTCCGCCCTCCAACAAGACCAGCCGTGCCACATCATGCTCGGCGACTTCAACACATATCTCCAACCTTCTCTAGACACGGCTAATATCAAACACAATAAATACTGGCCTTGGCTCCACGACCAGGTACACCCCACCAATCCTACCACCACACCAACCCTCATTGACCTGTATCGTAAGGACCACCCAGAGACAAAACAGTGGACGCGCCCTGCAAACAAAAGGCTCCCGTCTCACACACGCATCGACTTGATTCTCTCCTCTCCTTCTTCCAACACCATTTTCAAACCTTTCAACACCTTCATTGATATTCACAACGACATCTCCGACCACCGACCAGTATCCACTTCCATAGCCATCCCCACCAACCCGATTAACATATACAACATCCCACACAATTCCATTCACTACCGCCCCCTAAGCAAAGAAGAAATGTCACACTTTACGTCCCTCAGTAAACCTCTTAACGACTGGCTCTCCAAGCACCACGACACTCTCTTCCAACAGCCCATTGAACAACTTATTCCTCTGACTGACTTCCTTTTCACCCAACTAGTCACCACCTACAAAAAAGTCACTCATCAAGCACACGAACACAAACCAACCAGCGTGGAGAAACAGTTCCTTGACGCTGTAAATAACTTACCTTCTACTGCCTCCAGAGCACACAAAACAAAAAAACTTCAAACACTACTCAATGACTGGACCTCAAAGAAACAAGCACAAGCGCACAAGAAACTCCACCACTCCCTCATTTCTCACAAACGCATAAAAAAGACAATCAACAACATTCTCAACCCCAGAAACACCACCCCCATCTCTCTCTATGACCAAACTGGTCAGCTCACCACCGACCCTTACGAAATGTGCAAATCTATGGGACACGCCCTCTCTTCCCTGGGAGGCCCCCCAGATTTCGACACAGACCCAGCCTTCATCGACACACTCATGTCTAACTCCCCAAAAATACCCAACGACGCTCCACAACCGCACTTTACCAGAGACTTCTTCAACCTTCTTTTGTCGAACGCTAAACCACACACCGCACCTGGTTTCGATGACACCTCTCTCTACCTTTTCTCCATCTGCCCCCCCGATATCCAAACCTACATTTACAGCCTGTGTTCCCTCCTTATCGCCGACCACATTCCTTTTCACTGGCTTAAAGCAAAAATTTTTCTACTTTACAAAAAAGGCGACCCCCATAATCCTACAAATTACAGACCAATAGCACTCCTTAACACACTTTACAAAATCATAGCTTCTTACGGTGCACACACCCTCACTTACTACGCCACAACGTACCACCTCACCAACAACACACAATACGGCGGACTTCCTAACCACAGAACCACAGACCACATATACACTATGATTGCCAACCTATCACTGCACCCAGACATGTACCACTTGTATCTTGACTTAAATAAAGCATTTAACTCCGTTCCTCACCGTGCCTTATGGCACATACTCTCCAACTACAACATACCTCACTCCATCATCAACCTCATTCAAAACCTGTACGCCTGCCCCCACGACTTCCCCGTCGTCAACGGCTTCGCCCTCTTTGCAGCCCACTGCATAAGGGGACTTAGACAAGGATGCCCCATGTCCCCCATACTCTTTAACCTCTTTGTCGACCCCATCATTAACCACATACAATCTCTCCTACCTAAACACGAATTCAACGACCTTTTCTCCTTCATCGACGACATCGCCCTCCAAACAACCTCCCATGCCACTCTACACAAAGTGCTTCACTTCCTCTTTGTCCAAGGGCCTCGATACGGCCTTTCTTTTAACACTACAAAGTCCGAACTCCACGCCCTCAACAACGCCACCCACATCACCATTCGTATTAGTCCTACCCAACATTTCAGTACTTTTACCGATGACGGCGACCCCAGGGTTTTTTATAAATACCTGGGCACCTACTTCTTCAACAAACAACAAAACCCCAGCATGCTCCAACTTCTACTCAACACCATTCACGCCTTTTTCGCCAACATATCCACCCTCCCTCTCACACACAACGAAATCATAAAACTATCCAACATACAACTGATACCTACCCTCACCTACCGATTAATCTACAACTCACTCCCGCAACAGGACCTCGACAAACTGGACACCACAATTTGGAGTCATATCACCAAGCTAGGCAAACTATCCTTTCGCACCCCCAATAAAACCAAATACTCCCCCCCACACACACTAGGTCTAAACATCACGAAAATTTCTATCGTTACCCACATCCAAGCCATCAACCATATACTGCGCTACACACACGACGACGGACCTTCCCACACCAACGAAAGAGTCAAGTACACCTTGCGCTACAAGTCCACTAACCCCAAAACCATACAACGCATGACTGCCCACTCTGCTAGCCTTTTAGGTTTCCACACTCACAACATACCCACAGTCAACCCATGTCTCCCTTTTCAAATCCCTACACACACAACAATCGAAGTCGCCTTTATTTACTACCAATCCAACAGCGACCCATTAACATATTCCATTACGAAAAATACCACCCACACCACAAAAACGACCCTATGGTTCCGAGGCACAGTCGACCACCCCATGCCTCAGAAAACCACAGTTACTTTCCCTGACATGTCTACAATCCTCACCCCCAACCACCAGTTTCGCTTCCTTACTCTCCCCACATCCCAAGATATTTCCAAGCCTACCAAGTCTCTCTCACTACCCGACACGACCAACTTCCCTTTTTCTTTCACTGGCACCACCACCACTCAAAATTTCATTCAATTTACCCTGAAAAACAATCTCTCTCCCCCAAACCCTCAACATCTGCACTACTGGGGATGCCACGATCTTTTAGACGCACTTGACGTCTACCCTAGCGCTACGATTGCCTACACCGACGGGTCGGATGACCCCACAGTGAACACGCCATCGGGCGCCGCCATCACCTTCAACACTACACCGCCAACAACCATCTGCAACACATCACCGATAAAAGGATCTTACCCAGCAGAAATTTATGCCATTATACTGTTTACCTACCTCCAACACGTCGACACTCTCTCTCAACCAATCATTTTTGCCATTGACAACCTGTCGGTTTGCTCCACACTCCACCAAATACAACAATTAAAAACTAAACCCTTCGCTTCTAACGCTAATTGCTTCGCTCTTTGGTACAACTATATTTGGGAATTTCTTCACAACACCCACCTTCACATAATTTTCACCTGGATCAAAGGACACGCTGACTTCGATGGCAATGAGCACTCTGACAAAATTTCTAAATGGGTATCACTCAACCTCCACCAACACCCAGAACACCACAACCCTGACACTTTTCACTTCATATACCACAATCATACACCACTGCCAGGACGCATTACACGCAAAGCTGTCAAACACCTACTTCCAAACCATAAACACAACAACATACACCTACCTTCTACCACCGACTTCTACGCCCACACATCGTGGTTTTCCAGACTACCTTTTCAATGGACAAACGGACTGTACTGTTGCACTGGTTTTCTTCCCCATTACAAACTTAACACATATCAATGCCCCAAATGCCACACTCATCACCCCCTCGACCCCATAACAACGGTGACCGAATGCGGCACAGCGAAACCTGTTCGTGACCTCTTTTTTGAGGTCTGGCAACAACCCTTCAAACAAACAGTCACCGACTGGTGGCTACATGCAACAAAAGGAGAAAGAAGAAACTACATCCGCACGCTCATTCCCAACTCACTCAGTAATGCACTAAGAGGAATCCTACCCGACACTCCCTACTTCCAACACCTACAAAACCTAAAAACAGCCTTTAAATACAGAAGAAAACGACTCAAAACAGCACTGCAAGAGACACAAACCTGGCTCAGACAAAACCCAATTAACTATCTGCACTTACTCCAACCAGATTTCGCAGACAACCCATGGAACAACCAATACTCCATCTACAGCACTTCGTCTCACAACCCCACCTTGTTGACCTACCCAAAAAGGACAAACACAACAGTCGCCAATAAACACCCCCACAAACACAGACACGTTCACAGCAAAAACAAAAAAACCAAATCCCAACTACTTAATTTACCGTAACTACCCAATTAGGAACACGTTACCCTAAAAAAGCCATCGCGAAAAGAAACTAAGCTCCGCAAGCGACTGGGGCGTTTCTGCCCCGCTTTGGTCTCCGGGTGACGAGTTTCTCCCCCCCTCTTTTTCTTTTTTTCTATTTGTCTTTTTTTCCCGTCCTCCTCATCTTCACCACCTGCGATCTGCACCCCCCCTAACTTCTTGACTCCAGTTGACAGATCGACGAGATGGGACCACGTTTGTGTCAGCGCAGTTTTGATGCTCTATTCCAGCTCCTTTTCGTACACCATTCAGGACTTTGGAGTACGGAATCCCATATAGCGTGGTGACTCGATGATGATTTTGGAAGTGAGAGGACGTTTCCATGATTCTCTGATTCTTTCCGAACTTTCCAACTAAACTGACGTCGGTGGAGAAGTCAGTGGTTTCCACTTAACTGAAGGTCTTTTATGATACCCCAGATGATCTATGGCCGGGGTTACTTGTTTGTTTCTGATTTCTATATATATATATATATATAAATATATATAGAGTCCCTTTTTTTTCGATTCGTCTTGCGTCATAACACCAACCACAGGGCTAATGGCGAAGCCACAGCCCACAGTAACCAGGCCTTTGGTGCATTTTGGAGCAGGGTCACACCCCCTAAGTTATTGTACATATGGCCGCTGTCCTTCGATGAACTTCGGCTCGCCATGAACGCTCACTTGCCCGTGGTTAGGCCGCTTTTGTGTTATGCTCGCCGGGGGGCAACCCCCATGCACCAAAAAGCATGTTTTAGGCCGTTTTTACGTGTTTTTCACCCAATTTGGGTATTAGGTCCAAGGGGGGGGGGTCTCCCAAGGGATTGGTACACAACCTGCTTATGCAGTTTGTCACCGTGGGCAGCTCAAAAATCGAAGTTTTCGAAACTTGTTTTTTTGATACCGTGATCACCTAAAATGATCATCCAAGGTATGTAAAGCATGTTTTAGCCGGTATTTATGTAGTTTCCACCCTATTTTGGGTGTGTGTTGCTCGCGGTAGATTCTCTGCGAGGTGGACTTGCCGAAGGCAATAGAATTTTTGGAAAAAAACTTTTTGATGTTCTGACCATTCACAATAATGAAATATGCTATGTAAAGCATGTTTTAGCCCCTCTTTGTGTGTTTTTCACCCTATTTGGGTGCCTTGGCCGCAAGCAGGTCAGCAAAGCGCTCTACACATGCACGTCCTGGTATGCATATGCAGCAATGTTCGGCAGTTCCATTGATACGATGGCACCACGAGCACTTTAGCGTATGTACAGGTTGCACTGACGGTTGCCTAGTTACCCTTGTTTCTGGCCGTGTTTTGTCGGCCAAAACCTCTAGCCTTCATGTTACCATACTGGGGATTGAGGTCCACAGGCGGCTGGACAGGCTTGCAGTACGCTGGCTCTCAATCGGCCAACCTGTCATGTCGTCCCACAGCACTCTCAGGGAGGGGTCAGTGGTGTGTGTGTGTGTGTTAGGCTCAATCTCATTCATTTGACTACACAAACTGTGGCGATAATGTGGCTGTGAGGGGGCCACAGGCCCAGCCTCTGTTGCATACCATCCGTTCAGACAAAGCATTCCTGAGAGCAGGGGTGCACAATGTGGCCTTTTGGGCCATGTACCGCAGCGGCAATGCAGCCAGCCGCTGCCCTGAAGCCGAAGGTTCGAGTCCTCGCTGAGGAGGACTACGAGGAGGAGATGCCGTTCCGGCGGCGCAAGCGGTCCCGGTGGTGGAGCGCGCTGCTGCAGGTGTGCTGTGCTTGGGGCTTTGCTTTTTGCTGGCTCCCTGTGTTCAAACTCAATACAGACAGGAATAGGCATACCTTACAGCTGGACAAAAAACTATGAGGACGAGACACGCCACCGATCCACCGGCGGTACCGATGGTGGAGCGGGATGCTGAAGGGGGTGGTGGCGGGGACCTCACCGACGGGCCCCTGGACGGACAGACGAACCGGGAATCGAACCCCTGACCACGACGAGCGCCAGCCATGGCGCATACCACTAGACCGTCCATGCCTCTTACCCAAAGTGGCGCTTGGATCATTTATACCTCGACGAGATGATTCCCTCGGGGGGGGGGATAACGCTCCCAACTCTGATTCCACTTCCGTCGTTTCCTGGTGGAGCTGACATCTGTGCTGAACTCGGTATCTGGGGAGAGGGGGTGGCCGCTGGAACTGCTACCGGAGAGGTAGTCGTCAACAATGCCGTGTCTTGGCGATTCAATGGTGGAGCATCCCGACTGGCTGTCCTGATCTGACGAAGCCAAACCCTCTGAGTCCATCCCTGGATCGTCCGGAAAAAGCTGTCTCACAGGATCCTCTGGATGAGTGAACGTGCGATTCATCCGTGCCATGAGGGGGGTTACATCATCTTGCTGCAGGAGTGGGGCAGGAGCAATGGCTGGCTAACAAGGAGATTTTGTTTGTCCAGGGTATGGAGTGGACTCAGACTGGGCGTCTAGGCTCAAGAGGGGGGGGGGGGGGACCCCGAGATGGCGTGCGTGTTCTTCAAGCTCCTTTCAAGCGCCACGACACTACGGCGCGTGAGATCTAGGTGGTGTTGGAGAGGGAGCATTCACAGAGGATCAAGACCGCCGCTCTTTTTTGTCAAATTCGTGAACAAGACCGAGGAATAGGTAAAGTTGCGAATGTGTCGGCGGTAAAAATTGCAGCTGCCTATGAAGGCCCGGATGTCTTTCACTCCTTGAACAGGATGATCCCGTATCGTGGCCTTCAACAACGGGGCGACTTTGTCCTCCACAGGTTTCCACCACTGATATCCCACCTCGAAACCTAAATACTCAACGACTTCTCGCATGAACTCGCACTTCTCGATTTTCACTCGCGTGTTGCACTCGTCACAAACAGAGAGGAACTCGTCTATCAACGCCTTGTGGTCTTCAGTGGTATTCGATCCCAGGAAGACGTCGTCTATGTAGGCCTCAATCACTGCCCCCTTTCTCAGGAGCTGCTGGACCTTTGGACGGCGCTTCATTATGGCGATGATCTGGTTCATCAACTCCTGGAACGTGGCAGGTGCATTCGCCAACCCAAACGGCATCACGTTCCATCGAAATACTTGCCCGTTGGGTGCAATCACCGCACTGAGTTCCTTCGCTCTCTCCGTCAGGTCGATCTGCCAGAAGCCTGAACGTTTATCAAGTTTGGTCTTGTACTTCGTCTGGGCTGCCCGTTCAATGGCTCGTTCAAGGTTTGGTATGCTCCCTAAGTGCCTTTTTAGTCTCTCGTTCAGCTTAGCGTGGTACACAACCAGTCTCTTAGCGCTTGACCCAAGCTGCGCCACGAGGAAACAAGGTGAGCAGTGCTTCGGAAATTCTTTTCCTTCATATCTGGACATTAACTTCGCATCACAGCATTCGTAGATCTGCCTCATGGTCTCTTTTTCGTCCTCCTCGTTCAACGGTATGGGTCTGGACCTCAGAGTTGAGTTCTTGTGCTCGTCGGTGACTTCGAGGTCCATTTGTATCAGCTTTTTGCATGACCCTGGTGACATAAGAGGACCGAACACCACCTTGTGTTTGCGTAGGAGACCTTGCAGTTCTGCCGGATGCTTCTTCAACGCTTCGTCAAAGCCATCGTCGCTCTTCAGGTTTGACTTGCCGTACTCTTGTCGTTCTGCAGCTTGCAAGTCCATTATCAATCCAGTCAAGTCCACGTAATAGTCATTATCCTCCTCCTCGTCACCCCCAAGTTGAAGGCAAGGGTGTTCAAGGTGGGAGATCCGGTTTCGGTTTGGGTTTGTCCCAATGGGCGACCTCGCCCATTGGGAACCCACTGGACCAAACCCTAGTCCACCCTGGGGAAGTGGTGTGCTCGGTACCGAGTGAAGGTGGGACCGGGGCAGTTCCGAGAGAGGCATGGGACGGCCCGACTCCGCCCCCGTGAGCCTGACCTCTATGGGAAGCATGTCCACCTGCTATGCGGCCCACGAAACGGACTCGGACAACGACTACGCCGAGCAGGACAACTCCTCTGTCGAAAAGATCCTAGCTCACCCTCCGCACGGGTGTGGAGTGCGTTGGCGCAGCTACGGCCCTTCACACGACCATTGGAAGCCCGTCTCCTCCTTTTTGCCCCGCATCAACACTCCGGTCCTGCAGCATGTGCGGAAAGACAAGGTGGGCCTTTGGGTCTCTGACTTAGAGGCCCTGGCATGGGCGATTGAGGTGGAGGCAACTAATCATCACTCACTCCTGCCCCAGTGTTCTTCAGTGTGATAAATCAAGCAGAAAGAGGGCGTAGGCGGAGAGGTGGAGGTGTCCAACACGGGCCCCTCTCAACATGTACCACGGGTGTTTACAAATGGCTCGTTCACTGAGGAGGGGCTGGGGGTGGGATTTGCTAGGTATTGGGCATGGTTTGGTTGGCTAGACCCGTGAAATGTGGTCCTCCCTTTGGAGGGCCAGGTGCAAGCAACAATTGCGCCGAACGGATGGCCGGCATCACAGCTTTGAAGGCGGTGCTTGCATCGCAGCCACTAGCCACTGCAAGTGGTCAAGATAGCACATATGATCATGACAAAGCGACCCTGAAAATGAATTGCTGATTTTGTGTAGGCAAGCAAATCAACAACCAAGACCTGTGAGACGAGGTGCATACAGCCCCAACTAACCGCACTGTGACCACGCTTTTTAAACACGTCTGTGGCCACATTGGCACCCTAGGTAGTGAAAGGGCTGATCGCCTGGCGAATCAAGGACGGTTGCAGCATCAGGGGCGATTGTGTGTGTGTGTGTGTGTCTGCTCTGTAGTATTAACGAGGGAGGCCCATGTTTGACTGCTTGCTGAGATAGGGTTCCCGAAGTGTACACCCGAGTGTGTACCTTATTGGTCTGCCTGCTCTCTGCTGTCAAAAAGTCAGAACCTCTGAGCCAACATGCTTATGTTATTTCCGTGGAAGCTCTCCCGTGCTCTGGGCCAAACAGAAGTCGGCTAACGTCTTCCGGCTCTCCCTCTCCCATCATCTCGCATGGCTGCGGGGCGGGGGGGCAAGGGGGGCATGGCGGCTTGGGTCTCCGTCGTTTAGGGGCGGGCGGCGTAGCTGGTATGTGCGGAGAGCGTGCATGCTCCATGTGTGTGCGTGCTGGGCTGCGAGCGGTGCGCAGCCGCTTAGCGGGTCGTGTGTCCAGTGCGGCTGGCCGCTTGCGTGTATGCACTTTGTGGTGCCCTCGGGCACAGCAATTGTGTGTGTGTGTGTGTGTGTGTGTGTGTGTGTGTGTGTGAAATTGGTTGAAAACCCAAAAATGCCACATCCCCAGTGTGGAAGAAGCATCAAAACCCTGCTCCCAAACAACAACGACGTACATAGCATCACGCAGTATCAGTTTCTAGTACGGCCATACGCCCAAATAATTGCACCATACAGGTCTCATTTCTGCCTCCTTTGTGCTTCGTGCTTAGTGCTTCGTGGAGATCACTTTTTTTTGTAAGATGCTGCACAGAGGGTGGCGTTTTTTTGTCATGGTTTTGACAGTGCAGCTTCACTACACCAGTTGGTCCGTAATTGGGCATGGTCAGCAGAGCACAATAGCACCCCAACCCTGGAGCCACAACATCAACCTACTGATGTTCAACAGGAAGAGGACACAAGGCTTTGCATTGGTTCGTAAATATTGGATTAGTATGCAGCATTGGCCCAGCGGCAGCGCTGGCACTTAAATCTCAATCGGTGAGCATTGTTTCCACGTGTTGCGCGGAGACCCGGTAGAATACTGAGCTGAGCTGAGGGACATATCCGGGCGGTGAAGGGCCTGAGATCACACACATGGTTGACAAGAGTGTTAGGTTTCCGGCCCCAACGTTTCGAGGCAGTCACGTTGCCCCTGCCCTCGGACCTGGCGGGCTGTCACCATTTACTTCCACAACCAGGCAAAACGCAGGTTCCTCATTGGGCGCAGGGGTGGGAAACAAGAGGCCGGGGTCAGCAAAGAAGGCTTGTCAAGAGCTTTTCAGTATCAGAATCCCACGGTTTAGCATCGAAATCCCCAAATTCCGACAACTCACAGGGGTGAGACCAATGGCCTCAATGGAATGAAGGAACTGGGTGGTGTGAAAAATGGATGCCATATGTCAGAATAGTGCACCGTCGGTCGATAGCTGGCCAGGGGCGGTTGATGGGAAGTGTCCTCACCTTCCCCCCAGGCAGGCAGAACTTAAGCGCCACATCTCACCCCCCCCCCTTCCCTGAGCAGCAATGTACAGAAAAGCGAGAAGAAGAAGGGGCAAACCAGTTAATGTATTACGAAACTTCACTTGCACCGCCCAGGTCTCATTGCCATTTCAGCACCCCCGCCCCTTCAGTGCTGTACAAAGAAGCACCATCATCGGACGCAACCAGCACATGAGGGGCGATTCGGTGACAGGAAAACGGCGTGGATAAACGCATGCTGTGAACCACCCAACAACATGTCACAAAACATGCAGGCATCCTTCGCTGGACGTTCATTTTCCCAACGCTTCACCCACGCGAAAAGCTTTTGATGTGCCATCTGAGGGGCCTGAGCAGTCGCTGACCTCGAGGTCCCTTGGTGCCATCGGTAGCAATTTTCCGGACTACATCAAGTGCCAATGCAGGCACGCATCCAGGGCCAAAATATAACGTTCCACTGTCACCAGGTGACCGGGTTGGTAGGAACCGCAACACCCAATGGGAGCGTCCAGGCTATCGGTGTTGCGTCACTTCGACCAGTTTTTGAACTCTGGCCATTTGCGTCCGACGAAGATGATGACGACACGCAGCCTGTGGGCACTCCCTTGTCAATCATCGCCACATGTTTGGCCCCAGCTGCAATGTGAATATTGTCTGTGGCTCGCAAGCAGTCTGAGGGACGGCAAGTGCCCTACGTGGTGTGCTACTCAGATTGCGGGTCCCAAGGCAAAGATCGCAAGATGAGAGAATGCCATACATTCCTACGCCAGCCCACCGTATCCCAAATGTGCAGAGCACCGCCATTGGACATGGCGCAATCGTGCGCGTCCCCCTCTCCCCCTCAGTAACAAGGCAATCGTCGGTCAGTCGCGGAATACGCAGGCGCATGTGGGTCACGGAACAGGCAGTGGGAGGGCCTGGGGGCGCAAGGGGCATGGCGATAGCAGGCAACTGGGGGCTGCAGAACGGCACCCGCAGTGAAAGCCCTTAACGGCCAGGGGCTGACAAGAAGGAAATACGCAAAATGGGGCTTCTTGACGACCGTTCTCCTGCACGTGACCTGCAATGCCATTGCCATCTGAACTGCACGCTCAAGTATTGCCACACCTGCGGCCTGCCCGCCAGACTGCCTCCCAGCGTGCGAAATTTCTGCAGGGGCACCGCATTGTTCTCCCTGCTGAACACATGGCTCCTTTTGCCCACTGCAGACATTGCCCAAGGCAGAGTAATGCAATACAGACCTCAAAACCATGTTCCCCAAGAACATTGCCCCGCTCCACGCCCTATGATTGGTCACAAACCCTGATAATCATATCTTCTGTCTCGATAACGTTCAGGGGAAGGAATGTGCGACGAGGGCAAGCGCCTCCTAAGGTGCAGGTCGCCAATGTGTTACGAATGAACTGCAGGGTTGAGGCACCGGCCACCCAAACGCTCGAGCCCCTACGCCAACTCGGTGGGACACAGCGATAGAGAGACCATTGTGACAATGGGGAGGCACCAATCTACGCCCGCGCAGAAAACAGCCCAAAATCGCAACCTTCGACCACAACTCCATTTTACCTGCCAACAAGGCCAGTGGGACAAACCACCTTGTGACGAACGCCCCAACCCACAATTGTCTCTGGCTGGAGAAATGGTGGGCATCCATGCTCACCGCCACCGAACTCACCGTCTCACCAAATTCTATTGCCTTCGGCAGTGCACCTCGAAGAGAGGTTGACAGTCAGCCAATCAGTCCCTGAGCCAGCAAGCAGGCAGTCAGACAGATACACACAGTTTGGGTTTTTTTTGCAGTGGCAGATGCGGCCCCAAGCAGCAGGGAGGCCCTTGGCCGCAATCTAAGTGGTGGCCAAGTGGTAACGCAGCCGACCGGCATCCATGTGATCGCGGGTTTGAACCCCAGCCGCCAACTTTAGCGCCGCCCCCGGCGGCGGCGCCAAAAGCCAGAGACCAGGATTCGGACCGACGCCTGCACATCTGGTGTCGGCTGCGTTACCATTGGACCGCTGGCCCTGTGATCATTTCCTTGCGTCCCCACTGCTTGTAGCCTATTAAGCAAAAACTTTTGACCCCCCCCCCACCCACCCCCCCCCCACCCCCCCTCAAAAAAGTGATATCCAGTTTTAGGGGGTAGAGGCCTCAAAATCAAAAAATCCATTGGGGGATGCTCTTATTGGGCAAAATAATGATTTTACAAGGGGTTGGACATCCAATATCATGCCTTGGGGTATGCTACGCGAATGACCCCAAAAAAGGGGGGTATATGACGCCCGCGCCTGCGCTTGATCTAACAACCTCTCTTCGAGGTGATTTTGGAGTCTGGAAAAATGGGGGGGGGGAAACGGAGAAAAATGGGGGGGAAAGGGGGGAAATGGGGGGGAGATGGGAAAATAGCGGGCACAGCACACGGGATGTGGGTTGTGGAGGGTTGTGGCGGGATGTAGTTGAGGAAAATGGGACAAAAATGGGACAAAAGTGACAGAAAACTGGGACCAAATACACAGCCCCATTTTGCCTATTTTTCCGGAGGTCGAAGATCTTCCCCACAGTTCCCTTTGTAAAAATCAGCTCACCGCACTCACCGACAGAAAAATGAGAATTTTTGCCATTCGCCAATACTCACCGCCTCCTTGTGCGGATGCTTGAAAGGAAGGCCAAGCATCAGCCACCATCGCTGTCCAAATGTGGATGGCGGTTGTGACCTGGGGTACTTAAGAGTGGGGCAGCAGTGCCTTCTTTTCTCCTGCGATCCTGCGGTGGTCTCTTGCCAAGAATTGGGCTATTCTCTGCAAACCGTAGAATTCTGGATTTGAGGCACTCATCGATTCAATGGGCCTGCAAACTTGTCGCGGTGCAAACTGAGTCCTGCTGTTGAGGTGAAGGGTAAATTGAATGGTGTGTTGTGTTGCACTGAATGATGAAAGACGCAAGGCCTGATTTGTTCTACCGTCTGCATCATTCAGTTGTGAGTAAACAGAAGTATTCACAAACGAATATTGACTCTTCCACAGTTGCTATGCTTGTGGTGGCAATGGTCTTAGCAATCAGTGCATCTGTCCATCACAATATCAAACACACTTTCCAGCTGAGGCAGGAGGGCCTGAACCCACAGTGCTGCCCATAACGTGGGATGCGGGAAACATTTTGTCGATTGGGCCTGATTGGGCTGTGGCATGATGGACAGTGGACCTGGACCTGTGTCCCAAAACAGAAAGGGACGAAATAATGCGCACGCGGCATGGGCCTCACGGTCAGTAGCGGGGACATACGCATGGGTAGAGAGAGGTGCAGGTGGAGGGACGTTGGTCCCCGTTCGTGCGTTACTTACGTGGTGTTGTTAACAGCGAGTGCAATTGTTCAGGTCCCCTGTGTGCGACTTATCAATGGTTTGAGCAGGGCATACCAGCTCACCCTTGCATTTGTCAATGGTTCGTCGAGGAGGACGTTGAGGACCACAGGGTCGCCTTGAGGTTTGCCAAAAAGCACGGTCTGCAGGACATGGGCACACCATATGGCAAGTATTAACGAGCACAATCTTCACACAAATCCACTCCTTCATGCTCTTGCGCCCAATGACAGTACTTCTGCTTGCAGCGATGCCCACATGGAAACACGTGGTCGCATGGGGGGTCCATGGGCATTGCGCACGGTGGCGACTGCGTGGGAAACTCAGACGGGCACGCCGGGCGCAGAATGACTTCGGTGTGGCCCGGCTTTACACACGTGAGAGGGACGTACGCTTTGCGTGTCACGGACCGCAATATCTCTGCCCAGCGCGAATGAAACCGGAGGCTGCCCTCGTCACCAAAGATGTACAGCGCATGCCGACTGCGCGACAGTGCCACGCAGATGCGGTTGCTGGCCCCAAGAAACCCGATGTCCCTCACCCCCGAGCGGACCGTGCTCAGCAGCACGATGCTCCGCTCGGACCCCTGGAACGCGTCGCACGTGGTCACTTTGATGGGGCACAGCCCGCCCCACTGGGCGTAGATGGGGAGGCCCAGGGCCAACAGTTCGCTGCGCACGGCCCCTACCTGCCCCCGGTACATGCACACCACCACCAAATCATCCACCTCCACACCACAAACCACCACCAAATACCGCACGAAGTACGCAATGTACTGCGCTTCTCTCCGGTTGTAAATGCTGTAGCTGAAGCGGGCCTTGGTCTCGTACCCATCGGCGATCTGCACGAACAGCATGCGCCCCTGCACTCCAGCCACGGCCTCGCTTGGGATCTCACACCCGACGTGCGGCTTTTGTACGATACGGCGGTCCTTGACGCCCTCTGCGTCCACGAGGCGATCGCCGTAGAACGGGTTCACCAGTTTGGAGATGTCCGGGTGCATGCGGTGCTGCTTCGTGAGCATGCGCTTCCAGGGGAAAGTGACGTCCGGCATCGCGGCCAGCCGTTCAAAGCAGGACACCGCCAAATTGTACGGCGCCGTCTCTAACTCCCGATTTTCGACGTTGGGGCGCAATTGATGGTGGTCCCCAAAAAGGATCACGTGCTCCACAGAACTGGGCAGGGACGCCAACAATTGACCCTCGAGCAACTCCGCAGCCTCCTCCAAGATCACGATTTTGGGTCGGACCTGCTCGAGCAGGTGCATGTTCATCGCGACGCCGGTCGACGTCATCCCGATGATGCGCGCGCGGCGCAGCACCTGCACTTTGTCGCGGTCGGCGAGCGCCTTGTCCTCCTGGAGCACGGCCTCGTACCGGGGGATCGCGTCGGCCAGCGCCGTCCGCAGCCTTTGGCCGTGCCTCCACTTCCAGACGCAGGCCAGCGCCCGGCGGTCCTTGAGCGGCATGTGGAGGACGGCCTCCACCCGCTCCAGCCCCAGCTCCCGGTCCGTGGGCCCAGGGCACTGCACACCGAAGGCCTCGTCGTCGAAAGGCGGGGCGTCCCGCTCCGGCGCCTGGTCGATGCTGTTGCTGAGGAGCGCAATGTCCGCCTCGGGGCCGTGCAGCCCCAACTGGTCCACCAGAAGGAACTGCGCCTCCTCAAAGTCATCGAGGACGTCCGGCAGCATGTGCCGCCGCATCTCCTCCGGATCCGGACCCTGTTCTTCGGCCGCGGCCGCGGCGGCCGCGGCCGGCGGTGCCGCCTGCCGCCTGCGCGCCGCAAGGCGCTGGTGCCGGTGGCGGATGCGGCGGTACAGCCCCTGCAGAACCGGGCTGGAGTCGCCCCACTCGGAGGGGCCGTCCATAGTCATGTTGTGCATGATCTGCCGGATGTGCTCCGTGGAGTCCGCGGCGGGGCCCGCCGCCGCCTCCGGGGGGGTCACGTGGGGCGGGGCGGCGGGCGGCACGGGCACGGGCGCCGCGTTGGGCTGCACCCCCACCCCCATCCAGAGGTCGATCTGCTCCTGCAGGTCCCTTTGCTCTTCGGCGGTCATCAGGTCGTAAACGGGCCGCGTAGGGCACTGGTACCCCGCCCCCGACATCATCTCCGTCACCTGCGCGTCGCTCGCCTCCTGCAGGAACACGCTCGCCCGGAGCCGGCCCTCCTCCGCCTCCGCCAGCTCGTTGTTGGCCCGGACCAGCTGCTTGACGCGCTCCAGCTCGTCCTGCCGGTGGGACGCGCGCGCGCCCAGGCCCCCCCGGGCGAGGCGGTACGCCCGCAGCGCGTGCCGCAGGTTGTAGGGCTCCAGCTCCTCGTTCTCGCTGCGCGTGCCCACGCGGACCACGCTCTGCTCGAACGCCAGGCACTGGACCAGGAGCTGGTCCAGCGAGAAATTCTTGTACGTGACCACGACGATGGGCGCGCTCGCCGGGGCGTCGCGTGCGCAGCGCTGCAGCACCTGCGCCTTGGCCAAGTGCAGCTCCTTCAGCCGCTTGAACAGCGCCGCCTCCGCGTGTGACGCCGCCCGGAGCTCCGCCTCCGCCGCCTCCGGGCGGCCCTCGCACTGCACCTGCAGCCGCGAGACCGCCTGCTTCCGCTCCTCCAGCGCGTCCCGCACCGCGCGGATGTCTGCGTCGATGCCCCGCATCTCCGTCGGACTGGCCGGACCGTCACCGGCCGGGGCCTCGGGCTCGAGCACCCGCAGCAGCGTCCAGAGCACGAGCCCCGCGAGGAACGACTTCCCCGTGCCCGGGGGGCCCTGGATCAGCGCCACGTTGTTCGCGAACGCCATCACCAGCGCGTCCCACTGCGACGCGTCCAGCGCGAGGCCCTGGTCGGTGCACCGCGGCAGCACCACCCGCGTCACCAGCTCCTGCGCCCACTCCAGCGGCGGGCGCCGCGGGTCCCACAGCGCGCGCCCCGCCTTCGCCCGCACGTACGCGGCGATGTACGGGGGCCACTGCGGCGGCTGCAGCCGCGCCAGCAGCCGCAGGATGGCGTGCGCGGGCCGGGCGGGCGTGACCCGCGCGGCGACGGACGCGAGCGTTGCGAGGACCGGCTCGTAGGCCATGTAGAACGCGGGGCTCTCGAGCATCACCGTCTCGGCGCCGGCGCGGCACTGGGCCTGCCACTGCTCGTGCGCGCCCGGGCGCAGGAACCGGACGAAGACAAGGCCGTGCCGGAGGTGGTCGCCGCGGCCACCGATGACCATCGCGAAGTGGCACGTGGCGAAACCGTCGGCGGAGAGGCACAGCAGGTTCCCGTACTTCAGCCACTGCCCCGCGTCCCACTGCACGTCGGGGGGGGGCACGAAGGACAGCGCGCGCGACACGTGGGTGTGGCCGAAATACACGCCCTCTTCTCGCACGTGGCGGTACATGGGCGAGCGCGCGCGCCGGGCCGGGTCGTGCCCGGAGGTGCGGACGTGGTGGATGGCCCCCAGGAGCGGCAGGAGCAGGTCCGCGCGCATCAGCGTGGCGTGGGTGTGCAGGTAGTCGTCGATGGAGGGGTAGGGCTGGTTCAGGAGATTGAACGCGGTGGGCTGGGCGCTCGGGCGCTGGAGCTCGTCGGGCGTGGGCAGGACCCAGGACGCCGGGTCTGTGCCCGGCGGCTCATGGAGGCTGCTGACGGGGGTGGGCAGGTCGTCGTGGCTGTGAGCCGTGGGCTCTTGGGTGACCGGACCAGACATTACGCCCGCACCACCGTGAGCGAGGCTGGTGCTGTTGGTCGCCCCGGTGTTGCCGCTATCGCTGATGGGGACCCTGGGGCTGATTGTGGCACTGCTTGGGTTGGTGCTGTTGCTGCCTGCCACGATGCTGCCATTGCTGGTGCTGCACCGCGTGCTGATGCTACTGCTACTGACACTGCTGACGGGGCTGCTGGTGTCGACAGTTGTGGCAGTGCTCCAATCCGCATAAGGCGCATGGGATTCGCCACCCCCGCCGCCAGCGCTGCTGCTGCTGCAGCCGCCGGCACCGGCACAATTGGCGCCGTCAGCGGTGGCAGCATCGCCGGGTTCGTGGGATTCACCGGGGCTGCCGACGCCCAACGGGGGGCCAGTACCCCCCTGTCCGGTATCGCACCCAACTCCGCTGCTGCTGCTCCACCCGGAATTCGACGATTGTGCAGCACCCCAGTGCCGGTCACGGGGCTGCATCGAACTGCCTGGAGCTCCTTTTCCTTTCCAAGCCTTGCCCTTGCCCTTCCCCGTCCCTTTTCCTTTGGCTGGGCTGTCGTCACTGGCACTCCCCGTCCCCGCAGACTGCTGCGCTTTCCTCTTCGTCAGCCACTTTTCGTAGTGCAATTCGTCCCATTGCTGCTCGTAGTGCCGCCTCTCGGAGTCCTGAATGCCTTGCAAATGGCTCTCGAAGTCGGGCTTCCACACCTGCTTCAGCCCACTCTTCCTCCATTCGGTGATCTCCCTCTGGGCCTTCTCTTTGTCTTGCTGGTCCTGCAGACTTCCTGCAATCAAATGCCCAAAGAGCTGCAAGATGCGGTCTTTGTCCGCACGATGCTTTGGGTCCAGGACCTCCTCCGACACGCAACTGTGGACAAAGGCTTCGTGGTCTTTGGAGTTGTATTGCGATCCATATTCAATAGCCAACAGAAGGTGAATGGCTCGCCATATTTCGGTCTCTCTCACAGTATAGCCATATTCCGGCGGGGGAAGCATTGTGAAAAAATGGACGCTGAGAAAGGCAAACACACCAAAGCCTGAAACCTTCCACTCCCAAATAGGGGCACAACTCAGAAACTGTTACCCGAAATGAAAGCCGTGTCCCGCCAAGTACGATTTTGGAGATATGGGCTGCAGCCTCCACAGTATAGATGCAGGGGTGTTGACAGCTACCATTACCACTAGTACGAGCCACAGGGGGCTCGCCTCCTGCGGGTATGACGCAGTCTACCCCACAGACTGACCGAAGGCCCCCATCGCGGGGAATCTTCTGCCAGGCTGCCCACTGGGCCACGTACGCGCAGCTGAGGTCCCGGTTGTCCGTAATTCCCGTGGGGTGGAGTGAGTGCCAGCTTCGAGATTGATGGGCAAAACTGCCTTAGGGGAGAGCCTTCCCACCCCGGCCCTCATGTTGGGGGACGAGGGGGGGGGGGGGTTCTGGGGTAGACCTGGGCTGGGAAGGGGGGGGGGATTCCTCTGTGCCCATCACGTGAATAAAGAAGTTCCCTGGCGCTCTCCCAAGGCTTTCAGAAGAAGGCACAACCTGCCTCCGTCTGTGACAGCACCAGCCTCAACCACATGGGGAGTTGCTGCACCACTCGCCACGCCGTGCCCTGCCGGCCTAGTACAACCTACATGTAGATATTATGCAATCCAGGGTGTTCTCACGGTCCCATCCGGGCTTCAGTCACACCGCGCGCGAGGTATCCTCCCAGCCGAGCCCGGTGACCTTTGAAGGGGGGGGCAGGGGGCAGAGGGATTCCGCGTCCTGGACCGCAAAAACAACCTCCCGTGTTGGTGGCGCATCATATCCCCATCTTTACAGCAATCAACTCTGGAGTCAAGCAATGTCGTCTGGACTTGTCCTTGTCCCAATATATCTCGCTCCTTGGACAATGCCGTGCGGCCTGAAGGCCACTTCAAACAGATGTGGGGTGGGTGGGAGAGTGCTATGTACAGAGTTTGGCACAGAGAAAACAGTCCTAAGTCGGATAGTGTGAACGCACGTTGTCGTGAACGGGTGTTTGCTCGCACCGCTCGCAAACACTTGTTTCACGTTGCCGAACACCAGGTGGAATAGGCAATGGTTGCAAGCACCTTACCATGGCCCGCGTGCATGCGTGTGCAGCGCCAAAAGGTTGTGTTTCCAACCCAACCCAATGCTTGCACATGCATGTTGACAAATCCCATGTTTCCATTCAACCTGCAGCGCGCCAGTGTGTCCATGTGACGGTTCCCCTGCGAATGAACGGAGGCAATGCAGCACTCACCCTGCGGTGCAACAACCCTCTCACCTCCTTTCGCAACAATCAGCACCCCTAGCGTGCAGTGATCTATACACAACCTTTGTGGAAATTAATGCCCAACACTTTACAAGGAGAAGGGAGATCGCTTGTATCCCCCCGCCACCCACCCCCCCATGATGGTTGACGGGACGTCATACAACCACTGTGTCCCGCAGTGAAGGGCATACTGACACAGAACCGGCACCTGTAGGATGCATCATGTATTCCCGCCTCAAACTCAAAAAATTATCCCCGTGTTTGTGCTGATGGCCATCTCCGCACACAATTCCCCGACATATCAATGACAACGCTCACCTGAGAAAGGCAACCCCACATAATTGTTCCGCAACTCATGTGTGCACCTCCACTGTAACTTATGGGCGTGCTATGAATGAAATGCGTAATACCACCAGAAAGTGGGCATGCCGAACGCACAGCCAATTCAGGTCTCTCCACTACCATACAATCAGCGGTGTATCGCGCAACCAGCAGGGAGCGTATGTCAATGGTCCAAGCATTCCAATACCATTCCCATTCCCTGGGGGGCGTCCTTGCACGGGGCGCGCATTGCACGCACACTGTGCGCTACTTTTAGACTACATTTCTTCCCCCCCCCCCCACACACGCACTTCGCGACGCACCCCCCCCCCCCAAAGAGGGCTGCGATGACCCCAATCACTAGGGAAGTTGGAAGGGACTTCCGGAGATGGCGGGGATAAATAGAGACTTGGGATACCAAAGGAGAGTCCATGGGGCATCAATGATTGACACCTGAACACCATCTTGATGCTACTCCAACTCCACATATCCTTCATCAGAATGGCCAACACCTTCGCGGGAACCCGAAGCCCAGTCGACCTGGTGTAGAACACCTTGTCCCCAATGGTCAACTCCATAACAAGAAGCAAAAGAGCCCCTAGTATCACAAAGTATGGGACTCTAGTATGGCCAAACAGCCAAATAATTGCACTGCACGTGCACTGCCCTAAGGGCGCCCTGCCTTAGCCATGATTCCGGGGGCACCTGTGTCATGCAAGCATGATTAAAATGCAGCAAACAAATCCTGATTCAGCTATTCAAGCCATTGCGTGCACCCAGATCCCCAAAGAGGGACCATGCTTGCTCTTTGGTGGGTGTAAGTGCTAGCACTTTGTAGGTACAAAACCACCTCCCATGAATTCTCGCCAAACCCATTCCATTCCACCAATTAAATGAGGCGTGCCCACAAGTGGGCCGGGTGGGCTAGCAGAGGAACCGACGGGCAAGATGAAAACGGCTGACTCTGCCATCAGGAGTAGGAGTATCTCTTGGCCCAGTCACAAAGGGCAAGCTCACACCCACACTTACTGATATGTACTGTACAACAAGCGTCGGAAGTTTTGGCAACAAGCGGCGGCACACAGAGGTGACCATTTTTGACAACAACTCAGGTGAAGTCTCTTTATGGCCGCACTGTCCCCACAGCAAAGTGGAGATGTGATGTTCTCCGGGCACACGTGCGTGAAAAGTGCAAGGAAATGTAGGCAGGCCCCTGCCCATACACCACAGCACCATGGCCTTCGCCGGGATACGATCCCTAGATAACGGCCCACGTTAGGGAGAACAACATCCATGCTTCAACAAGGCCAAGCTGAACGTGAACTCATTACCACGGGTTGCACAAGCAGCATGAGCAGAAACAACCCCCACAGGTCTGCGTCACGATGGGCTCACATCGGGCATGGAGCATGTTAAGTGACTGTTGTGCTTAGGAGAAAGGGATCCCGGACCCATTTAGCATTGGACTAGCTCCTGCTTATGGCGGACTTAAAAGCAGTCGTTTATTTTCGTGCAAGCAGGCGAAAAAGCGACACTGCAAGCACTAGAAAGCACTTGTCGGTGTGCCACAAGCTTCCCTGCAACACATCTGCTGCAGTAAAAAAAAACCGACGTGGGACCAGCAAAAACCGGGTTGTATAAAGAGCCCCACTCGAAGACCCGTGCACACCTGAGTATGTCCTCTGTCGTGCTGGACTGGGGTTCACAACCACTTCAGGGCTCTCTCTGCCAGGATCTTTCTTAATGATAAAAAAGAAAACACAGGAAAAAGTGACTTTCCTCCTCCCGTACGCACTGACCTCAACAGGGCGCCGTCTGACCAATTTCCGCTGTGATTTATGAGGCATCCGACGGTTGACGATCAACTCCTGTCCATTGCTGCCAATCCCCGCCCCTCTGCCACTTGGACCTTAGCCGGCCATGAGTGGTGAAGCGAGAGCAAAATGAAAGGATGATCCAGGTTCACACTGAGCTGCAAAGTCAATAGTATACGGATTATCTACAAATTATATACAGATATGTACAGAGAACCACAGGACCGCATGCAGCCATTACTGCATGCAATCGAGGCAGTTCAGACAGACCCTGGCCGTCACTTGGCGTCATGTTCCAAAGCTTGGGATATCCGGGGCTGTTATGGCTTGGGGTGCCACAGTGGTCATGGGGGCTCGACCCCAGCCGGGTCAGCAACAGTCGAGTTGGCGGGGCTAATGCAGGCCCATCAGGGTTGCCATCAATGACATGGCCGCTTTGTTTTTGTCTTGCTAGGTGAGTGTAGGTCAGCTTTGGCAGTGGGGGCTTGTTTTTGCATCAGATGCCACGTGTTGCACTGGTCAGGGGTATTCGTCCAAGGCAATTGGGGATTCGGGGCCTTCAACACGGCAGACGCCCCTTCCGGATGGCGGCAGCATCACATTTGGTTGTGTTGCTTGTCTTTCGACCCACGGGAGACACATGCAGTTGGGGTTCACACGAGCTGAAGACCTGGGCTACAGACGAGATAGGTCCCTTTACTTCGTTTGCGTGCTGCATGTTCCCGAATGTTCCCGAACAGGCGTTCCACAAAGTGCACGAGGCAGGAGGCAAACGCTGCCTCGGCACGGCATCCAGAATAAACGCTGCAGAGAGCGCACGCGGCAACAGTAAGCCCCAGGGGCTTGTGACTGCACGTGACCAGCTCGCATCGGCCGGAGCACTTCCCGCAGAGAGGCCTTGCGGTGAGCGACTGGCTCGCGCGGTCCAGTGCCCTCTGAAAAAGGGGACTGTCTCTCTGCCAACACCCCGCGCTCAACCCACAACAGATGGCATGCGTGTGCAAAGCACAGCAATGCCTTCTTGTGTGCGTGTAATGTCAAAATGCTGGCGCCACATTTGAGACCGACAACCTCCGGCTCCGTCCCACTCAATCAGTCGACGAGTAAATAGTCGTTGTCGGGCCCTGAGACCTCCCGGATTTTGACAGGGGTCGGTGCCCCCGGGGGGGCCAAGGTGAGGCCCTCCACTTCGTTCAGCTCGACGTTCACGGGAGAGGGCGCGCCCGCCACATGGAACCGGACCGCGGACCCCACCACCGGGACGTCCACCACAGCGGAAGGGGCGGCGGGCCACAGCGCGCAGCCCCGAGTGGCCTCGCGCGCGAAGACCTTCACGCGGACGGTGGGCAGACTGCCGGTCAAGGCGTTCCAGTAGGCGAGAGAGCCCCACACGCCGCCCCGGTAGTGCAGCAGCTGAACCTGCTCCGTGTCTCGACGACTGACCGCGCGCTTCAGGTCCACGTCGGCCTCATGCCCGGGCGGAAGCTGGAAGCCGCACCAGTCGCCACGCAGGACGCGGCCGCCGCTCAGCGTCAGGGTGTCCCAGCTCGAACATGCGGACAGGACGTCGCACGCACTCAGCAGCTGCGGCCGGGACAGCCGCGCGGCCCCCCCAAAAAGGCTGGAGGTCAGACGGACCGCCGCCGTCAGGGCTCCGGTGCCCTCGGGCAGCCAGACTGGGCCCGGCTGGTGCTGCACGTGCGACTGCCAGTGCGCGGGCGGCAGGACCTCCGGCAGCGCAAGGATAGCGTCAGAGAGCTGCAGGCCGCTGTTGGTGAAAATCACGCGGCAGTGCAACGGGAAATCGACAGGCAGCGCACCACCGGAGGCCCCAAGGTGCTGCCGCAGCGCGCGCGCCTTGCGCTTGAGCGTTCGGACGGCGGGGGAGTGTTGCACGCAATCCCCCGAGCGCCGCGTCTGCAGCCACTCACCCCGCGGTCCCACGTCCAAGTGGCCGCTCCAGTTCTTGACCTCCAGAAGCAGGAAAGAGTCGCGGGACACGCACAGCACATCGATCTCGTGCCGGCGCCCCGAGTCCGGGTCGGGGATGCGCAGCGCCTGGAACACAAGCCCCGAGCGGTCCCTGAACCACGACCGTCGCGCTTCGTCTGCGGACTCGAACACGGCCTTCTCCGCCGCCTGGCCCGCGGCCTCCGCGGGGACTTCTGCGTGCTGCAGCGGGTTGTTGACCGTGTGCGCGACCTGAAGGCGGTCCCCCAACGAGGGGCCGTCCTCCAGAGCACAACAGTCGAACATCATGAGGCAGCTGCGCACTGCAGTGCAGACTGGAGGGCAGCAAAGCCTGAAATGGGCAGGGGGAGAGCGCAGGTCCTGTGCAGAGGCAGTGGCAGAACTCGGGTGTCCCCCATGATATAAACAACCCCCATCTTCTATCCGTGACCAAGTGTCCCTCCCCCTCGCAATGGGGAGTGCATGCAAATCTTCGCCGTAAAAGCGTGAGACCAATGCTGCCTAACCCCCTCCTTTGCAAGAGCATCGGTGAAAGCACTGAATTTCATGGAAACAACTACTGTTGCTCTGACAAGGGGGTTGTCCGTCAAGGGGGGGGCGCGCCGCAAGAAGGCACACGCGGTGAGCGTTGTGTTGTAAATGTACCACAGGGGGTGTTGGGTTGGGTTGGGCTGGGGTAACACCTCTCCTGGTCGCCGACCTCCCACGGTCCGCGCTGCCTTCCCTGCGAGACTCAATTCGGAGCAGTGTACCTGGGTGTCCGGTCACAAGGCCTGCCGGGCTGCTGACCGCCCCCAGACCCTGCGGTGGCGCTTGTGGAAAAGTGGACAACTGTGCAACAGCGGACGATCAAAGGTGAGAGACTTCGTACCCACAGAATTGGACCATACCCCATCTACTTCAAAGGCTGAGCTATGCTCAGGAGAGGCAATTGAACAACAATCAATTATGCCAAGTTTTGAGTGGTACAGGGCACCCAGGGGGCGTTGTCGCACGGTGCGTGCACAGTGCGTGCACGGTGCGCGCACGGTTCAATGTTTTTGGGATGGTTGCCCAACTTGTACCCCGTTGAATGGCCCCCATAGAAACACACCCAGGGTCCTGATTTTTGCACCTTGCAGTCCATACTGGCATACCAGGATTCTTCAATTTTCAGTCTGATGCTTGTCACAGGTTCCAGGGTCCTATTTTCTGCACCCTGCAGCCCCTATTGGCGTACCGGGAATTTTTTTTTGAATCTGATGCGCGTCACAGGTTCCAGGCTCCCAATTTCTGCACCTTGCACGCACCTCCGTAACAAACCATGCACAGGCGACAACACAGGCGGGGGGCTTCTGGCTCATGATCATCAATTCTAGGGGCTTCAGCTTCCACTTCAGGTAATTGGGGCTCCAGCAAAGCGTCCATCGGCGCCTCATGGTGCACAGGTTGGGGGGAATCGGGGCTCTCAGCAGTCACAATTGCAAACTCCAACCGCTCCTCGGGTGCATGCTCGTACAAGACCTCTTCACCACCCAATTCGTACCGAATAGAGACGCGACGCCCACCTCTTGGAGAAGGGCCAACGACAGTGGCTGACACCCTATCCCCGTTGGAGCGGTGGTAGTACACAGGCAGTCCGGCGACAAGCCAAGGCAGCTCAGATTCAGGCATTGTGGATCTGCTGGACACAGAATACGCAAAAGGACGCACGGTGCGCGCACGGTTCAGGCAACACCCCCCCACACCCAAGGTACCACCTCAGCCCCACAACAGGTCGATACTTGAGCACAGCATGAGGGGGGGGGGTCTGCAACGGCAATTTTTTGGCAGATTGGGGGGGGGGGGTTGCTGAATTGCTTGTCCCTTCACCCTACGACGCGTGACTGTGTATGTTGCTTGAGCTCCCTGCCCGTCCCCTCAGACTGTATAGATCATTTGAAAAACGGCTTGCACACCAACCTTGGCCATGACAGCTGTGGGCCCTAGGCCCAGTGATGAGCGTGCCACATGTGTGTGTGTGTGTGTGTGTGTGCGCACGCTGATCCTAATCAAGACTGAATATTGGGACCGAGCTGGTGGGTGAGGGAATATCAGCTACAGGGCTGAATAAGGATGTATGTTAAGGGACAACAAGAACGATAACCGCCACTTGCCCCTTTATACGACCCTCGAAACCCTTCCTTGCTCACTTTGCTTGCTCGAGAGATATGCCCCCCAGCACTCCTCCCACACACACACCCCATCACCCCTTCCCCCGCATTCCCCTTGGACCCCCCTTTGCTGCATGGTCAATCCCAAAGTTGCCCATCTCAAGGCTTGTTTGGAGCTTGTATGCGCTCATATCGGTCCAAAATGGCTCCGCTCGCTCAAGAGACATGCCCCCAGCACTCCTCCCACACCCCTCCCCTATCACCCCTCCCCCCGCATTCCCCTACACACCCCTGTGCTGCACTGTCAATCCCAAACTTGCCCATTTCAAGGCTTTTTTTGAGGTTCAATGGGCTCATGTGGATCAAAGATGGCTCAAAATAGCCTTAACCCACTTGTTTGAGCACCCCAAGTGGTCGAGGAACAACTATGGAAAAACTCATTGTTGACCCCTTTTGACATGTTAGGAGGGTTAGACGCAGCGGTTGCAGGCCAGCAGCTGAGCAAAACTGAAGGTGGAATGCCTCTTGCCACATGTATTTTCTCACCGTTGAAGAAGAAGGTCAGTGACAGTACAGAGCCCAACAAGGCATTACATGTTGAACCTGCGGGAGAATGTCGTGTAGCATCAGGTCATGTGTCTGTTACATGTGAAATTGGACCCTGCCCTCACACAAAAAGCACTCATTCCACCAATACAAATCACTGATCATGATCTGCCCGTTCAGGGACGATGTGGCCAGTAAATGGCTGCGCCGAGACTACCACCTTCAGTTTTTAACCTCAATCCACGACCCTGCCAATGCAGTGGGGAGGGCGGCTCTGATGCCCACTCAATGAATGGGGATATCAGGCCTGGGCGGAGGGAACCGCCTGCCATTGCTGGCCTGCCTCATCTTCCAGTTCTGCCAAGCAGTGCAGCTTGAAAACTTTGTACGTGCTCGGGTGCAGGCCCTTGTTTCATGAGATTTCACACGCATGCAGATGAGCACAGGCTCAGTCTTGTGCGTTGTGCCCATCTCATGGCCGGGACTGGGGCTGAAAGCTGAATAAGTAGAGGCTAATTTAGCCACACATGACAGAAAAGTGGGGCACTGCATCAGACCCCTTTTCTTTGGCAACGGCCAGCGCCATCTCCTCGGAGACGGGTTCCCATTTCTGGTAAACTTGTCGCTCCTTTTTCGGATTTTGAACCCTTATGCTAGCACAAAGCTTTCTCAGTCAAGACATCAATTTTTTTTGAGTTTTGCATTTGAGCTTGCAGTTTTCACACCTTGCGCTGGGAATTAATTACTTTGACAAATGACTAATATTTGTATGGTATTGGCTCCCGAGGGGACTGAGGTGGCTGTGCTGCCATAAGCGAGACAGCTTGAGGCAAACAACGGCCCCCAAGATATCGTCTCCCCAGGGGGTCCCTATCCCTATGCGTCGGAGACTGGGGATGTGATGGCATCCGAAACGGTTTGTGCCGCAGATGATTTGAAGGGTGGGCGGTCTGTGATGCGCCAGTGAGAGGTCAAACCTGTGGCATGCTTGAGTTTGGCCGAACCAGGTGCACAGCAGGGACCAGGTCAGGTAAATATGTGTGCACTAGGTCGAGGTCGAGGTTCTGTGGTGGACGGCTGGAGGTTGGCTGAAGGTGGCTGGAGTGGCAGGGCAAGAAGAATGGGTTGGTTTGGAGGTTGTAATCCGGAATGCAACATGCCTGAGGCTGGTGCTGGGGGGAATACTACACAAGTACTACCACAAGTACTAGGCTGGCAAAACACTTCGGGGCCTCTTCAAGTCAAAACCACCCCCAGTGCAAGCGTCACCGAGCCGTGATATCTATCTCGGTGAGCGCAGCACCTGTGAAAAATCGTACCTCTTGGTGCCTTCCGGTTGAGCAACCGTTAGCGCCGCGTCTCTGCTGCTTCAAAGGCCCAAAGGACACGCCTGAAAGTCAGTGCCACTGAGGGTTTGGGTCATCGCCTCAATCGCATGATGCATGCGCCTTCACGTGGCACTTCCTGCAGACATTGCAATGGATGTGGAGGATGGGCTGATGGCAGTCCACACAAATGTCTTTGGTCTTATCTGCTCGAGTCCAGATCCATTCGTGGGCACAAGCCTTTGCCTTTGCTGCGGGCCTCGGGGCTTGCACGGGCGGCGCAGGTGGCGTGGAAATGCCCCCGGTGGAGTGTGGTCTTTGGCCTGCAGGACGTGCTCTGGGGGATGCGGGTCCTGGTCTGTGAGCCGCACGTTGCGGGCGGTGCGTTGCGGGTTGCGCTTGGCTGCGGTTGCCAGGGGTCACCTGGACCGTGGAGCCTGGGCTGTGGGTGGAGGGCTGTGGGCTACACTGTGGACCGCGGCCTGCGGATTGTGCACTGTGGACTGCGGGTTGCGGCCTGTGGGCTGTGGGGTGGGCACTGTGACCCGTGCGTTGTGGACGGTGAGCGGTGGATGGGGCACTGTGGGCTGTGGGCTGCGCACGGACCCGATGGTCTTCAGGCTTTTGAGGGTGCGGCATGCAATAGAGCAGGACCGCACGCAGCGCTATCTCAGAATATGGGTCCTACTTCCGCAAGTTCTGTAACCAGCACTGGCACATGGACGGACCACGGCTCGCACCCCGTGTGCCACCGTCGTCCGCGTCAAAGATCCCCGTCCAATCGGCGCCACTTTCAATGCCGCGGGCCCCGTACAGAGCCCCCGCCATCTGCCCCGCCACGGCCCCTGTGCTGTCTGAGTCGCCCAACAGATTGACGGTGTGCAGGATCGCCTCCTCGAAGCAGGACGAGTGGTACACGCCCCAGAGCGCCATGGCCAGGCCGTCCATGCAGTACGAGCCCATGTACGCGGGGTTAATCGGGTACCCGTTGTACTCGCCGTCGCGGTATCGGTTCTGGAGGGCCTTGGCGATGGGGAGTCGCGCGCACCGCCAGTTCCAGCACACCTCCTTCGAGGCGTCGTCCTCCGCAGACCGCAGCAGCCGCCGCAGCCTCTCGAACGCCGGCGTCTGCTCTGCAGCGTGACTTGCCATGAACTCCTCCGCGCACCTGTTCACGAAGTGTTGGGTCGGGGTCTCCGTCGCATCGCGCAGGCCGGGCAGGCCGCGCTTGATCGCGTGCGCAATGAAGAACGCGAGGAACCGGCAGCACGCCGCGGCGTCGCCCCCCGGGTGCGTCCCCAGGCTCTGTTCGGCCGCCACCTGCTCCGCCAGCGCGACATCGAAGTGGAACCGAATGGGCACCGGCGACATCCGCATGATCGAGCCGTTGCCGGCGTCCTCACCCCCGGCGTCGTGGCGCGGGGGGATGCCGGACCGCGTGGGGTACGTCTCCAGCGCCTCCAGCGACTTGCAGATGTTCCCGCCGAGGCCGACGGACGTGGTGGCGTGGCGGTCCCGGTCGCAGCGGAAGGCGTTGTTGTACCCGTTGTTCCACCAGTTGTACCAGCGGACGCGGGCGTCGGCCCCGTCGTAGTGCTCATGAAGCAGCAGACTGTCCGCCAGGCACAGGGCCATGGCGGCATCGTCGGTCCACTGGCCGTATTGCAGCCCGAAGACGTTCTTCTCGTCGCTGTAATACGGGACGCCGTTGCGGTCGGGACGCAGATGGGGTCGGTAGCCCTGAAAAGGCGGAGGGAGTGGGGCCTTGGGTGCACGAGGGTGCAGGTCATGGGCAGAGGGAGCGGTAAAGGGCTTTGCTGAATGTCGGGTGTGTGCATTCCTGCGGTCATGTATGTTTTCAACAATCCACTATTCCGCGAATCAAAACAGTTCGACCACCGCGAGTATCCGCAGGTCTTCGCAGTGCACCTGGAGCTGCGGGCGGCGGCTTCTAAATGGCTTCTGCAGCTGAGATTGGAACAGATTGGGATATGCGTACCTTGCACACGTAGATGTAAAAATACAAGTACACATGACACGTACATGCACATGCACACATGCACATACACATGCACACACACATATGTATACACTACACATACACGTTGAGAACCGCGAAACAAACACAAAGCAAGCGGGGTTACACAACGTTCAGAAGGGGTTTGCAAGCAGTTTGTTCCGCGTCCCTTCCCCACACCTAAAAAAACAAATAAATCCTCGGAGGAGTCCGTGCTCTATTTAGCCATAGCCTTTGAAGTAAGTGGATCCTGCGTTAGATGCAAACACACACACACACACGTTGAGAACAGGGGGACAAGAACAAAGCAAGAAAAGCGGTTGAAAGAAACACACACACACACATACACATACACACACACACACACAGACACATACATACACGTACACATACACATACACATACACATACACATACACATACACATACACATACACATACACATACACATACACATACACATACACATACACATACACATACACATACACATACACATACACATACACATACACATACATATACACATAAACATACACATACACATACACATACACATACACATACACATACACATACACATACATATACACATAAACATACACATACACATACACATACACATACACATACACATACACATACACATACACATACACACACACATACACATACACATACACATACACATACACATACACATACACATACACATACACATACACATACACATACACATACACATACACATACACATACACATACACATACACATACACATACACACACACACACACATACACATACACATACACACACACATACACATACACACACACACACACACATACACATACACATACACATACACATACACATACACATACACATACACATACACATGATTTGATTTGATTTGATTTGAAAAATCCGCTTTGTCTGGGTTCGGACCAGTCCCCTTCCTAGTTCCACAGCAAGCCTCCCCTACAACCTACACACCGAACACAAAGCAAATCAAATCTCTGAACGAAAGTGACTTAGCAAGGATGTGACTGTCGACCCAGGCCACTCCCTTCTGAAAGCACGTGTTATGTCGACTTAGTACATGTGTTTCCCCTTGCCTTTGCCACCCTGCTTACCCATGGATCCTCCTTTGCTTCCCTTAGACCCAGAATAGGCATAGTGGTATGACCCATAAGTCGTGCTGGGAGCCGATGTCGATCTGTGCCTCCCAGAATCTGGCTGATACCTGTTCGCACGTCCTGAAGAGAGACGGTTACCAAATTTGCATGTCTAGAACAGGTTTCAGCATAGGCGGGGGAACACCACGGGAGTGAGAGGCATCAGAAATAACCCACCCCAGTGACAGACACGACTGCTCTGTCCGCACCATAAAACGCCACAGCTGGAGTCCCGAATCCTGGCGAAGCCCCTCCCATGGCCATTGCACACCCAGGAGGCACCAATACACACCCTCCCCCCCCAGTCGTCTCCTCATTGCCTCTCTGACGACAGAATGAAGGTTCCCTTGGCATTCGCTGATCCATACGGAGGGGACTTTCGAGTGCCAGACCGTCATCTTAACTGTCCCCTTGCAACTCACCAGAACATGCCCTACGTATCCTTTCCCCCTGACAGACGAGAAAAGAACCCAGAGCAGGTTGGAGGGAGTGTGACTGTCCAGATGTGCAGCTGGCGTCTGAAACCCCAGCAGCACACCTGAGTTCATTCCTGCAGTCCACTGAGAATGAAACAGAGGGCACGGAAGCCGGACATTATCTGTATCGTACCCACCGTGTACCATGGCATACGCGCACTCTAGGACTTGATAAATCAGGATATGTGGTTGACTGACACCCAATTTGGAGAGAACCAGCGAAATACCCCTAATTGGGCCTAACCCCAGCCATATGGGCCACACAGGCTTCACTGATTTCGAGGAATCAGATATGGCAGCTCCCTTCGCAGGATGACACCAGACAATGAACAGACCCGGATGTCCCAAAATCTCAACACCCCCCCATCGAAGAGCGATACGGTCACGGGGAATGCCCGCAGCCCACAGAATTTCGCAGACATGTCCAGACCAAGCAAGAACCCGCACTTTAGTAAATACGCATTCGTGGAATCTATGATGTGTTACCGAGTGGCACCACATGGAGCACAGTGAACATTCCGCTTCTTTGTGCTGCCACTCCCACTGGTCTGCTGACGCATACACACTCCAAGCCCTTATGCGTCCCCAATGCTCTATTCCTAATGGCTGCAGCTGCACCCAGCACTTGAGCCCTGAGACCGATTCAGGCAGCACCATGCGCCATGATCTCTCCGGAGGGGTGGGTGAGCAAGAGGAAGAGACGCTGAGGAGAGCATCATTAGATTGACTAAGCAAATGTCGTTTGAGGTCGACAATCAATCTGTCACCTTGGAATGGAAAAATGGAATCTCTGTCCAGCCATACATCAAGAACTGAGACCTCCTGACGCTCACCGCGCGCACCAGCTTTCGCTTCAGAGTCCATTTCTGAGTTGAACGATGATATCCAGTCATCAAGTTCCGTATCGTGCTGTGCTGGCACCCAACCCATCTGAACCGGAAGATGCGTCAAGACAAAGTGCGCGACAACCCTGTCCATGATTGATGCAGTTTTGTCCGCCATGTCTTTGGACTGCAGAGACTGCACAGCTGACAAACAGTCAGACCACATCCAGATTTCTTTTAAGTACACGCCATGGGAGGAGACGAATTCGGCAATGGCAACTACCGCAGAGACAACAACAGAGGCTTCTACCAACTTGGTGCTGAGACCAATAGCAGAGAGGGAGACACTGTATTCCAGCCACACATGACCCTGATCGTCCACAACTTTTGCCGCTCCCCCCCAGCAATCCTTGAGGCTTGCATCACCAAAAACATAAAAAATCGTAGGAAAAGCATCCCCCCGAGGCGGTTTCACACACCACTTAGCCCCTTGACCTGACCCGAGTTAGCGAAACTGAATGCCCAAGCTTTGGAGCCTGGACTGAATGCGCTGAGAGTCGCTGTCAAAGCGATGTAGACACGGGTTCGACCAGTGTGCCCACGCAGATTGGGCCAGCAGGGCGTTGGGCCCATTTAGAGACTTAAACAGTTCATTGATGACTGTGACATGATCTGGGGCAGCTCTTCCTAGAATGGAAACTATGCAGGCACGTGGAGTATTGGGAGCCAACCCAAAGACCAGTCTGTACACCCTGCATATGGACCCTGTCACTGAACTGATTTGCACGTCCGTTGGCACATTCACACAGCAGCGAAATACATGCCTGTTGACTACAAGCCCTTCTATCACAGTGTGTGCCACACCCACCGACACGGGCCACCCTCGCAGCCTGCTGATGACCGTTCGAGACCACCTTGTAATGACTTTTTTGATGGTAGGGAACCCTCCTAAAATATTAGCGTTTCCCCCCAAGAATTTTATGTGTTGGTGTCTACTGGTGGACCACACTGGCTTGTCGTCCCAGACGACCGATTTGCTGACACTGCAGAGTGAGCCTTGCTCGACCTGAAGTACTTGAACGCTCATTTTGGAGCTATTGTTGCGTTGTCCGACGCAGTCAATAATAACACGAAGGTGGTCGGCCACTCGCTGTCTGTCGTCTATGCTAGAAAACCCCACTGTGTCGTCTACATAGCCCAGAGAAGAAATCATTTCTACCGAGGGAGGAACACATACCGGAACCCCAACCCCCAGTTGACGCATGGCAAGATGTATCAAATTAACCGCAAGTATGTAAAAAAGTGGATCTAAACCCCCCCCTTGAAGGACACCCTCCACTTGACTATACGACTCTGATAGGCCCAGGGCAGAAACCACGTATTGCCTGAAGGACATGTAGTGATGAACCACTTCATGCACAACTCCACGTAAAAACGGATACATATCAGCAACCCTCAGAATGGCTTGCGTGTTGATTTCATCAAAGGCACCAGAGAAATCCAAAAACATCGTCGTAACATCACCTCGCACCGCCAGGGATTGGGTGATCACTGTGTGTAGCATGCGGCGCAGGGCCTGTGCGGAAGACCCTTTAAACCCTGCATATTGTCTACACCCAGACTCACTTGGTGCTGTGGCCAGCTGAATCAAAGGGGCATACAGTTTAGCCTCTATGCGAAATGGGGCCGAGAGAAGTTTAATAGGCCTAGTATTGACATTGACATTGTCACCCGCAGATTTTTTTAGTGTAAGGTGTAGAGCCGAGAAAACCTCCAAAGGCCACTGATCAAAGGGAAGTCTGAGTATCTGAGTCACTCGGAAGAGGGACGCCACCCCCATCCATTTCACTAGATTTGGTATAAAACCATCAACCCCTGCCGTCGCACTGGTCAGTTTGTGCCGGATACGCAACAGGGACTCTACTGAGACCTGCATCACTTGTGAGAGATTCAGGTACCTGCGGGCCTCGATTGCAACAGGGGTGAGGTGCAGCACATACCTGTGGCGCATGACAGACTGAACCCACTCAGGAGGAACAATAGTGGAGCGCACAGGGTATTTCAGGACACACTCCTTGGGCAACACCTGTAGGATGTCCCTACCCGTCACTAGAGATTGAGAGGATGTGTCCGTTACCTGATGTAACGCAATGAACGGGTTTGCTGCTTGTAACTTCAGCACCTTCATGGTTCGCCCCGTGAGACCTGTTCCTGACACAGCTTTCCAGTCACTAATCATCGTAGACCAGTATTTGGAGGACAATCTGAATTCTAGGGAGCGCTGCACTCTCCAGCCCTGGCCGCCCGCAATGGCCTTGAGAGACGCAACTACTGATTTCAGCTCCGAGTGGACCTCTTCAGATTTAGGACTACTCACCACATGGTTGACGACTGAGATACACTCTCTATAGGCCTGCAGCCAGCTAGACGCATCACTGATGCCGAGACTCATGGCTTCCATGAGATTGGAAAAAATCACTCTGCTGTCATGGTCCCAATTGCGAGGTTCAACTGGGCGCATCCAAGATCCTGTGGCTCCTGCCTTTGCTGTCTGACACCCTTGAATCCAAACAACTGGGTGGTCGCCAACCTCTCTCAGCCACATACCGCAGGATTGCCCCGAGACTCCTTTTATAATGCAAAAGTCCTTGGGAAGATGAACCCTCCCCTGCATGAATGCAACTCGGGCACCCAGAAACTGAAGAAGGGCAACTGACAATTTATGCGTGCGGATGTCCCTATTCCAGTCACCCCCAACGATGAGCCACGACACTGGTAGCTGTTGGAGACCGAAAACCAGATGCACCAACTGTTGATTGTATAACAGTTCGTCAGACCTCTGTGCCATGTGGACGCTACCCAGGACCCCCAAACACCAGGCATTGTGGACCACCACAAGAAAAGAGTGGTCAGTATCCAGAAGAACAGTTTTGAACTGTGCCCAGGATGACAAAACCCAGACTTCTAGGCCTTTACCAACATCGCAGTGAGCAGAGGAGCGATGCCAAAAGCCATCAATGTGTCGCCTGTCTAGCTTTTTCACAGAGCCCCAGGTTTCTTGAATGAACAGCACCCTGGCATCTGAGGTGACACACATCTCAACCACTTCATCCCACTTGGTCCTGCGTATTTCAACTGACCTATTTAACCCCTGAACATTAGCAGACAGGCAGCCCCACGGCAAGGCAACAGGGGTGGCAGACTCAGGAATAGGAATGGAGCTCCACGCTTGCACTTCATAGTACTGCAACGACCACTGAGGGGGGGTCCAATTGAGCCAGACATGTAACATCATGACACATTCCTGCGGGACGCATCGACACAGAACTTTTTCTGTCCGCCATCCCCGAGACAGAGGATCCCACTCAGTCACTCTGCAGACATCCTGCCACCACCCAGCAGTGTCATCTACAATCTCTTTGCGGTGTCTTGCCACTGCCTTTCCTGACTTGACTAGCACTTGGTGCTGTCGTCCCCATTGTAGAGAAATGACCACCACCCAAAGGGGAAGAACACACTCCGGTTCAACAAAATTCACAGGGACTGGGGCCGCCAACAGGCCCATCCTGCCCAAAACAACTGCATGGGTACACATGTGAAATTTAGTATCGCCACACGCCATGGTTGCTGACCTTACGAGGGTAGCATCCGCAGGTGATGAGGGAACACCGAGCAAAGCCACGTGTCTGGACCCCACCGTTTCTACCTTCTTAGTTAAGCCTGTCCACTGAGGACTCATAATGCGGCCAAATGACACTTTTCGATCACCACATATCAAAACCCGATGGTGTTCAGCATCACTGCACTCAACAGTAGGAGGGGGAACCCCGTCACTGGCCAACCGACCCCACGATGCGTCAAGGCCTAGGGCAATTGAGGACACTTTAGAGTAGTCCCCCGTTTTTAGCTTCTTACGCACTTTGTTGACCTTGGTAAGCGTTTTGCGTTTTGAAAACTCCTCAGCCGCCCATTCAGGCACGTCGTAGAACCTATGATCTCTGTGTTTCACTGCTAGTTCTACACACTCCTTAGCCGAGACCCAGGGTTCCGGCGAGTCGTCATCCTCTCCTATCACAGTGGATTTTACTGCGGCATCGTAAACTTTGGGCAGACCCCAGATGGCGTGAGCAGACACAACCTCCCTGAGTTCATCACGCATTCCTGGCGGGGGAGAATGGAATCTAATGATCCCCCCTAACTCTCGTTGAAAGCCCCTACCCCACATGGATATGAAGGCATGAGAGGGGGAGAAGGGCGGAAACAGACACCACACCGGGGATTGCATTTTAGACGGCGAGAGAAACAGACCTGAAACAGGTGTATTCACAGGAGCCTCTTTGGCAGGCGCAGGCTGAGGAATATGAGAGCCAATTTTTCGCAATCCTTCAACCAGTTGTAATTCCTTCACCTCAATGAGGTCTGAGCGGCCCAATGGGTCCCTGGATGCTCTGATGCGCAAGCTGTCGCGGTACTTACCTCCCAGGATGGGATCTAGTCTGCTGGACGGAACAAACATGACAACCTCACCAAATTGGGACAGCATGTCTCGATAGACTCTGTAGTCGAGAGACAACTGACCGAAGGCAGCTTCACAACCCAAAAAGGAGTCAAGGGCATCAGTATGTTCAAACCCAGTAAGCAGAATAGGTTTCAAACGATCCGTGGTGGACTGCGACTTCTCAACAATAACTTTGCCCAGCCCAGACCCTGCTTGCCATTGTTGCACCGGCGGTGAAACATTATCAGAGATGAAGGCATTAGCCTGTCGTGGCTCAGCGGAGTTACTGCCCTGTGCAGTGGAAGCCGTTTCATCCAGCGTTAGTGCCCTGACTACTCCCTCTACCCGCGGTTTCTTGGAGTTTTTTGGCTTGGACGGAGAGGGCTTGGACGCATCTGCACCCGAAAAAGGACTGGAAATAACGTTGCGTTTTCTATTAGCCTCTGCAGCTAGTTTGGCCTGCAGGCGATGCCCTTCCTCTTCTGCCTACCTAAGAGGACGCATCCACTTGAGCAACGCTACCATGACACCCTTCCAGAACCTGCCCTCAACCGGTGTGGCTGACTTCAACCTCAACAAAATATTACTCCTGATCCCCGAGGCTGCCAACAGCAAAACTTCAACAGGAACATCCTCACTGTACATCTCAGCAACCAAGGACTGAAGTTTTTCTTCCTCATTGTTCGAAAGATCATCAACGGTGTTGACCAGGGAGATGGCACCCGAAACATCAGCGGACTCCGAACCCTGTTCCTGTGGGACTACGTCTGTGGGTTGATCTGGAGCTTCTGAGAGAGCGTTGGATTCACTAAAAATTTCCTTGTAAAAGGCTGACCAGATAGAGCGAAGTTCGGACTTGGCATTGAGACGTGCAGTGCTCCATTCGGTAAGCATGGGTCTGTCTGAGACTTTTGCAATGGTGGCCAGCATGGCATCCAAAAGGGAGTATTTTGAGGAGATGTTTGAGAAGCTTTCCGGTACTCTCTTGGATTTGACAACCTGGCGGCAGATGTCCTTCTCAGCACCATCCGGTAATTTGCCCACCAGGGAACTCCAGGTATTAGTCTCGATATCGGGACGCAGTTTGAGGACCTCATCCAACACAGTGTTGTCAATGGACCCGGCCAGAATACACATTGTCATGATCCTGGCCCTGACGCTGTCTGGTTGAACCCACAGGCCCACCAGTTCTTCTACTGGGTCCCCATGAGAGGGTAGCCATCGCAGTTTTGTAGGGGTGCCCCCTTTTTGAATGTGACCAAACTCCAGAGAAATAGTTGTCATGGGGCTGAACATGTGGAGTGGAGAGAAAACCAAAAAGATTACCTCTGTGGGACTGGTACAGGCACCGATACTCACTATCTGCATGCCCCTGGGCCTCAGGCAGTTGCGCTCTGTCTGGCATACCCCACACTTCCCACAGACGCCGATACTCACTATCTGCGCGTCATAGATGCTGTCATTGTCGGGTGGAATTACCCTGCGAGTGATGTCAGCTTTTGTCATTCTGGGACGTCGATACTCACTATCTGCGCGTCACGACACATCAGAATGGTAACGGCTTGACCATGATTCAATCACACACGGCCCCCACTTCCTAGTTACCTCCTTTCCTGATTCGTGTCCCATACCTCCATACCTTGCCCTCCCAACAGCCTAACGGCGGACGCAGACAACTGACGATCAACAATGAAAGTGAGGAAAAACCAAGCGCTATAGGCCCGTAGGCTCCTGAAGGGTGTGAAGAACCGCATCAGGCAGTCGCGCAAATGAAAAACAAAACACAGTGACAACCCGTGCCCTTGACTGCTGACAGACTTTTCTGGCTGACGTTGTCTATGTCATCACCGCATGAGAAACCAGAAGCAATCTGGTAACTGTTCCCGGTGTCTGTAACAGGGGCAGCTGCTCGCAGAAAAAATAAAATTTTCCGAGTTGTTATCTACTCCCTGACCTGTCACAGTCAAATGTGTGGAAGCCGAAGCTTGGGGGCAGGCAAGGAGGGGGTTGCCCTGGCGGGGAGGGCAGAGAGGATCTTACAGCTTTTTATTTTTAGAACCCACGACGCTCTTTCAGACCTCTTGGTTGCCCAGGTGTCCTCTCTTCCCCCCCCTATAGGGCTGAAACTGAACCCTGGCTACCCGGGCACCCAGCCTACAGGCAGCACACTTTAACTCAGAAATAATGGTCCCAGATGAAAATAAAAACGAAAATTTTTCAAAGCGGCGCTGCCTGCGCCCCCCAGAAAATAAAAAAAAATAAATTGTGAGATACTCACTCGGGGAAGAGGTCAAGAGCGTGTGGGGGTTAAGGGGACATTTCTGCCTACACATGGTCTAAGTCTCCGGTTCCCCCCATGACAGGGGGACCTCTATCGTGATGGAACTGACACTCTGGAGCCCCAGTCCTCTGTGGATGCAAAATGAGCAGGAAGGGAGGAGGAGTCCCGTGATCCTATGGGTGAGAGGGGAGGAGGGGGTAACATAACTGAGATTCATCGGCAGAGTCCGACATTGTGTGGCGGACATGTTGCTACAAAATAAAAACCGACCTTGTTGTACCGCTGCTCCCAGAGGAGGAGGCCAGCGGTGCTGTACTTCGTCTGCCGGCGGGGCAGGGGTCACCCCGGTGCCGTCTCCACCTCCAGCGACCCCTGTGATAAATCCGTCCCCAGCCCAGACCCGGACATCTGGGAGGGGAACTTGTCCACGACCCTGATTGTACCCCACCTTTTTGACTTTCTGATCCCCATTGAAGAACCATTTAGTACCCCAGGTTGAATACCCCATTGACCACCTGATATTCCCATGATGGAACCCCAGGAAGATGAACTCCAGCTTGATGGATTCTCCTCTGAGCCCCCCCAGCAGGGAGGCGTCCGACTGACTCCTAGTCTCCTTCCGACATCGTATTCTGTCGAAACCTGAAAAGGAATAGAAACCGTAGTGGATGGTATCCTACCTACAAGGAGAGAGGAGCAGGAGCCCCTATTATTGTAACTGTACCTGAACCCTTTCTCTGACTACTACCTCTGTCTACCCTGATGGCGTTGATCGATGAACATTCCTATCTTTACCCTGTGAGGCATCGAAGATGTGGAACTGGTTAAGGATCACATACACATACACATACACATACACATACACATACACATACACATACACATACACATACACATACACATACACATATACATACACATACACATACACATACACATACACATACACACACACATACACATACACATACACATACACATACACATACACATACACATACACATACACATACACATACACATACACATACACATACACATACACATACACATACACATACACATACACATACACATACACATACACATACACATACACATACACATACACATACACATACACATACACACACACACACACACATACACATACACATACACATACACATACACATACACATACACATACACATACACATACACATGATTTGATTTGATTTGATTTGAAAAATCCGCTTTGTCTGGGTTCCGACCAGTCCCCTTCCTAGTTCCACAGCAAGCCTCCCCTACAACCTACACACCGAACACAAAGCAAATCAAATCTCTGAACGAAAGTGACTTAGCAAGGATGTGACTGTCGACCCAGGCCACTCCCTTCTGAAAGCACGTGTTATGTCGACTTAGTACATGTGTTTCCCCTTGCCTTTGCCACCCTGCTTACCCATGGATCCTCCTTTGCTTCCCTTAGACCCAGAATAGGCATAGTGGTATGACCCATAAGTCGTGCTGGGAGCCGATGTCGATCTGTGCCTCCCAGAATCTGGCTGATACCTGTTCGCACGCCCTGAAGAGAGACGGTTACCAAATTTGCATATCTAGAACAGGTTTCAGCATAGGCGGGGGAACACCACGGGAGTGAGAGGCATCAGAAATAACCCACCCCAGTGACACACACGACTGCTCTGTCCGCACCATAAAACGCCACAGCTGGAGTCCCGAATCCTGGCGAAGCCCCTCCCATGGCCATTGCACACCCAGGAGGCACCAATACACACCCTCCCCCCCCAGTCGTCTCCTCATTGCCTCTCTGACGACAGAATGAAGGTTCCCTTGGCATTCGCTGATCCATACGGAGGGGACTTTCGAGTGCCAGACCGTCATCTTAACTGTCCCCTTGCAACTCACCAGAACATGCCCTACGTATCCTTTCCCCCTGACAGACGAGAAAAGAACCCAGAGCAGGTTGGAGGGAGTGTGACTGTCCAGATGTGCAGCTGGCGTCTGAAACCCCAGCAGCACACCTGAGTTCATTCCTGCAGTCCACTGAGAATGAAACAGAGGGCACGGAAGCCGGACATTATCTGTATCGTACCCACCGTGTACCATGGCATACGCGCACTCTAGGACTTGATAAATCAGGATATGTGGTTGACTGACACCCAATTTGGAGAGAACCAGCGAAATACCCCTAATTGGGCCTAACCCCAGCCATATGGGCCACACAGGCTTCACTGATTTCGAGGAATCAGATATGGCAGCTCCCTTCGCAGGATGACACCAGACAATGAACAGACCCGGATGTCCCAAAATCTCAACACCCCCCCAGCGAAGAGCGATACGGTTACGGGGAATGCCCGCAGCCCACAGAATTTCGCAGACATGTCCAGACCAAGCAAGAACCCGCACTTTAGTAAATACGCAGTCGTGGAATCTATGCTGTGTTACCGAGTGGCACCACATGGAGCACAGTGAACATTCCGCATCTCTGTGCTGCCACTCCCACTGGTCTGCTGACGCATACAGACTCCAAGCCCTTATGCGTCCCCAATGCTCTATTCCTAATGGCTGCAGCTGCACCCAGCACTTGAGCCCTGAGACCGATTCAGGTAGCACCATGCGCCATGATCTCTCCGGAGGGGTGGGTGAGCAAGAGGAAGAGACGCTGAGGAGAGCATCATTAGATTGACTAAGCAAATGTCGTTTGAGGTCGACAATCAATCTGTCACCTTGGAATGGAACAATGGAATCTCTGTCCAGCCATACATCAAGAACTGAGACCTCCTGACGCTCACCGCGCGCACCAGCTTTCGCTTCAGAGTCCATTTCTGAGTTGAACGATGATATCCAGTCATCAAGTTCCGTATCGTGCTGTGCTGGCACCCAACCCATCTGAACCGGAAGATGCGTCAAGACAAAGTGCGCGACAACCCTGTCCATGATTGATGCAGTTTTGTCCGCCATGTCTCTGGACTGCAGAGACTGCACAGCTGACAAACAGTCAGACCACATCCAGATTTCTTTTAAGCACACGCCATGGGAGGAGACGAATTCGGCAATGGCAACAACAGCAGAGACAACAACAGAGGCTTCTACCAACTTGGTGCTGAGACCAATAGCACAGAGGGAGACACTGTATTCCAGCCACACATGGCCTTGACTGTCCACAACTTTTGCCGCTCCCCCCCAGCAATCCTTGAGGCTTGCATCACCAAAAACATACAAAACTATAGGGAAAGCACCCCCCCGAGGCGGTTTCACACACCACTTAGCCCCTTGACCTGACCCGAGTTTGCGAAACTGAATGCCCAGGCTTTGGAGCCTGGACTGAATGCGCTGAGAGTCGCTGTCAAAGCGATGTAGACACGGGTTCGACCAGTGTGCCCACGCAGATTGGGCCAGCAGGGCGTTGGGCCCATTTAGAGACTTAAACAGTTCATTGATGACTGTGACCCAAAGGACATGATCTGGGGCAGCTCTTCCTAGAATGGAAACTATGCAGGCACGTGGAGTATTGGGAGCCAACCCAAAGACCAGTCTGTACACCCTGCATATGGACCTTGTCACTGAACTGATTTGCACGTCCGTTGGCACATTCACACAGCAGCGAAACACAAGGCTGTTGACTACAAGCCCTTCTATCACAGTGTGTGCCACACCCACCGACACGGGCCACCCTCGCAGCCTGCTGATGACCGTTCGAGACCACCTTGTAATGACTTTTTTGATGGTAGGGAACCCTCCTAAAATATTAGCGTTTCCCCCCAAGAATTTTATGTGTTGGTGTTTACTGGTGGACCACACTGGCTTGTCGTCCCAGACGACCGATTTGCTGACACTGCAGACTGAGCCTTGCTCGACCTGAAGTACTTGAACGTTCATTTTGGAGCTATTGTTGCGTTGTCCGACGCAGTCAATAATAACTCGAAGGTGGTCGGCCACTCGCTGTCTGTCGTCTATGCTAGAAAACCCCACTGTGTCGTCTACATAGCCCAGAGAAGCAATCATTTCTACCGAGGGAGGAACACATACCGGAAGCCCAACCCCCAGTTGACGCATGGCAAGATGTATCAAATTAACCGCAAGTATGTAAAAAAGTGGATCTAAACCCCCCCCTTGAAGGACACCCTCCACTTGACTATACGACTCTGATAGGCCCAGGGCAGAAACCACGTATTGCCTGAAGGACATGTAGTGATGAACCACTTCATGCACAACTCCACGTAAAAACGGATACATATCAGCAACCCTCAGAATGGCTTGCCTGTTGATTTCATCAAAGGCACCAGAGAAATCCAAAAACATCGTCGTAACATCACCTCGCACCGCCAGGGATTGGGTGATCACTGTGTGTAGCATGCGGCGCAGGGCCTGTGCGGAAGACCCTTTAAACCCTGCATACTGTCTACACCCAGACTCACTTGGTGCTGTGGCCAGCTGAATCAAAGGAACATACAGTTTAGCCTGTATGCGAAATAGGGCTGAGAGAAGTTTAATAGGCCTAGTATTGACATTGACATTGTCACCCGCAGATTTTTTTAGTGTAAGGTGTAGAGCCGAGAAAACCTCCAAAGGCCACTGATCAAAGGGAAGTCTGAGTATCTGAGTCACTCGGAAGAGGGACGCCACCCCCATCCATTTCACTAGATTTGGTATAAAACCATCAACCCCTGCCGTCGCACTGGTCAGTTTGTGCCGGATACGCAACAGGGACTCTACTGAGACCTGCATCACTTGTGAGAGATTCAGGTACCTGCGGGCCTCGATTGCAACAGGGGTGAGGTGCAACACATACCTGTGGCGCATGACAGACTGAACCCACTCAGGAGGAACAATAGTGGAGCGCACAGGGTATTTCAGGACACACTCCCTGGGCAACACCTGTAGGATGTCCCTACCCGTCACTAGAGATTGAGAGGATGTGTCCGTTACCTGATGTAACGCAATGAACGGGTTTGCTGCTTGTAACTTCAGCACCTTCATGGTTCGCCCCGTGAGACCTGTTCCTGACACAGCTTTCCAGTCACTAATCATCGTAGACCAGTATTTGGAGGACAATCTGAATTCTAGGGAGCGCTGCAATCTCCAGCCCTGGCCGCCCGCAATGGCCTTGAGAGACGCAACTACTGATTTCAGCTCCGAGTGGACCTCTTCAGATTTAGGACTACTCACCACATGGTTGACGACTGAGATACACTCTCTATAGGCCTGCAGCCAGCTAGACGCATCACTGATGCCGAGACTCATAGCTTCCATGAGATTGGAAAAAATCACTCTGCTGTCATGGTCCCAATTGCGAGGTTCAACTGGGCGCATCAAAGATCCTGTGGCTCCTGCCTTTGCTGTCTGACACCCTTGAATCCAAACAACTGGGTGGTCGCCAACCTCTCTCAGCCACATACCGCAGGATTGCCCCGAGACTCCTTTTATAATGCAAAAGTCCTTGGGAAGATGAACCCTCCCCTGCATGAATGCAACTCGGGCACCCAGAAACTTAAGAAGGGCAACTGACAATTTATGCGTGCGGATGTCCCTATTCCAGTCACCCCCAACGATGAGCCACGACACTGGTAGCTGTTGGAGACCGAAAACCAGATGCACCAACTGTTGATTGTATAACAGTTCGTCAGACCTCTGTGCCATGTGTACGCTACCCAGGACCCCCAAACCCCAGGCATTGTGGACCACCACAAGAAAAGAGTGGTCAGTATCCAGAAGAACAGTTTTGAACTGTGCCCAGGATGACAAAACCCAGACTTCTAGGCCTTTACCAACATCGCAGTGAGCAGAGGAGCGATGCCAAAAGCCATCAATGTGTCGCCTGTCTAGCTTTTTCACAGAGCCCCGGGTTTCTTGAATGAACAGCACCCTGGCATCTGAGGTGACACACATCTCAACCACTTCATCCCACTTGGTCCTGCGTATTTCAACTGACCTATTTAACCCCTGAACATTAGCAGACAGGCAGCCCCATGGCAAGGCAACAGGGGTGGCAGACTCAGGAATAGAAACGGAGCTCCACGCTTGCACTTCATAGTACTGCAACGACCACTGAGGGGGGGTCCAATTGAGCCAGACATGTAACATCATGACACTTTCCTGCGGGACGCATCGACACAGAACTTTTTCTGTCCGCCATCCCCGAGACAGAGGATCCCACTCAGTCACTCTGCGGACATCTTGCCACCACCCAGCAGTGTCATCCACAATCTCTTTGCGGTGTCTTGCCACTGCCTTTCCTGACTTGACTAGCACTTGGTGCCGTCGTCCCCATTGTAAAGAAATGACCACCACCCAAAGGGGAAGAGCACACTCCGGTTCAACGAAATTCACAGGGACTGGGGCCGCCAACAGGCCCATCCTGCCCAAAACAATTGCATTGGTACACATGTGAAATTTAGTATCGCCACACGCCATGGTTGCTGACCTTACGAGGGTAGCATCCGCGGGTGATGAGGGAACACCGAGCAAAGCCACGTGTCTGGACCCCACCGTTTCTACCTTCTTAGTTAAGCCTGTCCATTGAGGACTCATGATGCGGCCAAATGACACTTTTTGATCACCACATATCAAAACCCGATGGTGTTCAGCATCACTGCACTCAACAGTAGGAGGGGGAACCCCGTCACTGGCCAACCGACCCCACGATGCGTCAAGGCCTAGGGCAATTGAGGACACTTTAGAGTAGTCCCCCATTTTTAGCTTCTTACGCACTTTGTTGACCTTGGTAAGCGTTTTGCGTTTTGAAAACTCCTCAGCCGCCCATTCAGGCACGTCGTAGAACCTATGATCTCTGTGTTTCACTGCTAGTTCTACACACTCCTTAGCCGAGACCCAGTGTTCCGGCGAGTCGTCATCCTCTCCTATCACGGTGGATTTTACTGCGGCATCGTAAACTTTGGGCAGACCCCAGATGGCGTGAGCAAACACAACCTCCCTGAGTGCATCAGGCATTCCAGGCGGGGGAGAGTGGAATCTAATGATCCCCCCTAACTCTCGTTGAAAGCCCCAACCCCACATGGACATGAAGGCATGAGAGGGGGAGAAGGGCGGAAACAGACACCACACCGGGGATTGCATTTTAGATGGCGAGAGAAACAGACCTGAAACAGGTGTACTCACAGGAGTCTCTTTGGCAGGCGCAGGCTGAGGAATATGAGAGCCAATTTTTCGCAGTCCTTCAACCAGTTGTAATTCCTTCACCTCAATGAGGTCTGAGCGGCCCAATGGGTCCCTGGATGCTCTGATGCGCAAGCTGTCGCGGTACTTACCTCCCAGGATGGGATCTAGTCTGCTGGACGGAACAAACATGACAACCTCACCAAATTGGGACAGCATGTCCCGATAGACTCTGTAGTCGAGAGACAACTGACCGAAGGCAGCTTCACAACCCAAAAAGGAGTGAAGGGCATCAGTATGTTCAAACCCAGTAAGCAGAATAGGTTTCAAACGATCCGTGGTGGACTGCGACTTCTCAACAATAAATTTGCCCAGCCTAGACCCTGCTTGCCATTGTTGCACCGGCGGTGAAACATTATCAGAGATGAAGGCATTAGCCTGTCGTGGCTCAGCGGAGTTACTGCCCTGTGCAGTGGAAGCCGTTTCATCCAGCGTTGGTGCCCTGACTACTCCCTCTACCCGCGGTTTCTTGGAGTTTTTTGGCTTGGACGGAGAGGGCTTGGACGCATCTGCACCCGAAGAAGGACTAGAAATAACGTTGCGTTTTCTATTAGCCTCTGCAGCTAGTTTGGCCTGCAGGCGATGCCCTTCCTCTTCTACCTGCCTAAGAGGACGCATCCACTTGAGCAACGCTACCATGACACCCTTCCAGAACCTGCCCTCAACCGGTGTGGCTGACTTCAACCTCAACAAAATATTACTCCTGATCCCCGAGGCTGCCAGCAGCAAAACTTCAACAGGAACATCCTCACTGTACATCTCAGCAACCAAGGACTGAAGTTTTTCTTCCTCATTGTTCGAAAGATCATCAACGGTGTTGACCAGGGAGATGGCACCTAAGACATCAGCGGACTCCGAACCCTGTTCTTGTGGGACTACGTCTGTGGGTTGATCTGGAGCTTCTGAGAGAGCGTTGGATTCACTAAAAATTTCCTTGTAAAAGGCTGACCAGATAGAGCGAAGTTCGGACTTGGCATTGAGACGTGCAGTGCTCCATTCGGTAAGCATGGGTCTGTCTGAGACTTTTGCAATGGTGGCCAGCATGGCATCCAAAAGGGAGTATTTTGAGGAGATGTTTGAGAAGCTTTCCGGTACTCTCTTGGATTTGACAACCTGGCGGCAGATGTCCTTCTCAGCACCATCCGGTAATTTGCCCACCAGGGAACTCCAGGTATTAGTCTCGATATCGGGACGCAGTTTGAGGACCTCATCCAACACAGTGTTGTCAATGGACCCGGCCAGAATACACATTGTCATGATCCTGGCCCTGACGCTGTCTGGTTGAACCCACAGGCCCACCGGCTCTTCTACTGGGTCCCCATGAGAGGGTAGCCATCGCAGTTTTGTAGGGGTGCCCCCTTTTTGAATGTGACCAAACTCCAGAGAAATAGTTGTCATGGGGCTGAACATGTGGAGTGGAGAGAAAACCAAAAAGATTACCTCTGTGGGACTGGTACAGGCACCGATACTCACTATCTGCATGCCCCTGGGCCTCAGGCAGTTGCGCTCTGTCTGGCATACCCCACACTTCCCACAGACGCCGATACTCACTATCTGCGCGTCATAGATGCTGTCATTGTCGGGTGGAATTACCCTGCGAGTGATGTCAGCTTTTGTCATTCTGGGACGTCGATACTCACTATCTGCACGTCACGACAAATCAGAATGGTAACGGCTTGACCATGATTCAATCACACACGGCCCTCACTTCCTAGTTACCTCCTTTCCTGATTTGTGTCCCATGCCTCCATACCTTGCCCTCCCAACAGCCTGACGGCGGACGCAGACAACTGACGACCAACAATGAAAGTGAGGAAAAACCAAGCGCTATAGGCCCGTAGGCTCCTGAAGGGTGTGAAGAACCGCATCAGGCAGTCGCGCAAAAGAAAAACCAAACACAGTGACAACCCGTGCCCTTGACTGCTGACACACTTTTCTGGCTGACGCTGTCTATTTCATCACCGCATGAGAAACCAGAAGCAATCTGGTAACTGTTCCCGGTGTCTGTAACAGGGGCAGCTGCTCGCAGAAAAAATAAAATTTTCCGAGTTGTTATCTACTCCCTGACCTGTCACAGTCAAATGTGTGGAAGCCGAAGCTTGGGGGCAGGCAAGGAGGGGGTTGCCCTGGCGGGGAGGGCAGAGAGGATCTTACAGCTTTTTATTTTTAGAACCCACGACGCTCTTTCAGACCTCTTGGTTGCCCAGGTGTCCTCTCTTCCCCCCCCTATAGGGCTGAAACTGAACCCTGGCTACCCGGGCACCCAGCCTACAGGCAGCACACTTTAACTCAGAAATAATGGTCCCAGATGAAAATAAAAACGAAAATTTTTCAAAGCGGCGCTGCCTGCGGCCCCCAGAAAATAAAAAAAAATAAATTGTGAGATACTCACTCGGGGAAGAGGTCAAGAGCGTGTGGGGGTTAAGGGGACATTTCTGCCTACACATGGTCTAAGTCTCCGGTTCCCCCCATGACAGGGGGACCTCTATCGTGATGGAACTGACACTCTGGAGCCCCAGTCCTCTGTGGATGCAAAATGAGCAGGAAGGGAGGAGGAGTCCCGTGATCCTATGGGTGAGAGGGGAGGAGGGGGTAACATAACTGAGATTCATCTGCAGAGTCCGACATTGTGTGGCGGACATGTTGCTACAAAATAAAAACCGACCTTGTTGTACCGCTGCTCCCAGAGGGGGAGGCCAGCGGTGCTGTACTTCGTCTGCCGGCGGGGCAGGGGTCACCCCGGTGCCATCTCCACCTCCAGCGACCCCTGTGATAAATCCGTCCCCAGCCCAGACCCGGACATCTGGGAGGGGAACCCGTCCACCATTTGAATCGATGTATGAGTCTCGTTGAACATCCAGCTCTGCTCCTATTTAGGTTGTGTGATGGCTGTGAGACCTGCTGTCACGGTTGCCCCGCATTGCATCGCAGGGCAGGACCGGTAGCCCCCCGTGACAGCAGATCCCTGGCCGAAGGCCATGACTTTGCAGTTTTATTTCACTGACTATGATGAAGTGACCGATTCCCAGACCCTTCACAGTTTGTACCCCTGATTGAACCCAGATTGTTGTTCTTAGGGTGCTCCAGATGGATCCCAAGTACGAATCCCCGATCATATCCCAGGTGGAATACCAGTATGATCCCAAGATACCACCTTGATTGTACCCCACCTTTTTGATCTTATGATCCCCATGTAAGTACCCCAGTTAGTACGCCAGGTTGAATACCCCATTGACCACCTGATATTCCCATGATGGAACCCCAGGGAGATGAACTCCAGCTTGATGGATTCTCCTCTGAGCCCCCCCAGCAGGGAGGCGTCCGACTGACTCCTAGTCTCGCTCCGACATCGTATTCTGTCGAAACCTAAAAAGGAGAAGAAAGCGTAATGGATGGTATCCTACCTACTTGGAGAGAGGAGCAGGAGCCCCTATTATTGTAACTATACATGAACCCTTTCCCTGACTACTACTTCTGTCTACCCTGATGTCGTTGATTGTTGAACACTCCTACCTTTACCCTGTGAGGCATCGAAGATGTGGAACAGGTTAAGGATTACAGATACACATACATATACACATACACATACACATACACATACACATACACATACACATACACATACACATACATACATACACATACACATACACATACACATACACATACACATACACATACACATACATATACACATGCACATACACATACACATACGCATACACATACACATACACATACACATACACATACACATACACATACACATACACATACACATACATATACACATAAACATACACATACACATACACATACACATACACATACACATACACATACACATACACATACACATACACATACAAATACACATACACATACACATACACACACACATACACACTTAGTGAAGGGAACAAGAACCAACAGATAACCAATGTGGATACAAATGCATCGGGAGGCACTGTGGGTACAAGTCTCCAGCATCCTCATCAGAGGAGCAAAAATGCTGGCGCTCACACGAGCAGGCGACTGACAGCAGTGGTGCTGTAAGTCGGAATCACAGACACACGTTCACACATACACAAGAGAGCAGCAGGAACAGACAACATCATTGTAGATGACCGGTGCTCAGGACTCACTCCCACTCGGGTTCGCCCGAGTCATCCCTCTCCAATGGCGAGCACCTTGGTGTGACGTCTCACTGACATCGCCATCATCACGGAGGGGTAAGTCGCTGCACCAAGGGTCCGGTCGCAAAACAGCAGAACACGCATGCACGCACAGCTGGTCACACGGCCCTCACCTTCGCTTGCCATGGGTGTAACGACCCAGGCACACACACACACACACACACACACACACACATACACACATACACATACACATACACATACACATAGTCATAGTCATAGTCATAACCACTTATCATGCCGTCTACCGGAGTTACCGGGCATCTCGCGCCGACAGGTGGTTCCTGCCTCGCTCGATCCCGTGGGTCCCAGGGCTGCCTGAGGTGGCCCACAGCACGATGGAGGACCCAGAGGACCGGGGATACCGGCCAACTAGGCTTTGGGGGCAGTGGCAACTGCAGAGTGTTAGCATTAGCAACGGCGACGAGCGCTGGCCCGTTGGATCGCCGGAGGTAATGGGGCAAGGCATAGCAACGCAGCAGCATAGCAACAAGAAAAAAGCAAGGGCGCATCCTATGGGTGCAGTGCAGCAACCAAGAAACAAAGCAGCGTGCGGCGAAGCAAGATCAAGCCCCGAGTGGTGTCATTCTGTGATGTCCTGTCCCGTGCCATCCCCTCGGCCCGCATGCACCCCGTAACCAGTAACGCACGTGCAAAAATCGATGGAATTACACGTACACATACACATACACATACACATACACATACACATACACATACACATACGCAAGATTGACGCGAGACGAACAGGCGTGACAAACAAACCACTGCACTGGTCGCTAACGAATCTCGTCAGGCCGTAAGAAAGTAGAAGAAGGAGTACGGCCAGTTTCTCAATTTGCGAATCGTCCGGGTAGTACACAGGAGTGTTGCTTGCGGGCTTTGACCGGGTACGGGGCAGGGGTACAGAAGGGACAGTGCACAGGGCCTGTTTCATGCTGTTTCTTGTCTGCAGGGGTGAACACAATACATGGACCGCCCCACCAGCAAGTGCCTCTTGGTGATGACTCTGTTGTACCGCAGAAAGGCACCTAGCCGCATGCTTTTCCACCCTTCACCGGGTGGACACACACACACACAGCCTACCCCGTGGCAGCTCTGCTGACTAAACCTGTCAAGGGCCCCCTAGACTGAATTCCAGACTATGTTGTATGCACGCAAGTCAGCACACCCTCTTGGGGCCTAGGACGTATATCTGTCCCCCTCCCAGTGTGCCCACCGTCTCAACCATACCTGGAGGTTGGCAATTGCCACGCACTTCAAACTGGGGAGATTGGGGATGGAATATGACGCTGTGTAAACCGCTTTTACCGTCGCGAGCAAAAAAGGAGGTTCCACCGCAAATGCGTAATGTAGGGCACGGTGCATTGCTCTCGCACTATCAGCACGACTGTGGCCAAGCAACATTGCTATTTGCATCCACGCAATTGTACTCAGTATCTGTCCAACCCACGACTGCAACCAGGGCCGCCCGTTTGCAAGTGCTCCCGTAAAAATACGACTGAGATACCCCTTGTACGCATGCTTTGGTGTCATCAGGGGTGGCCCCAGTCTCAGGGACCAGTCATCCTTTAGGGCCGCAGGATGCACGTGGTTAATGCCCCCTGCCCGGTGCCTCAAGGCAATACAGAAGCCCATACATCTGATAACGGGTCCTAAACAGTTGCCGTGATAGTTCCCGTCCGTGTTTGCGCACGCACACTCCACGGGCAGGTCCCACACTGTTTCCAGCACAAGGGACACTAGCTCTTTGCAGTCTCCCAGCTCAACGTCACTAGCCATTAAAATGTTGTCTCTGAACTGACACAGGGCGATCTTCCACTGCCCCGTCCAGAAAATGTACCCCTCCTGTGACACGTGCAGTGTACCCAAAATCCTGAACGCCTGCCTGCCCTTGTACGACGCCCATATCGAGTGCAAGTCTGCACTTTGGGCGGAGAAGCTTCCGCGCATCAGGATGCACCTTTCCCTTCTGCACAGTTTGCCTACCGACCAACGCTTGTTGTTTTTTTCTAGCTCAAAGGCAACGTAAAACTCTTATTCATTCCCATCCCTGGCCTGTCCAAAGCGGGAACACTGTGATGCACACTCCAGGTCACATTATCCATCCGCCACCTCCTCCTCTTTGTGGGAAACCCCACACCCTCCGACATCTGCTCTCCTATCCACTTTGGTTGGATCTTATTAAAATGTTCTTTTTAGTCCAGCTTGGTAATGCAGTTCATGTTTTCCCGATTGGCACACTGCACCCACGCTGACACATCATTAACTCTCACCACGTGAAAACTGTTCAGAATTTCCTAAATCAAATGTTCTGGACCCCCTCCCTGCCCCTCCCTGCCTCTTCCCCTCGCTCCCCATGGCAGAGATGCATGGGGAGCGAGGGGCAGAGGCAGGGAGGGGCACACATAATGAGCATGATAATCGCAACATGTGTCACATGTAGAAGATACCCCGCAGGGTCGGCGTTACACAATGCCATTGGCGGCCTGCCACCACCTACCCAACACCACTGCCAGGCGGAACGTCCGGCGAAGCTAGCGGTACATGGCCACACAGCACCCCCGCGTCCATGCCCAGCTATTGGGCAATCCTCGGGACCACTGCCTGGGGGATGAGGTCGAAGCACTTGACGTAGTCAAGGCTGCCGGGCGCACCGGGGGGGGGGGGGGGGAGCATGGGGCCCACCAGCTGATGGTAGGGATATGCGCAGCGCGCTTGCGGGCGCATTGTGGGGAAGAGCTTGGGTGCCTGTTGGTCCCGCAGCTTGCGCGCCGCAAGAATGGCCACAAACATGGCATGGAGGGCCTGTATGAAAGATAGGTCGTGCTATTCCACCTGCCTGTTCACCGGTGGCTGGATTTCGGGTAGGAGACCGCTGATTTTGTAGCATGGGGGCCATTTGTCATACGGTGGCAGGTCTGGGACTTTCGCCGCCAATGCGCGGACGTTGGCGATGTGCACATCCCTGGCTGCCGCCCATTTTGCGCAGTCCCAGAGAATGTGCTTTTCGGTTTCATCTGCCTGTTTGCAATATGGGCAGCACTGGGAGGTGATCATGCCCCGCTGGTGCGCCCGGGCTGCTGTCCACAGCCCCCCCGCCAGAAGTGTGCGCGGCATCGAGCGTTGCTGTTGTGACTTAAAGGAGGCGATGCTGGCACAGACCAGCCTCCTGTTTGTGTGATAGCGCATGCCCACAAATTGTCGTGGCCGCCTGGCTATAAGCTGGGTAATTTGCTGTGACCTTAACTGTTCCCTGATGTTGTGCTTGACCAGTTTGAAATCTCCCGTCAGTTGCAGGGCGCCGGTAGCACCCGGCACTTTCCATTCCCACCAACCCGAGAGCGGGCGCCATCCCCGGTCGTGTAGGGCTTTCAGCGCCCGTCCAAATGGTCCCGACTTGCCTGTGAGGGGATTCTCTTCCCGTACGGTTTGTGCTGTGATCATGGCTGGGCCACGTGTTTTGCAAAGCCTTGCCAGCCAGACGGCGCGGCCGTAGGGCACCAGCATGGAGCGGGCGAGTCTGCGTCCCTGACACATAAGGCAAAAAATTATTTCCTTCGCTCTACCTGGTCTGGAGGCCCCCCAAATGGCTTTGAGGATCCGTGTCTCGAAAGGCCTGATGTCTTTTTGGCTGATGGCCACAATTTCGGAGGCATGGAGGCCTATGGCATTGACCATGGTGGCGACCACCTTACACCTCTCGTCAATGTCTCCCTGCACGCCCTGTATCCTATCCAGCAGGGCGGATGCCTTGCCTCTACGTTTTAGGATGAGGGGGCCTGAGGCTACGCTGTCTATGGTGCGCACGCTCGCGCCCAATGAGTGAAAATCGGTTTCCTTGGGAAAAGAAACGCCACGCATCTGGATTTCCTGATCACTGTCGGGGATGATAAAATTGACTAATTTCTTTGGGTTGACATCTTGCCCGGTGGTTTGTAGCCACTCGTGTGTACACTCCAACAGGGGCTCGACTGTGTGTTGTCCCGCGGCCACGCCGTAAGTGTCATCGGCGTAGCCCAGAGCTGTGAGGATGCAGTCCAGCGCTTCCCCGGGTTTCCCCCCTGGCGGTAGCCGTGCGGAGGATACGCGAATGGCTTGTGACTGCGCATCTAATATTTTCTTCGAGACGCTTGTCATGAGATTAATGATGACGTTCAACGGACACCCTTGCATAATGCCATTTGTCGCGGCGAAGAAAGAGGAGAGATCCCATTATTTTAAAACAGCGGGTCAGCTATGTGTACATTCCGGACAACGCTCGGTGTGTGCCTGTGTGCATGCCCTGCTCGAGGGCGACATGGAGCACTACTTGTTGTGGTATTAAGTCGAAACAGTTAACGTAATCCAGCCCAAAACCTTTGAGCGCCGCGCGCATGATTGTGTGTAGCTCGATAAGAAGCGCAATGAGTGCCGGACCATCGGTAGCCCCTCTCTTTTTCCGAAACCCATAGGCGTGGGGGTGTACCCATTTTTCTTGCCAGATCATGCATTCCTCCAGCCTGACGCCCGCCCACACTCTGTAGAACTGTGAAAGCACCGAGAGTGGACGCTGTTGCACAGGGAGCATGCCCTCCCCTTTTGGAATTAAAGAAACGAAGCCTCGGGCTTGCACGCAGGGCCACAGTCCTGTGGACTCAATATGCGTTAGCAATTGAGCCAGCATGTCAAACAGTGCGTTGGGCAGGCATAGCAAGTCCGCTACACACCAGCCGTCCAAACATGTGGCTGTGTGTACTCCCATTTTTCGAAAACGCTTGCGCAATCTTGTGCCCGTGAGGGGGGTGGCGTCCATGTCTGTATTGCTTTCAATGAAACTCTAGTACTTTTGCACAAAAACATCCGGGTCTGGCTCGGGGGAGTCTGCGTACTTGCGCATGACCTTGTCCCGGGATTCATGCAGGATTTCATCCATGCGGTTCACATTGGCCGTGGGCCCCCCTGTCTCGGGGTCCTTTAACACGACCAGTGGTGCTTGGTAGTCATTCTTGATCCATTTATATACGTCCTTAGGCCTGTCTAACCACGCCTGTCCCATAGATTGGCGCCAATGTTGCAGATACATCTAACTTGGAAAACGACGCATAGCGAGAGAGTTCCTGCCCTTTCACTGACGCTGGCACTGGGCCACGAAACCGGATCTCTTCACCCCCTAACACCACAAGGCCCTGGCATAGGAAAGCCACTTCCCCTTCACAAAACACCAGTATTTTGTGGAACAGTGCGGATGAACGTCATTGGATGGTTGTTGCATATCAGCGATGCTCAACGAGTTTCACATTCCTAAATGACATGACTAGGTATCAAAAACATCGGTGAGCCCTGGTGCACTGCATCCCTTTTATGATCAGTCGGGCGGAGTGATGCACCATGTCGCCTTGTTGTGGCAATCCATAAATGTGGCATTCCGCTTTTTTGTGACAGGGCACCGTATCAGCGTGTCTTTGTGTGTTTTTGTTTTTTCCCATCTTCCCTTTTCTCGTTGAACGTAGGGCTGTGAGATGGAGGGGATTGTGTTGTTGGCGGAAGTTTGGCTCACGTTCAATCCCACCAGACACAAAACTGGCTGCAAGGTGCGAGTTTGAGTTTGTTTTAGAATGGGGGCCAGGAGCATGACCCGTCATGAGGCGGCAAGATGTGTCCGGATCCAGATCGAGCAGAACAGAAACACTAAATTTTCCAAATATTGGTGCCATAGAACCGAGGAGTGCCGCTTTCGGGGGGTCCAACATGCTTGGGCACAAGTGAACCCCACAGCCGCCAGCATTGCCGACCGCTCCTTCAAGCTGCCCCCCATGCAAAACAGCGTGCATTGAAAGCACAATGCCATGTACTACAACACAACACTCCGCAACGGAATCTGCACAGACTGTGCAGATCCACTGAGACAGCCATTTTGTGTCGCGACCACTGCTGCAACTGTTGGTCACACACCCATGACACAGCCAGATCATTCTGGGTATCATAGCACACGGTGTGCGCACCAGCACTCACATGAGGGCTCTGTGTCCGCGTGCCGCATGTGTATGTTCGCATAGCATGTTTATCCATGCTGCAGTGGAGATGAGCAGGTGGTGACAAATTCGCGACAATTAGTGAGGGCACTTGTACATAGGCGGGCTGGTGCTGACCCTAGCACAGCCCATGCAGGTTGTAAGGAGGGACACCATTGGAGCGTCCACGGTTCGGTAAAGCAGAAGGATAGGCCACACGAGTACCTTTACTAGTGGCTCGACGCGTATAGCCCGTAGCTCTGATTCAAGGCAAATCCAAGGGATGTGCCCCAGGCACCGGCTGCCAGATCATTCAGACTCTGTGACGTTGCGCATGCTCGGCAGAAAAATATGCAAGGATGGCCCGATCCATGGTCTGCAATATTTCTCATGAATCCCTGGTAATGGTACCTGTTGTGCAGTGGATGCCATCATGGCCTATCATGACGGTATGATCAAACACAATCGCATTCTCTGCGTCGTATTTCTGGAGCCAGTCCACTTGGGCATCACTGGGCACTACGGTTCGATGGGGCTGCATCCTCTTGAGCAACCATGTGCACAGTGCCGATGGGGAGGCCGGGTTTTCGTTTCCGGGGGCGGGGGGGGTCGATAGAGCCCTCCGGTCGGACCCCCCCCAAAAGGGCTCAATTGACGGGACCCCCAAAATCCTACCGAGACTGACCCCCGGGGCCTCACAGGTGACCCAGACCCAAAAATCAGCAGCAGTTGCAGTGTTCAGCGGCTGCGTCCCCGCTCCTCATGTGGTGGCTATCTCTGTTGCTGTGCAGCAGATTGCGATTCGCAGTGCGAAATATGAGGCGCATGCGTGCCCCTTTTCGCATGGTTGGCAGTGTGGACCTCCTCGCGGCGTTGCTAAGGCCGACGTTTTGGATGCTTGTGCACTCAAAAACCACCCTTGTCCATCTAGAGGAGGCTGCAGCGGTGCTTTTATCACGTGCATGAAACATTCTCCGTCACGCATCAAAGTCTCTTATCGTTCTCCAGCCCACCTCCAATCCACCTCCGGTCCACCCAACTCACACGCAGTCACAGAACTTGAACACAGACTGCGCCGCCAGCTGCGTGCTGCCGTGCGCCTGCGTCATGTGCGGCCACCGCGTGGGAATGCCGTACGCCTCTGCCACCACGATCCCCGACAGGGTGGACGACACCACCAGACGACACCCCAAAAGGAACGGGATGACCACATCGTAGCCCATGGTGGCGTACATCACCCATTTGGAGTACTTGAGGAAGGCGCCGTGCACCCGGTTGTAGCGCGGGTGCAGCAGGAAGCACGCGTCGCGCGTGCGCGCGGCCTCGGGCGACACGTACTCCGGGAAAAGCCGGGCCACCAGCATCAGGGGGTCCCCGTACACCACCGTGTGGTTGGGCTGCCCGGCCTGCACCAACAGGTCGTGGGTCTTGGGGCCCCGCAGGGCGTAGATCTTCGGTCGCGGTGCAGCCCGCTTCCCTCTCGTTGCATTATAACGGAGCAAAAACACTTGAAAATCATTGCATAGCAGACCCCGACCGCACGAGGAGGGTGGCGCCAGCCCTCCGCCACGCATGCCACCGCATGTCCGCGTGTTCCGTTCCCACGAGTAAGCTGGCCATGATGTGCTGCAGCCTTGCGGCCCCTCCTTTGATGATCGGCCCCGAGACATCCCGTCCCCGTCGCATTGCCAAGAGCCGTGCCAGCCCCATGACCCTCCGCACGTACTCACTTGCCGGCCTTGATACCCATGCCCGCCGCGTTTTGCTGTCGTAAAAGTTGACGTATCCGTTCTGCTGGTCCAAATCCTTGGGCCGTATTGATGCTGCCTCGCCAACCCTGAGGCAAAGCGCGAGGGACAGTGTCGCGATGCAGACGCACAACATTTCCTCTTCTGTGGTGGCCTGCCTGGCCATGACCTCCAACGTTCCCAGCGACGCCCATCTCTGTCGGCGCGCTTTGCTGACCTTATCCTTCGCCCTAATAAATCTCCAAAAACTGCGTGGGACGAAGGCAGGGGCCACTTCCAATTCTTCCAATAATCTACATGCGGAGATGGCCTGCCGCATGGAGCTGGAGGTCTTGTGTTGGCGGTACATGGAGATGAGGTACTCGCGGAGGATCTCAGTGGGCGTCTGGTCTGGGCTCTCTTCTTGGGCTCCACGCATGGCCCTGATGTGACGTTCATAACATTCCCGGGTGGACTCCGCCCAGGACTCCAGCATGAACCCTTGCCACCCGCCCTCGTCCGCATCCACCTGGAATCGCAGGTATTTAATATGCCAGTCCGTGAATCTGGCTTCATCGGCCCGGACCACGATGTGTTGAGTGCCCTGCTCTGCACCCCCACCATCTGGTCCATGCCCCTGTCATTTCCGGCGGCAGTTCCACTCCCAGTGCCGGCCCCCACAGATATCACAGTCCCCAGGCGGGGGCCGGTCACTGCGCCACTCACGGCCGTTTGATGCCACATAGAACTCCACCCCATTCCGGACAATGAACTTATGCTTAGCCCGCCAAAAATACTCGGGGCCCGAAGAGCTGCCGCTGGATGAACCTGAAGTAGACGTATGCGACCGTCTCCTGGACTTCTTGTGCTTCTTACCTTTCCCCTTGGGGGAAGATTTCCGTCTCCCGGACTTCTCTTTGCTGCGGCCCTTTTCACCACCGCCATACCTGGCCCTCTTGTATTTCTTGGTGTATTTATGCTGGCATCAGGTCACCAAGCGCCAGAGATCTACAGCTGGGACCGCTGACACGCTGTCTTCGCCCATGTCAGAAATTGCCATTTTTACCAGGTCCAGGGCCTCCTGCATCCACTCAGGCACTCCTTCCTCTTCGCACAAGAATGCGTCAATGGTTTCCTCAGTCAGGGGCCTGTCGCCCCAGGGTACTCGCCGTGACGATGTCTCTCTCCCCGCCTGTGCTTGAGCCAGCTCTCGTTCCAACGACTCGATCCTGGTCTTCATCTCCAGCCACTCCGAACTCTCCTGCTTGACCTTCAGGCCCGAGGTCGCAGTAGTCGCCGCGGTCTGCGCCTGCTTAAACATTTTCTGCCCGGGATCGTACTCCACTCCATTAACATCCTCCCACGCTACAACCAGGTCCATCACGTCTCCCAGGTCGATGCTCAACTGAAGTTCCTCCTTCATCTGACCCGCCAGTTGAGGCGCATTATACCCATGCGCCGTCATCCTCATCGTGAGGGCTGCCACCTTGCGGCCAAGGACTTCTCCAGGTACTCGCAATCTCCATAGTCCGAACGCGTGCTCTGCAAAAGCGCATAGGGCCGCAGCATCCGGCGCAGACTCTGCCGGACGCTTAGTGGCACGCGCAGCTGAACTCGGTCCCCCGTTGTCTCCCATATTTCGGTTACGTTGGTGTACAGCTCTTGCAAGTTGGTTGTTTGGTCTAAACTCACATCTGCCAACAAGCAAAAGCACCTGCACCCAGAAAACGATAAGTAGCGTCGGTATGCGAGTCTGGGGCGTGATGTCGCATAAGGCAGCCTGTGCCATAGATACTGTCCAGGGTGGGTGGGTGGGCCATCGACATACAAAATATAAAAGACAACTGAGCAGACAATCAGTGCAGACACATACACACTCAATCTTGCACAGACCAAACTTGGGTTTGCTTATGGCAAACCTCATTTTGGTCTAAACTCACATCTGCCAACAAGCAAAAGCACATGCACACAGAAAACGATAAGTAGCGTCGGTATGCGAGTCTGGGGCGCAAACACTCCCCTACACCGACATGATATCAGGCTGAATCTACCCTGAAAGAAAAAAAAAATATATAGATACCGGCTGCGCGCCGCGATCGGCCGCGCCGTGCAACACACGCACCCCTCGCAACACACGCCCACGCCGTGACGGCCCCCCTCGCAGTCGCATTGCGTCAATTACAGCACTCTTGCCGCTGTAACCGGACGCCGTAACTTCTTATGGCCCCGACAGCCCCCTCACCCGGCTCGGCCAAAGGCTGACCGTTGTGTTTGGTTGCTGCACCGGGTGAGGGCACGTCAGAAGGTAGGGTCACGACGCCCAGGCACACTCAGCCACTCTCTGCCCGCAGCACGCTTGCCGCGTCAACTACAGAATTCCGGCGCATCACGCATCATACGCACGGGCACCCGTCGCGCGTACCAGTCCTCCGCAATGGTCACTGCAGCGCGGTACAGCCTCTCCCGACCCACAGCACCCTCCGAACACCGCACCCCTGCGCCCGGTCGCGCAACCACAGGCGGTGCCTGCAACAACTCAGGCCGCGGCATGCAGAAGTACCAAGCCTCCCACACGACCGGCAGCCATTGCCGGATGAGATTTGAGGCCGCATCCGGGTCCTGACCCACATAAACTGTCCCATGCTGATTACACGCCAGCCAACCCGTGTACGACAGCCCCAACGCGTGTCCTGCACTACCCGCCAACGGACCCGGACACCAGCCAGTCAACACCACCAGCCTGCACTGTGGCAAATGCCACCACTGGTCCGGGACCCATTGCCGCACGCCCCGCAGGCCGAGCGGCCCCGCGTCCCAGAGGGGCAATATTATATTATACACCTCCTGGCGCATCGCACCCGCCAGGAAGTGCTGCCGCGGCGCTCTCCACGCGTGGGTCGCTCCTGCCCCGTATCTCCATCGCAGCGCCGCACGGACCGCTCCCGGGGCCACCGCCAGCCCAACTCCCGTGAAGCTGACGGAGGCCGCGGGCCGTGAGGCTCCCACGCTGATGAAGTACTCGAACGCCCCCACCAGGAGCGCTGTCAGGTCCAGGGCGCCGGGGAAGAGCATGCAAACCGCGTACAAGACGCACGCGGCGTCCACGATCTTTCCCCGGCGCCGTGCACCGCTCACCGCTGCCGTGAGCGCCCGCGCCCATCCCCGCAGCACCGGCACCGGGTGGGCGCGTGCGATGCCCCGCTGCCGGTCCTCCTCCCAACGCCCCCAATCACGCTGGCGCCTGCGCCGGCCCATATGCGCCGGCGCCGGCGGCGGCAGGGGGTGGAAGCACGGCAGCGCCACAGGCCTTGGCATGAGTTCAAAAAAAAACTAAGGCACCGCAAACGCAACACATGCGAGGTTACCTCACCGCCATTCGCACCGTACCCCTACCACGCAGACACTCGCATGCTCAGAGCTATCGGGCGCCGTGCTGCCCGCTGGTCCCCGTCTGCACCCTCACCCGGCTCGGCCAAAGGTTGACCGTTGTGTTTGTTTGTAGCACCGGGCAAGGGCGCGTCGGAGGACACACGCACGACGCCTAGCTACTTGCAGCCAACGGCCTAAGGACCAAACGCAGGGCGTTACGGCGTGTCAGGCAGGCCTCCGGACCTTCATGCCCACATGACCCTGCAGCTGCTTTATCACCGGTAGCTCCAACGTCCATACATGCTGGACTAACACCGTGGGGCCGCCCATAGCCAACCTCAGCCGACGTGTGGCCTCCTCTTGTGCTGCGGCATAGTCCCCCCTCCACCCCGACTGGATACGGCTGAAAGGATCCGCCGGGTTGCATTCTCCTGGGACCCAGCACAGATACCACGACCTACGCGACCGCGTGCACGCGTATACCAGCCGCCGCAAAATTCTATTCTGCACTCGCAACCCCACACTCGCTTTTCCTGCCGCAAAACTTTGCAGTACCGAAAAGTTATCTCCAACCAGACCTACTCTGTAACACCCCAATGCGGACACGAAATGCACTGCATACTCTAATGCCGCGAACTCTGCAATCTGCTGATTGCACAACACCTCATGTACGATCCCAGACCTTCCCCCCATAGTGTATCCCCACAGCGCCATCCTCCAGGCTCGCCCATCGCAGGCTCCATCAAAAAAAATGTACTCAGCCCAATCGCGCGGCTTCTTAAAAAAAACCAATGGCCTCCATTCCATCAGCCCCCATGGCAGCAAGCCCGCAAGGGTGTGCAACAAACGCAAGGGGGCGTCAACCAACCACTGAGGCTGCCACAGTATATGCGCCCACACCGGCGCCACGAACGGCAGCACTCCCCAATTTGGGCGCACAAACCACAGCAACCTGCCCAAAAAGCGTAGCAAACGGCGGCGTGTACAAGGGCCTACAGCCAGTTGCCACCAGCGCGCCACCAACGCTTGCCAATTTCCACGCGCCGTGGACACAGTGGCAGCCTGGAAATCGAAAATCTTTCCAATCCATGCCAAACCAACGGCGGCCTCCAAGGTGCTTTTTGGACTGACAATGGCCCCTTCCTCCCTCAGGCGCGAAGCAACAACACCCGCCTGCATACTAACCCACTTCCTGCCATACCCAATGATAAACACATCGTCCAGGTAGACAAGCACCAAGACCCCCTGCACCCCCGCGCTCTGCACCAGCCTGACCATCACGGCCTGGCAAATGGCTGGACTGTGGGTCCACCCGAACGGGAGACAATCAAAACTATACAATACTCCATCCACTGAAACTCGAAAGGCGTCAGTAAACTCAACAGGGGTCTTCAAAGACCAAAAACAATTACTAAGATCGATATGACATGCACACAAAACAGGCTCCTCCCCCACACAGGGCGGGTCAGCTTTGAGGGACGCCATCTGGTGAAGAAGGAACATGACATTATCCCCCACCACCCCCGCACAACCGGCTGGAACGAAATCCAAATGTATATTCCAATGCACAATCTGTAAAAAAGCGACAAGCCCAACGCTTGGCAATCGCAAGGGGGGGCTGTCGCACCCCTGGGCCTTGTTGAAAAGGACCATGTTGCAAATACAGCTTGCCTTTTCGCTGTTTTTCGGGATAGCGAAAAGGGACCCATTGGGGCCCAAACCGTCCGCAAGACAGGGGCGCAGTACCCCTTGCTGTACCAATGCCCTGGCCAGGACCGCAGACTGGCCTGTTACAGGCGCCAGAGAAGAAAAGGACCGCCTGCTCACCTCGCCAAAGTTACCCGGCACCAATGCCTTCCAAATATCGGGGGGGATGCGGACATTACCCACAGGTCCCACCCCCCTCTCTAAAATGGTCGTAGTTAATGGCACCACAATTAACTTCGGGGAAGTGGAGTCTCGCAACCAGATCAGCCACGCGTCCCTCGTGAGCTGCACAAAAAACTGACCGATATGTACCCCAGGGTGCGGTATCCCTAACTCTGACGAATGCCTCCACATCCTGAGCACCAGCACCAGCAGCCGTCCCAGGATCCAGCCATCATCGCCTCCGCTGCTTGGCGGGAGGTCGATCACCTCCCGCAGCTTGCTGCACCACTCCCGAACCGCTCCGTCCCGTACTCGCTGCAGGACCCACTCGGCCAACTCGGGGCCCCAGGGCTGCTGATGCCACGGGGCTGGCACTGCCATGCCTGCGCACCTTGACGGTGCGGCGCACCGGGACTCTAGGTCGCTGAGGCGTGTCATCATCCGACAGTACAATGCACGCTCGCTTGGATCCAACGTCAGGCTGCTGCTCCACAGTTTGATGTCCGTCCCGAAATAACTCCGAAATCGCTGCAGGCCAGAAGTCGTGCCCTCGCGCCGTGCGCTTAACGAACTTGGAGGGTCCCTCTGGCCATGGTAGTCTGATGGAGGTCCAGATTTTATATTCTTCAGGTGGCTGTGCGTAGTCCTCCGCCACCCTCCGTGATTTCCATCGTCCCCACCATTGCCGGATTTCCGCAGGGAGGGCGAGGTACTTCTGCAGGGCAGCACCCCCGCGTTTCCAACAATGCCACCTGTGATTGGCGTACTCTGTTCCCCGGAACCCGAATTCCAGGAATGACTCCAACCATGGCGATCCGGAAGGGCACATGATGGGCGATCTGCGACGACCTGTGGACCCATAGTCACGGAGCCACCTCGCCCATTTTGCGGAGTACGGGCCCAGTTCTCGCTGGACAACCTTGTCACCGTTCTTGTTGCACCTGAACCATATAGCCTCGTCCTCGATCCCTCGTCGTCGAACCCCGGCCGCTTCCCCCACCCGCCACAGACAGGTGAAGGAGAGGACGGCCAAGGCGAACCCGGACCACTGCTCCTTGGTTCGACAGGATTGGGCAAGTACGGACAGTGCCTCCAGTCCTCCATACGGTCGCTGCTCCTCCGTGTTGCGGATGGTGGACTTTGCCATGCGCCAATGCCTGGCCTGGACCACCCCAGCGATCCACCCCAAGTCCTCCAGGGCTCGTACTGCGCTGATAGCCCCTCGCATGTATGATCTCGACCTGCCCTTGGCGAAGAGCGCACGTAAGTATCGGTCCAGCAATTTTGACTTATCGACATCCGGCTGCGAGGCTGCGAGTAACCCCAATGCTCGGATGTGAACGGCATAGTTGCTTCTGGTGCCAACGCTCCATGACATGGCGACAAGCGCATCGGAATACTCTGCCGGGTCTTGTCGATTGAGTTGCTTCCACGCCGCCCACCAAGATGACCAGTCTGCCGACTCTCCCAGTACTCCCTCCACCTCTCCCGACGGCGTCTCACCGATTGTCCTCCTCTCCCCCTGTTCTTCCCCCCCTTTTTGGCACCGTCACTCGTAGTATGGGCAGGCAAAAAACCAATGCTTCTTGCCCGGCGCTCCATGGCTCTTGCACGTGCGGCAACCCGTAGCCGGCGGATCCGTCATGTCGGTCCTCTGCTGATTATTGTTCTTCGGGATCCAAATCCTACGTCCGTTCTCGTACGAGAACCTGCTCCGCAGGCTAGCCAGACGGCGACGGACTTCCTCCACAGGGACCGTAGTGTCCCCAAAATTTTCTGGCGGCTCTCCCACTTCCTTTGGGGTCTCGCCCCCACGCCCACCTCCGGTGTGCTGATGGTATGATTCCCCGTACGTCCCCATCGCCGATACCAGCAGGATCCACAGTCCCTCCACGTAATTGGCCACCAAGGCCGGAATCGGGGGGGTTCCCCCACCGTCCGACCCATCCATGGGGGCGGTCACGGCCTCCAGCCAAGCACCGGAGGTCCAAACCTCTTTGCTCTGCGCTTTCTCCGGAGACATAACCAACTCTTCTTGGAGGTCAGACGATTTCCAGGCTGAGGTGCACTCCATCAGTAGGGGATCCACCTTTTGGCCGTCCAGGACGGCCTTAAAAAATACCAATGAACGGCATACCCACTGCGGTTTATGATCCATCTCCATCAAAATAGATAGCTCCTTGTGGCTCAACTTGGGGATCCTTCTGGAGGGCTCACTCTTCCCCAGCTGCACCTCCTCCAACCGCTGCTCCAACATCTCCAGCTTTTTGAGGACCTCGCTGATACCACTCTGCGACTGCTCATTGCTCTCCTCCACCGCCTTAGCGAAATTACCCGTATCCACATCGAATCGCAGGTCCTCCAACAGGCAATAACACGCTATGTACTCCACCAACTCCACCGTTGTGAGCTCCAGCCCATGCGCCTTGACTGCCTTCTCCACCCACTCATCCTTTTGATCACCCAACCTGTTAAGGTCAGTCTGGATCTCCATGCGCAGCCTCATAAAATCCTTCTGAGGCGCCACCAGGCTCCATTGGGCGTGCAGCCCCGACTGTGTATTCTCCCGGAAAGAGATCATCTTCTTTCCTTTTCCTTTCTCCTTCTTCGCAGTCTTAGCCCCCGACGGGGTGCCCTCCCGCGCAGAGCCCTTGCGCTCCGCCTCCTCCCGTAAGGCCTCCTCTATCTCGTTTGGGGTAGCAAAACCAGGGTGCATACCCCCGACTCCACGCAAACGCACCTGCACATGACTCCCGCTCTGGGGCACCTTCATGCCGTCCGCGAGGGCACGCCCCTCGCACAACATCCAAAAATCGTCGTCGCCACAGCCCCACAGCCTGTCAACTGCACTGCGCAGCTGACGTGCTGCTTCGCAGGGAACCTGCACCCAACCCCGCGGGCCTTGTAACCAAACGTGGGGGGGGGCCGGGGCACGTGGCCGATCCACCCGCGGCAGAACCATCACCCCGTCCCCCTGAGCTAACCCCCCTGGTTCGGCCAAAGATTGACCGTTGTGTTTGTTTTGGGCACCAGGGGGGGTCGCCCAAGGTTCAAGGGATCCGGCGTCCAGATGCGGCGTCCCGGCAGTCCCCGCCCCCCCCGTTCCTCGGCGTAGGGCTTCACTCAGCTCAATCGATCGCCCGGCTTTTGACCCGCCGGCCGGTTTCCCCCCAACACGCGCTCCTCCGGGCTCGCCCTGTCGAGGCACCAGCCCACGGGGCAATCGGAAAGCATTTCCCATCGACATACAAAATATAAAAGACAACTGAGCAGACAATCAGTGCAGACACATACACACTCAATCCTGCACAGACCAAACTTGGGTTTGCTTATGGCAAACCTCATTTGGAGATGTCATAGTCAGCCTCAAATTCGATGAGGCTCTCAACGTCAGTGGAGGCAATCAAGCACTCAAAAAGCTCGAAGCTTGCCAGAGCGTCCGGGAGATAAAACAACAACAAGGGGCCGAGCCCACCTCACAAAAATCAAAATTCTCGTCTTACGTGATGTGGGAGTGCGGACTACTATGTTGGCGGGTATGCCGGGGTGCCGCGACTGTGACTGTGAGTCTGGTTGTGACTACTGCTCCGGTTCCGGTTCCCCCTCCTTATGTGCCTCTGACGGTGGTTGTGACTGCTCCTGTGTTGTGACTGGGGCCTATGGCTGTGCTGCCGATTGAGAAGATTGAGCTGCTAGTTCCGGTTCCATCTCCTTCTGATTCTGATTCTTAGTGCCCAGCCTATGCCCAGTCACTATCCCCCTAACGCCAAGTACCCGCTTCAATGGCATTTGTAACCGACAGTAACCGCCCCCAACCGCTGTGGCAACGTATTTCATGCCGTACACTCGATATCTTCGGTATAGTACAGCGAGCTGATCAAATCCGAACGGTTGATGCTGCCCGTCACCCGCTATGTGTGGTGCAACATCAGGGTCAAACAGGCCGTTGGTTCGGAAGAACCGGTACGCCAAGCCGCTGGTTGTCACTAGGTCCATGTTTTGACAGTATTTCATCTTGGTGAAGTAATTATCAGGGAATGGACTTGTTCGAGATACCACCCGACTAGGTCCCTGGTGCCGATGTCGAACGCGATACTTGCGGTAGCTACGACGACGACTATAAGGCGCACGACGTTTTCGACGGTAATTGCCCTTCTTGCTCGTTCTTGGCATGATGGTGGATCGATAATTTTTTCTCAGATACCCTTTATTATATACAGAAAAAAAAATTGTCTCATTCGCTTAACCTAACATGTCAACATTCCATAAAGTGAAGTGTCTCTGAGGTTACCAGTATTACCCTCAGAGCACTTCTTAGACACTTTGATGATCATGCGACCGACCATCCATCAGGATGATTTCGAATCGCCTGAGAAGCTGTGTGATAGAATCTTCGTGTTTGAGTTTATCGTAAAGCTCCTTTGGATGCAAGCTCGAGGTGACGATGATTTTTCTGGCAAGGAAAGGCACCGGCTCTCGATTGCGTTGTCTGACTGTATGATGCCACTTGTCGCACAGCTGTAACATCTCACTGTAATTGATCTGGCCTCGGAAATCGTTGAGGATGACGATCTCCTGACCTTTGTACCCATCCCACCATTGGTCGTCGAGGCACTTGACGTAGTGAGTCGTGTAATCGTATCCTTCGAAAGCCTTGTGGGATTTGCCAACGGCTGTGGGGCCGTAGTACCACACACCCTCAGTCATCCATTCTCTCTTCTTCCTGCGAAGAAGAATAGTCTCCATCTCCCGAAGAGTCCGACAATACTGATGATAGATCGCTGGCTGATCCAGGACTATATCGTCCACCGTCGTAGTGCCATCCTCCAAGTTTTTCTTGATCTTTATCGGGTCCGTCCTCGCACCTTGCTGGGGTCGGGTCCCGAACTCGGTAAGAATACCCCCAGTTTGTTTGCTGCAGTATTCGTCGTTTTGGGCCAGGTTGCCCTTCATCGGCTCGACGTGACAGTTCCCTAGTACAGTAGCTACGCTCTTCGTTGTTCTCTTCGGCTTGACGAAGCTTATCCATCCTTGGTGATGAAGGCGGTCCGTAGTAGGACATGTCTCTTCACCGTATGCAATGTACTTGGCTTCGTGAGTGTTTACGAGATGCTTGTAATCGAAGTCTAACTGGAAGTTGGTGAATACCCGGTGACGGAATGTAGGCATGTGTTTTATTATAGACACGAAAAGTCGAAATGTACTCATTTGCTTATATGCCACACGGAACAACATGCACACACAAGGTGGCTTGTGGCCACCGCAGGAGTCTTTTTATTTGAGAGCGCCGCAGGCCGGGTTGCTAAGGGGCGCTAGCCCCTTGTTAAGAGCTCCCCAGTGGGATCCGATCGAACCACTTGACGAGGTACTGCAGTTCCACGTTCATCCTGAGCTGTATGTTGGGTGAGTTCTCTGGTTCATGCCAGTAGACGTGCAGGAACCCCATTGTACTTGGTAACGCATTGTGCACCCCTGCGTAAATGTCATCGGATCGGTAGCGATCCTTGGAGACACCCAGCAATTTCGGATTGCTCACGTACCCACGTATTGTTTGGGTTGAATTGTTATTGGCGTTGATACCCAGGTGCCTCACTTGTGTGTACGGTTTTTCGGCGACGGTTTGCATGTCAGTGGAAGTTGTTGTGTTGGCCTTCAACACTACACCGACGTCAATGTTTTTCGCCAACCCTAACTCTAGACCTGAATTATTGAGATTGGGAGTGCACTGTACATTTTTTAGCGTCTCCAGCGGAATAGTTGAATTGAACTTTGGTGCATGTCAACCCTAACTCTAGACCTGAATTATGGAGATTGGGAGTGCACTGTACATTTTTTAGCGTCTCCAGCGGAATAGTTGAATTGAACTTTGGTGCATGTCAACCCTAACTCTAGACCTGAATTATTGAGATTGGGAGTGCACTGTACATTTTTTAGCGTCTCCAGCGGAATAGTTGAATTGAACTTTGGTGCATGTCAACCCTAACTCTAGACCTGAATTATTGAGATTGGGAGTGCACTGTACATTTTTTAGCGTCTCCAGCGGAATAGTTGAATTGAACTTTGGTGCATGTCAACCCTAACTCTAGACTTGAATTATTGAGATTGGGAGTGCATTGTACATTTTTTAGCGTGTCCAGCGGAATAGTTGAATTGAACTTTGGTGCATGTCAACCCTAACTCTAGACCTGAATTATTGAGATTGGGAGTGCACTGTACATTTTTTAGCGTCTCCAGCGGAATAGTTGAATTGAACTTTGGTGCATGTCAACCCTAACTCTAGACCTGAATTATTGAGATTGGGAGTGCACTGTACATTTTTTAGCGTCTCCAGCGGAATAGTTGAATTGAACTTTGGTGCATGTCAACCCTAACTCTAGACCTGAATTATTGAGATTGGGAGTGCACTGTACATTTTTTAGCGTCTCCAGCGGAATAGTTGAATTGAACTTTGGTGCATGTCAACCCTAACTCTAGACCTGAATTATTGAGATTGGGAGTGCATCGTACATTTTTTAGCGTCTCCAGCGGAATAGTTGAATTGAACTTTGGTGCATGTCAACCCTAACTCTAGACCTGAATTATTGAGATTGGGAGTGCACTGTACATTTTTTAGCGTCTCCAGCGGAATAGTTGAATTGAACTTTGGTGCATGTCAACCCTAACTCTAGACCTGAATTATTGAGATTGGGAGTGCACTGTACATTTTTTAGCGTCTCCAGCGGAATAGTTGAATTGAACTTTGGTGCATGTCAACCCTAACTCTAGACCTGAATTATTGAGATTGGGAGTGCACTGTACATTTTTTAGCGTCTCCAGCGGAATAGTTGAATTGAACTTTGGTGCATGTCAACCCTAACTCTAGACCTGCATTATTGAGATTGGGAGTGCACTGTACATTTTTTAGCGTCTCCAGCGGAATAGTTGAATTGAACTTTGGTGCATGTCAACCCTAACTCTAGACCTGAATTATTGAGATTGGGAGTGCACTGTACATTTTTTAGCGTCTCCAGCGGAATAGTTGAATTGAACTTTGGTGCATGTCAACCCTAACTCTAGACCTGAATTATTGAGATTGGGAGTGCACTGTACATTTTTTAGCGTCTCCAGCGGAATAGTTGAATTGAACTTTGGTGCATGTCAACCCTAACTCTAGACCTGAATTATTGAGATTGGGAGTGCATCGTACATTTTTTAGCGTCTCCAGCGGAATAGTTGAATTGAACTTTGGTGCATGTCAACCCTAACTCTAGACCTGAATTATTGAGATTGGGAGTGCACTGTACATTTTTTAGCGACTCCAGCGGAATAGTTGAATTGAACTTTGGTGCATGTCAACCCTAACTCTAGACCTGAATTATTGAGATTGGGAGTGCACTGTACATTTTTTAGCGTCTCCAGCGGAATAGTTGAATTGAACTTTGGTGCATGTCAACCCTAACTCTAGACTTGAATTATTGAGATTGGGAGTGCACTGTACATTTTTTAGCGTCTCCAGCGGAATAGTTGAATTGAACTTTGGTGCATGTCAACCCTAACTCTAGACCTGAATTATTGAGATTGGGAGTGCACTGTACATTTTTTAGCGTCTCCAGCGGAATAGTTGAATTGAACTTTGGTGCATGTCAACCCTAACTCTAGACCTGCATTATTGAGATTGGGAGTGCACTGTACATTTTTTAGCGTCTCCAGCGGAATAGTTGAATTGAACTTTGGTGCATGTCAACCCTAACTCTAGACCTGAATTATTGAGATTGGGAGTGCACTGTACATTTTTTAGCGTCTCCAGCGGAATAGTTGAATTGAACTTTGGTGCATGTCAACCCTAACTCTAGACCTGAATTATTGAGATTGGGAGTGCACTGTACATTTTTTAGCGTCTCCAGCGGAATAGTTGAATTGAACTTTGGTGCATGTCAACCCTAACTCTAGACCTGAATTATTGAGATTGGGAGTGCATCGTACATTTTTTAGCGACTCCAGCGGAATAGTTGAATTGAACTTTGGTGCATGTCAACCCTAACTCTAGACCTGAATTATTGAGATTGGGAGTGCACTGTACATTTTTTAGCGTCTCCAGCGGAATAGTTGAATTGAACTTTGGTGCATGTCAACCCTAACTCTAGACCTGAATTATTGAGATTGGGAGTGCACTGTACATTTTTTAGCGTCTCCAGCGGAATAGTTGAATTGAACTTTGGTGCATGTCAACCCTAACTCTAGACCTGAATTATTGAGATTGGGAGTGCACTGTACATTTTTTAGCGTCTCCAGCGGAATAGTTGAATTGAACTTTGGTGCATGTCAACCCTAACTCTAGACCTGAATTATTGAGATTGGGAGTGCACTGTACATTTTTTAGCGACTCCAGCGGAATAGTTGAATTGAACTTTGGTGCATGTCAACCCTAACTCTAGACCTGAATTATTGAGATTGGGAGTGCACTGTACATTTTTTAGCGTCTCCAGCGGAATAGTTGAATTGAACTTTGGTGCATGTCAACCCTAACTCTAGACCTGAATTATTGAGATTGGGAGTGCACCGTACATTTTTTAGCGTCTCCAGCGGAATAGTTGAATTGAACTTTGGTGCATGTCAACCCTAACTCTAGACCTGAATTATTGAGATTGGGAGTGCACTGTACATTTTTTAGCGTCTCCAGCGGAATAGTTGAATTGAACTTTGGTGCATGTCAACCCTAACTCTAGACCTGAATTATTGAGATTGGGAGTGCACTGTACATTTTTTAGCGTCTCCAGCGGAATAGTTGAATTGAACTTTGGTGCATGTCAACCCTAACTCTAGACCTGAATTATTGAGATTGGGAGTGCACTGTACATTTTTTAGCGTCTCCAGCGGAATAGTTGAATTGAACTTTGGTGCATGTCAACCCTAACTCTAGACCTGAATTATTGAGATTGGGAGTGCACTGTACATTTTTTAGCGTCTCCAGCGGAATAGTTGAATTGAACTTTGGTGCATGTCAACCCTAACTCTAGACCTGAATTATTGAGATTGGGAGTGCACTGTACATTTTTTAGCGTCTCCAGCGGAATAGTTGAATTGAACTTTGGTGCATGTCAACCCTAACTCTAGACCTGAATTATTGAGATTGGGAGTGCACTGTACATTTTTTAGCGTCTCCAGCGGAATAGTTGAATTGAACTTTGGTGCATGTCAACCCTAACTCTAGACCTGAATTATTGAGATTGGGAGTGCACTGTACATTTTTTAGCGTCTCCAGCGGAATAGTTGAATTGAACTTTGGTGCATGTCAACCCTAACTCTAGACCTGAATTATTGAGATTGGGAGTGCACTGTACATTTTTGAGCGACTCCAGCGGAATAGTTGAATTGAACTTTGGTGCATGTCAACCCTAACTCTAGACCTGAATTATTGAGATTGGGAGTGCACTGTACATTTTTTAGCGTCTCCAGCGGAATAGTTGAATTGAACTTTGGTGCATGTCAACCCTAACTCTAGACCTGAATTATTGAGATTGGGAGTGCACTGTACATTTTTTAGCGTCTCCAGCGGAATAGTTGAATTGAACCTTGGTGCATGTCAACCCTAACTCTAGACCTGAATTATTGAGATTGGGAGTGCACTGTACATTTTTTAGCGTCTCCAGCGGAATAGTTGAATTGAACTTTGGTGCATGTCAACCCTAACTCTAGACCTGAATTATTGAGATTGGGAGTGCACTGTACATTTTTTAGCGTCTGCTATCTGTGCTTTATACTATTTCGCTCAGAAGTTGATAAGGAGACTACTCGTCCCGAAACGCGTACTGTTGTTTGGACACTCGTCACACTGCGCCGAATCCGGACACTGGTTTGAGTCTTGCTGCACGCTGACTTGCTGGGTCTGAGGGTATTTCCGAGACCAACTGATTTTTGTGAATTGTGGAATTTTCTTGTCATACTGATGCCTGCGAAGCAGAAGTGGAATCTGAGTTCTGTCCCAACATCTGCCAAGAGATCGGTGGTGGATTATTTGAAGGCCAAGGAGAAATTGGAGTTCAAGAATCTGGCAAAGCTGAAACTCGAGTACCACCGTGATCACTCTTTTCACCCGCAACTGACATCGCTTCGAGATGGTTCTGATATTATTCAAGTGCCCATTGCTGAGGAAGCACAGAAAGCGATTCACGTTTCGTTGCATGCCAAAAAGCTCGAATTGATTGAGAAGGAACTTCAAGAAATGCAGCTGGGGACACAATCACAGTTGCAGGTGGCAAAACAAGCTATTGATAAGAGCATTGTGGAGCAACAACAAGAGACGAAGTTGTGGTATTCGATGGAAACGAATCTCATGCAAGATATGGAAGTGGACCCTGATGTGGATCACAGCGACATCAAGATTGCAGCCACCAAACAGATCATCCTTGCCACGCAACAAATTCAATATGCAGCAAGTACTAAGTGGGAAAAGTGGCAGCAATTTGAGATTGATAAAGTCACTCGACACAACACACGAGTACAGCAAGCAGAAGTGAGCAAGGAAATTCTACGGGAAGAGATTCAAAGAGGCTTGTCGATTGAGGACCAGATTGCGAACTTACGAGCTCAAGTTCAGAAATCTTTGATACTGCAAGATCCTCAGGGACAAAAAGGCAATCAACACAGGCAACCAAGGTCCCCTCGACATCAGGAACGTGCAGAAAGTCGCTCAAATTCGAAGTCCAGACCAACCTCTAATCGACGTAACAAGGCAAAAAACGATCAGGGACGGCGCCGACGATCATCAAGCAAATCCAAAAACAAAGAGACATTGAGCCAGTCCCAGAATATTTCCAAAGGAGGCAAAAGAGGCGGCTCCAACAAACGCAGAGCAAATCACAGGAACACCAGTTCTCATCAGTCCAAAAAGAGAAGAGGAAGCAAAGAACAAAAAGATGGAAACAACAGCGGCCGAAAAAAGTGAGGATCAAGCCGTGTGCGGATGAACCGATGAAAGTTCAATCACTGCATGGTGATCATGTTCAAGATCCTCCAGCTTTTTTGAAGCTACTGATCAGCATGGGACCGAAATATGTCCCCCATAATTCACCATTAAATGTTCTGCGCAAACAACTCTCTGCCCTACACACAGAATTCAAACAATTGACCCGGGTTATTTCCTGGAGTGCATTTTTTGCAAACTGTGTGCATGACACGGACAATGACAATTTGCGTTTGGGTTTTCCTTATTCTTCATTTTATCCTTCCTCAGGCAAGGATCTGACGCCGGATGTAATTGACCAGTTGGGTCACATTCACACCGCAATTGAGCAATCGGTGAACCGGCAGCATGATCACTGTCTATTGGCATTAGAACGAGAGCTTACACGCCCTCATCAGCGTACAGGTATCAGCTTCAAAGCAGACTTGCTTCGAGATTATCTAAGGCATCATGTTCTGGTTTCTGCAGATAAAGATGCATCATTTGTCATAATGACTGTATAGTGTTATCAGACTGAAGTCTCTTTCAATATGGCTACGATACACAAAACTGGTCATCCAGTGTACAAATGTCTGGGTACTGATGAACCCTCACAGCAGGAACACTGGCAGAAAGAGGGCTTACATTGGCAAAATCATCTGATTCAAGTGTTGGAACAGTTTTACGACAAATTGGCTGACCCTATGCGGAATGCGTTGGTCAAGTTCCTGCACACTTTCCACGATCCTCTGTTAGCCAAATTTTATTTATTGATGAAAACTCACAAAGGTCTGCACCTTCGGCCTGATGGCCGTTGGCCTTCTAGACCTATTGTGGGTCTTTACCAATGGGCCACAACTCCGGTCTCCAAGCTTTTATGTATACTGGGGACCATTTTGTTGAAGTGTGACCGATGGGAGTCACCCTTGGAGACCCCATTAAAGGATACTCTGGATCTGATTTCTCGAGTACACACTTATATGGATTCGCATTCACCTGGTGATATTGCCCTTACGACGTACGATTTTGATGCGCTGTACACTAATTTGACCCCTACAGATGTTTCAAAAGCCTGCAAACATTGGCGGAGATGGTACCTGGAGCTGTACGACCCATTAGATCTCTTAACTGATGAAGAGAAATCATTTGCGAGATATATGTTTTCGTTTTCAAGCGAAGACTTTTTGTTATTTTCGGCCTGGTTTCCCTTCCTTGATTGGCAGTACGATGTGACGCTATCCTTAGCGGAGTTACTTTTGTTGATAGTCATGAAACACAATGTATTCTTGGCCCCAGGACTAGGCATTTATATTCAGATGATAGGATTTGCGATGGGGACCAATTGTGTTGCGGTTTGGGCGAATCTGATTTTGAGGTTTTATGAAAAAACAGCACAATGCAATGGCGCCCAAAAACCAGATTGCCTTTTGACTCGATTTATCGATGATGCTTGTGTCATTCATTTAAATCTTGATACACAGTTGCTTCAAGCTTATTTGCATCAAATTTATCCACAGCACTTGACTTTTGAGATTTTGAAGCTTGGTCAGGCTAAAGATGTCTCACTGTTGAATCTCCAGTTTATTTCATTGTCTCCATTGATTCATACTGTGCACTTTAAACCGACCCACAGTTGTGGCTATATTCCGTTTGCATCAAATACTCCTGTGCATTACAAAACCAAATATATTCGAGGTGAGTGTATCAGATACTTGCGCCTGAATAACCTCCAGATTGGGTTTGAGAATTGTTGTAAACGATTGAAGGGTGCCCTTATGAGACTGAGAGTGCCACAGAAATATTGGGATCCAATGCCTCTGCACTGGCATGATAAGACACGGTTCATGAAGCAAAAACAAAGGACATCACAAGTAGTTCATGTTTTGCGTGTACCATATCATGCCTCTTTGCGCATGCGTTATTATTGGTTCGTGACCAACATCGGTTCTTCCGTCTCTCAATATGTGCCGAACTTGAAATTGCGCACTGTTTTCAAGCCAATGCGTACATTACGTGCCAGTTTTCAAACTTGGCGAACACGTACTTTAACTTGGACTGCTGAGATCCAACGTGATTTGACTGGGATCTCAACATTGTTGGAGGTCGCCAATGAACTGGATCACACAGATGGCAACCAACAGTAGTGATGACTCTGGGATAGCGTACTCCAGCGGAATAGTTGAATTGAACTTTGGTGCATGTCAACCCTAACTCTAGACCTGAATTATTGAGATTGGGAGTGCACTGTACATTTTTTAGCGTCCTGCTATCTGTGCTTTATACTATTTCGCTCAGAAGTTGATAAGGGGACTACTCGTCCCGAAACGCGTACTGTTGTTTGGACACTCGTCACACTGCGCCGAATCCGGACACTGGTTTGAGTCTTGCTGCACGCTGACTTGCTGGGTCTGAGGGTATTTCCGAGACCAACTGATTTTTGTGAATTGGAGATAAAACAACAACAATGGGCCGAGCCCACCTCACAAAAATCAAAATTCTGGGAAGCAAAGGATCTCTGTTCAATATGCACACGAATGCAACCCCCATTTGCAAGCAAACGGGATGTTTCGTTGCTGCTCGTATGACCGCCCCAGGGCCCAGGCGCGGGCGGACTGTGGGAGAGGCCGGAGCCCCAGACCGCATCCCTCGGCCGTGCATCCGCCAAAATCGTCCCCACACCAAACAGGCAGGGGCCGCGCCGCTGCTCCTTGCCTCGCACATTCTGCAGGACCAATCGGCTGGAGTCGTCGCCCAGGAGGCGCTGGATGAGCAGGGGCCCAAGTTGGTGCCCGAAGGAGTTGGACCCCAGCATACGGTGACAACTCAACTATCATCAGACCCTGCTACCCACACATAGAACAAGGTTCATAACTTGAACTTCATTTTTTTAAAGTTTTGTCTTGGGCCCAGGGTTCCAAATTCTGCGCTCTGCAGCCCCTGCTGGTGCATCAGGAAATTTTGAAATTTAGCTTGATGAATGCCATGTGGCCTAGGGTCCTGAATTTGCACTCTGCAGTGCCTACTGTTGCACCGAAACACAAGCACTGCCCACATAACATGGCCTGACCGCACCGGTTTCAGGCACCTGGTGTTTGCTGGTGCCATGAGAGGCAGCACTGCCCAAAGCCCGCCAAGTACATCACCGGCACTCGTCCTACGCAGTGTACAGAGCATAGGGGAATGATTTGAGCAGGGTCTCGTAGTCGTAACCCTGAATCGGCGCCTTGCCCCCCATTGCGACGGCCTTGTCAGGGCTTGTGGCACGGTCCTCACAGCCCCGGCCCGTGGCCGCATAGTAGTCACAGAACTTGAACACAGACTGCGCCGCCAGCTGCGTGCTGCTGTGCGCCTGCGTCATGTGCAGCCACCGCGTGGGAATGCCGTACGCCTCTGCCACCACGATCCCCGACAGGCTGGACGACACCACCAGACGACACCCCAAAAGGAACGGGATGACCACATCGTAGCCCATGGTGGCGTACATCACCCATTTGGAGTACTTGAGGAAGGCGCCGTGCACCCGGTTGTAGCGCGGGTGCAGCAGGAAGCACGCGTCGCGCGTGCGCGCGGCCTCGGGCGACACGTACTCCGGGAAAAGCCGGGCCACCAGCATCAGGGGGTCCCCGTACACCACCGTGTGGTTGGGCTGCCCGGCCTGCACCAACAGGTCGTGGGTCTTGGGGCCCCGCAGGGCGTAGATCTTCGGTCGCGGTGCAGCCCGCTTCCCTCTCGTTTCGTTGCTGCTCGTATGACCGCCCCAGGGCCCAGGCGCGGGCGGACTGTGGGAGAGGCCGGAGCCCCAGACCGCATCCCTCGGCCGTGCATCCGCCAAAATCGTCCCCACACCAAACAGGCAGGGGCCGCGCCGCTGCTCCTTGCCTCGCACATTCTGCAGGACCAATCGGCTGGAGTTGTCGCCCAGGAGGCGCTGGATGAGCAGGGGCCCGAGTTGGTGCCCGAAGGAGTTGGACTCCAGGTTCAGATAACACAGCGGCGTCCGCGTGACGTTGAGGCCAGGGGGCACCCGGTGGGGCTCCTGACCGCCCGATTTTCCGGCGGGGAAGCGGTCGGGCAGGACGCACTGCACGACTTGCTTCGCAGAGACGTGGAGGTAGGTCTTGAGCAGGAAGAAGATCCACATGACGGTGAAGCCCCCCATCGCGAGGTTCAGGGAGTGGACGGGGGAGGCGTGGGTGGGGCTATCCGGTTTGGGGGGGTGCTCGGGTCCGTCGCCGGTAGCCAGGCTGGACCGGGCGAACAGGTACTGCCCCATCATCGTCACCAGGATGCCGCTCCACGTGCGGATCGAGATCGGGTCGGCCATGAGCACGACCGCCGACAGGGTAACGACCAGGGTCTTGCCCAGCTTGAGCACGGCGTGGCTGGCCACGGCGACGCGGCCCAGCACCAGGAACGAGAACAGATTGTACGCCCACGAGCAGACGGTGGACACGGCGCCGCTCCAGGACCACATGAGCTGGAGGGCGTGGAGCACCGCGGCCGGGTAGAGGAGGTAGTCCAGCACGACCAGCACAGTGCAGGGCAGGACCCCAACGATGCAGCACGGCCCGAAGACGTCATACCCGGTGATGACAACGCCACTGCCCTTAGCCTGGGCCTGCAGGCGCTTGATTAAGACGGACCTGGGTACCAAACGGCGTAGGGCTTGGGCAGTCATGCAGAGAAACAAGGGGGGGGGGGCACCCAACACGGTGACCACACACCTGGTTGTTTGCATACACGGGCTCCCACATGCGTGCAACTCCGCTGTCATCCGGGCCCGCTGCGTGGATCCTGATGAAGTCTCCGACCCGTCAGGCCCCGGCTGGTGGGGTGGGGGACTGGCACTCCTATTGCCTCACCAGCCGCATGTAGAAATGAATTCAATGTTTCTGGATCCGCTAGCTTTCAAGGTTCCCATTGCACCTCCACTTGCCTTTTTGCGCACTGCTGCTATATATGCGCCACTAGGGGCCAGGTGTCTGCCATTTGCTTGTGCTAGGGCGTGGCTGAGCCCTGTAGGACCCTATTTGGAATGTGAGTGCGCAGCAGCTCATTGTGGCAGGAGAACAGCAATGGAATGTCCGCAGGAGCATCTTGAAGTGCCTGCACTATGGCCGCACATTCTCCGTGCAGGACTGTGATGTCATTAGAGCACTCACGGTGCGAGTCCCGTTCTGTGGCACCCAGCTGGAACGACACGCCGCTCGCCACGGGGCAAGAGGGGGCCTGCACTGCTGACGTCCAGACTTTGACATATTTTGGTGTCTCTAAGGATAAAATTTGTTGGAGCCTCTTGCGTTTGGACAGATTCGTGGGCTCCGCAAAGTCCACTCGGAAATACCTTTTTCCTGGCGGCGGGCGCTGCACTGCTGTGGACTACCACACCTGTAAAAATTGCGTTATTGCTGACAGTGTCGTGTTGGTTGCGTGGGCCGGTATGGCCGCCCCTGACAAGGAGGACCATATCTTAAGGATTGAGTACCACCACTGGAGGATTGCTGTGGTAGCATCCACTCTCTGGAACGTCAAGAATTCACACCGAATCACCCACCGTGCATATGCTGCCACCCAGCATAGCCAACCCTGCACCGAAGTGATCGAGTGCACGTTGTGCTCCACATAGAGTATGGACGATTCAATCCAGACATTGTCATGAATACCGCCCCCCACAACCTTCGGATTGTCGAGAACGGAAGTGAGAGGTATGGGCATCTCTTCAATGAATGCGAGTGGTCCTCGGAGATACCACATAGCGGGCATACCGGGGAGGTGGTCATGTGGAGGGAAAACATACGCTCCGCCACCGGCAGTTTTCTCCACAACACCCGCTGCATGAAATTGTGTAGCTCTGGAGGCACATTGAAGCTTGCCAACCTTTCCCATACCTCTTGTGACTATCTCTCCTTGATGCGGCAGGATTGCGCCCGCGCTCGGCGTACTGCTTTAAATGACGAGCTGGTGATGGGTGGGGGGCCGAATTTCGCCCCATCCCCCTCCCCAACCTGTGATCTCTCTACCAGATCAATGATTTCCTTGTATACATCACTCGATATGACTTTGGGAGGGCGGGATGAGGTCCGCGCAAATCTGCCCCCCATCTGTCACAAAATGCCGCAATGTATGTATGCCCCTGCGCACCAGCCGGAGGTAGCTAAACGACCGCTCTCGCATTTCCCTTAGTCTGGATTTAATCGGCTGTGTGAAAACTGCGGAGTGCCACAGCGGAATTTGCAGCAGCTCCTGCCCCCGCAGCCCTGTGGCGTTCAATTTATTCGTAAAACATGAATATGCAATGGAGGCCGTGACCGGCAAGGGCCAGTCCTCCTGTGGTAACTGACTCCAGGCAAACAAAGACAACTGTTTACCCGTGAGGGGGGGTGTTGTTCTGGCTTGAACCCATTGGTCCGGCTCCTGAAAAAGGGGGGCTGTCGACAGGTGGTGTCGTCCCTATCCCAGCATTTTCACAAATGGCTGCGAATGTACCCATAGCATATAGTCCCCCGCAGTGCCCAGGTCATACCCCCCGCGTGTACTGGCTGTTGCCAGCATGAAACCGGCAGATCCCAGTTCCTGATTTGGAGGGCTGTGCGCATGGCCTGTGTGTGTCTGTGTTGGGGGTGCTCGTCTTGAGGGGAAGGGGGGCCAGGGGCCCATGGCAGGGCCATGGAGGAGGGTATTTGACCCACCTTGCTGAGAGGTTCTGTGTTTTTGGCTCATGGGGTTGGGCTAGGTTTGCATCCTAGCACCAGGCTTGACGTGACCTGAAGTGCTTCCATCACCTTGAGATGCCAGCTGACCTGTCAGGGCCTCTCAAGTCGGACTCAGGGCCATCAGGCCGCCGCTGACCGTGGGCGACCCCGGCGCAGTGAAGCCCTCGACACTCTGAACACATGGACTTGTGCCTACCCTACTTCCACACACATAAACAACGATGTCAATTCATGATCCTGACCAGGCACAGTGGCCCTATGTCAAGCAGTCAGTGGAGTACCCACGCTCATCCACAACGGTTTGCAGCCATTGCAGTTTGCACACCCCTCAGGATGTCCCGTTGAGTGTCAATGTATCAGAGACACATCGGCAGTGGTGCACAGTCCAAGAGGTCAAGGCCGAGCCACCAAACCATACTGGTGAGGCTCGCCAGTCTTGGCAGAGGTCATCACACTCACTGCAGCTCCGTTGCCTCAGGGGAGACAGGGTTAACCCAATTAACGCCCGGATGCAGGGCACACTCCACAATCGGCTGCGTCTGGGCTGCGTCGGCACCCACTCCCAGAGCCCCGAACCCACAGCCAGTGGCAATTCCTCTGTAACATGCTTCTTTCCCCTGTCTTGGGCGTCACACAGACACACACAGCACCGGGAGAGCACAGCAAAGACCCACACAGTACCACCAACCAGGTCCAGACAAAGCACTGAGAAACCAACCAAACTGCCGGTCCCTGCAAAAGCAGCCTGCCCAGGGAAGCGCACAAGCCACCGCAATTCCCGCTGCTCTGCCCCTTCCCGCCCCCCAACCGCGTGGCTCTGCTTTCCTCCCGCGATAGGCGTCGCCGCTAGCTGCTGCTCCTCCATTGACCTCTTGAGGCCCCTGGGACGTGGCCCAGATGCTTCCTGCATCCGTCTATGGCATCGTTTGCCCCCACCCCCTCCCCTGGTAGGGAGGGCTTCAGGGATGGGCGTGGCCGCAGTCGCCTCTGACCCCTTGCTGCATGCCCCCCCCGCCCTCTCCTTGGGGGGCGTAGTGTGTGAGAATGTCCTGTGTAGCCCCTGGTGCAGCAGTGCCTGACTCCTCTTCATCCCCGTGTACATGCCGCGCACTGGAGTGCCGAGTGCTGCTCGCAGAGCCAGAGCTTCGGCCGGGTGGCCAGTCGACACGTGCGTTACGATTGGCTGCGGCTGCCCTGGGCAGCTGCATTTCCCCACGGACCTGTACCCGGAAAGCCAGCTGGATGAAGTCAAATCATGCTCAAACTGCGAGGTACGGCTCCTAGTTTTCTGTCAATCATCCGAAGCATGTGTCCATCGTGGGTGCCAAATGCTCCCCCGCATTGGGTCGATTCAAACACTCTCAGTACTGTACACATTGTTTCGTTTTGAACGGCATTGTTGCAGCTGCATGCTCATTGCGTGCATATGCTGGGGAAGGCGTGGGGCATGATATATTTCATGGACCCATAGGGCAAGAGAATGAGGTCTGACACGCTACACTGTGGCTGTGGCATGGAGCAAGTCCACAAAATGAAGCGCATACCCATGCACGTACGCGAAGCATGGCAAGACACATAGGGTACAAGGGTGTGATGGGGCACCTCACTCCAAACAAGATGTTGAAGAGGATGGCAAACAAGGGCGTGGAGGACGCGCTGGAGGACTTGTGCTGCGCTAAGATGACCCCCACAATGATCACAAGCATGGAAGTGACCTTGCCGGAAGTGATCTCCTGCAGGATGTCATGTGGGTAAGGGGATGCGGGTAAGGGTGTGGGCATGACTGTGGGTATAGATGTGCGTTTGGAGGTGGTCCCCCATCACCATGATTCGATCAGGCATTCCACCAGAGACTCAAGTTGCGCCGCCTGCCATCACGATCCTGGTTACCCCCTGTCCACCGCAGGACTTCGATGCACGTTCAGCGAGTGTCTGGAATAAGCATGCACCTGGCCTGAGAGACAGTGCTCCTATGAATCCTGTCAAACACACACCACATTCTTTTCCAGGCACTGACTTCGGTCTGCCAGCACACGTCGCTCCATGGCTTTGCTTCCAATGGCCAAATCCCTAGGCGTCCTACCCCTCACAGGCAACCGGATGCAATTATGCCGGCGGGACCCGCGGCCTAGCTACCAGAAGAAGGAACGTGGTTCAGGGTGTGGACCTGTGTGGGGGAGATTCATTACGCTTGATGGGATGCGTGCGGAATGAGGTGTGCCGTGCCGGTTTGTGAAATGGGGGGTCCGCTACTGCTCCAAATGCAGCCACAAGGGCAATCCGCGCACACCGCGACGCGGTCAAGACTAGCAGAAAGGCCGGGAGTGTCGACCATGCGGCGTACCCTGCCAGTGGCCAGATCTGTGGGTTGGCAGGCACGCAGGCCACGCCAGCAGACCGTGCCCAACACGGAGATGCGTGGGGTCGAGCAAGCACACAGTGGTCCCCTGGAACTGGGGAGTGGGCCGGCCAAGCGGCTCGGGAGGGAATGGGATGCCCCACATCCGCCTGCATGGCCAGGCAGCCAGACAGTCAGCCCCACCGACAGGGAGGTCCTTACCAAGGTGAGGGGGCAAACGGTGGGAGTTGGTTGGGCGGCCTTGGCCCACATGCCTCGCACATATCTGGCCCTCGCCGACCCAGCCTGCTCTCTGGAACCTGTAATTGGTTTCCTCCTGACCATGACAGGGAAACCCGCTCCCCAAACCCTGCAGCCGTTGCGCCAATTTCTGGGGATGGGTGTCTCTTTGGGGGAGGAGGGTGGTGCGCGACTGGACTTGAAATGGCATGTGCCCTCCGTATCATGGTCTCATGCACAGGCGGTGGTCCTGAGGGTAGGCCGGGAGCTCGGGTTGGAGCCCAGGATCCTCTGGGTCTTGACGGGCCTGTACCACCAGCTCCAGCGGGTGTTCAAGCTCGCAGGTAACCTGGGGGGTGGTGGACGGCCACCAACCGCATTCTCCAAGGCTGCCTGTTGAGCGTGGTGCTGATCAATCTCCTGACCAATGGTGTGGAAACTGAGTATTGATATGCCATGAGAACGCTTTTCCCGTGGCGCCTGCAGTGCGCCCGGGGCGCACCCTGCTGCAGTCTGGGAAACCTGCCTAGATGTGGAATATAGTTTGTGCGTTGTTCAGCTAAAACCTGACGCTCATGTGACTCGTATTGAACTTGTTGTTGTGAACACTACCGAGCGCCGGATGGGGCAAGACGAGGTCACCACTATTTGTTGCTCATGTGATTCTAGTTGAATTTGTTGTTGTGTGCAAAAAGCATCTCCAGGTTGTTGTCCGCATCTGGGGGCTGCCCCCGAGGACCGAAGAGCCGCTGCCGCCAGCGGAGTCCAGGCGGCCACGGGCGCCGCCGCGACTGCTGCAACAGTGCCACTCCTCGTACCAGGGGAACCCCTGCGGCTGGCCCCACCAGTGCCCAGGACCCTGACTTGTCTGGCCGGACGTCCTGGCCTGTGCCGATCAGCCACATGTTGGTTCGGTCACATACTTACCGGTCCTCCTGCGTGCGTGTGACCACCTGTGTCTCATCCACGTACCCTTTGGGTCAGAGCGCCGTATACCCTGCGTGGTGCCCCGTGGAATGAAATCTGGGTGGCAAACCAAAAAGTGCACATGCCCTCCCTCTTGTGACTAGGAACTAAGAGGTAGCTTTCTTCCTCTTAGCTTTTTTCTGCATGTACTGCGGGCGTCCTTCCGGCCCCCAGGACCCCTTCTTCTCCCATCTGTCGTCCTGCTACCATAACGTTGGTACTCTGCGGCTGTCTGGTTTGTTCATCGCGGTGTCTCCGCGCCTAACTGGTTCCTGCAAGTTTGCTGCGGGGCTGGGAACACCCGACCACCACACGGTAGATGTTAGTGAGGTGGTAGTGCAAGGCTATATCATCCTTGTAGATGAATGGTATGCGGTGGGTATCGCATGCCATAGGCGGTGGTTCGAACCCCGGGGACGGTTGGGATACACCAAACAGCGCGGCGGCCCCGCCTGTTCTACCTGCGGGGCCAGTATTGTTCTGCCACTACTCATACCACTCCATATCCAGACATCCATATCATCCCAAGATGCCTGTGTCCAAATCAGACCCAGACAACAACAAGCCAGTAGAAGAGAATCAAACACTGCTACAGAGACTTTTTGTGTGCAAGTGCACATTAGATGTCAGGGCGTGTCCATCGCCCTCTCAGACGAGTCTGTTGTGCAGGTTGGCGCAGGCGGGCACTCCTCCAAGGCGGTGAGAAAATATCCCCCGTCCACTGTGGGGCCTGCTCCCAGACTGCAGACCCCTGTGCATGGGGTGTCACATCTGGGAAGCAGTCGCCCCTGTGTTTGTGGGAGGGGGGAGGGGTTGTTGTGGGTATGTGCAGAGGTTGGGGCAGATATTTATGATGTTTGGTTCATTGTGTTAAAGCAGCTGATGCCAAACCGCCAGGGGGTTTGGCATCGGCATTTTCAGGTGGATAAGCATCTGCAGTGCTTGGTAGCGCCCACTGTGACCCATCGCCCTCCAGAAGGAATCAGCTGTACGAGTGCGGGTGTGCGTGTGCGTGTGGCTGTGGCTGTGGGTCTGCACGTGGGCTAGAATGTGGACACCTCTGTGAATCGTTTTGGCGTAATGACACGCAAGGCGAGCAGCACGAAGAGGGGCTCCAGGGCCTTGTAGGTGTACGTCATCGCCAAGGAGGCTTGTGCCAGGACCACATTTGTGCCCAGGTTGGCCACCAGGTGGAGCAGCCCCACCGCCATGTTCCGGTCGCATAGCTCCATCAGGGGCAGACTGGGGGTGCGCCACAGACAGGACACGCAGTACAAGAGTGCGGCCAGGATGACCTGACACCAAGTAAATACCAGGACGGCTTGATATCCCGGTGCCGCAGACATCAGCTGCTTGGCAGCAACCCCAAAGAACGCGGTGGTGGACCACCACAGCAACACCATGACGCCGACAAGCAGCACATCTGTTGGGTCTGCGGCCTCCAACGCCTCGGCAGCCTTGCAGGTGCTGGGGCTCTTCGGGCTGCTGGGCTTGCTGTCGTTCGTGGAGGACTGTGAGGCCTCCATGTCCACGTCTGTGGTCATAGAACGGTCTGAAGAGAAGAGCGGTACACTTTCACAGCACCATCACGTTTGCCATGTCGCACACAGGGGAGTGGAACATGCCAGACTGGACAGTCGCAGTGTGACTTACGGTGCAACTGTCCAAATTGGGTAGTTGGCAGTTCGGGGTATGGCTGTCTCAAGTGAAGCAGATGCAACCCCTGCACACACCAAAGA